>CM073774.1:88971206-89430215 GCA_037158775.1 Hetaerina titia | reverse complement strand
TGGGATAGAAAATATTTAACATTGTTTTACAAATAAAATGGATGTAATCGGAGGCTTGTAAAAAGAAAATACAATGACGCTAATGTGAGAGATCGAGGATTATTTAAATCTGTTACTTGGTGAAGATATATTACATCAAGCGAACTACATACTTACACTAAAACAGCAGGAGGAAGGTTTTGAATAAAACAGTCAATGTAACAATGACATGGAACAAACTGTCATATTAATAGAACCATATTTAAATAAATAAAACTAGATGGTGATAGGGAATCAAATGTAAGACGTAAAGATATTCCAAAATTGAGGCAGACGATTTTATTTTAATGGAGGCATAATAGACGTAGGCACAGAGAAGCATAGAGAGAAATAGTTTGTATAGAGAGGAATACATGCTATTAAGTGTTAGATGTGATAAGGCAAGAGAGGAAGTTGATGGGCGGAGTTCGAAGTGTATCAAATAACTTGGGGATCGCGATGGTGCGGATAATAACGTACTGGCATCCCACCCAGGAGGCCTGGACTCGAATCTCGTAGAAAGTGGATCATTTGAAGCGATATCCCTATCCCTTGTACTTTAGGTGCTTTTTGAAGGGCACTTTTAGTGAAAACGCCGTCCGTCGGATGAGACGTTAAACTGTGGACCCCTTGGCGCCTTTCGTTAATAAAGTATTACTAATGCTGACGCCGGGTTTCTCTCGACCCTTCCTCCATTCCCATCCATCCCTAATGACGCAAATGACCTCAGCCGTTGGTCGCCTCCCCAAAATCTACTACTGCTATCAAATGTATTGATGAAAAAGTTGCTGAGAATCGGGATGCAGGAGGCTGTAAGTGAGGTGAGATCGGGGATATGAATGTGGAAGGGGATAGAAGAGAATGAGCGTAGTTGGTGGCAGGAAGGGATCATAAGAAGGAGGAAGAAGGCATGAGAATAAGAAAAATAGTGTTTGTGCATTGCCCAAGAGGCTTAACCAAGTCCATCATGTAGTCTAGTGGCTTCCAGTGACCTTTCTAATACCGTGTCCATTCGGTGGGCAATCTATATAGCATAGAGGTGATAAGTTTCGGGAGTGTTTGATGGCTATCCTCATTAGAAAATTTGACGATGATTAATATCGAATATTACATAGTACATGTCCATGCCAAAGTATGAATTGGTGAATTAACATAAAATGATAATACCACTATGGCTTCAGTGATCGTACTAAAATAATTGTTTCCATACATGATTATTTTTGTACCTGAAAGAAATTTATTCATTCATCTAAATATAGTGGAGAAATAATAAAATTAATTCGGAACATGATTTTATAAAAAGTATAAAGGTCATCGGGGAAGGAAAATGTTAATAGCTATTCTTTTTCATGAAATTCTCTTTTCTATCAAATGACTCTCCTAATACCATGATTATCTTGTAAAAAGATCTTTACGAGTGGTATGATTCGGAAATGTTTTGAGATTGTAATAAACACAGTAATAGATCCAGGATCCGCATAAACCTGTTTTGAGACACAGTGTCCTATTTGTGCAAATGGCAAATCACTTAGACATCAGGCGGCTATTTCCAGGTTCCAATACCGGTGATATCTCGGAGACACTAAAGCTTCGTCCTAAATGCGTTATTTTTCGTGTTGCCAAAACTGCATGTAGCACGGTGAAAAAACTTCCACTGAAAAATGAAATGCAGAGACTTCAAAGTTAAAAAATCATTCGCATTGGCCGGGATCTCTGTCTAGATTAATCATTTTTAAACTTTGAAATTTATGCATTTTAATGCATATTAGCGTATGACTCTGTGAAATGTTACTGTACCGCATCTTCCGTAGTTCTTTGTATTTAACAATAAATTTTGGACTAAGTTTTGTAACAACCTATCGTCAGTTTTTGAAGAATTCATCGACGTTATATTGCAGGCATAACTATTAATATTAATAATCCAAACATATGAAAAAGACTGAAACATTTAACCTGCCATTAGATAAAAACCATGTGATCAATCGCGCACAAGCTCACATTTATGGTTTCCAAAGTTCAGACCACTAATGTTTAAGTACTCGGATAAAAATCCTGCTTACAAGATTCTTTAATGTACTGTGTGGAAAATAATGGTTTCATTTTACTGTTTCAAATACATGCGCATTATGAATAATGGCCAATCATCATACTATATACTATTTGTACATAATTCATTATGATCTTGATATCGATATTTTTACATCATGTTCACACCTGAAGATGATTAATAATTACTTGATCGTTGGACATCATAAATGTAGTTCAACAAGTCGAAAACCACTATTATTGGTCACTCAACATATTAAAGTTTCACCATATCACACATGAAGCTTCATAATTAGTAAAATGTACATTAATTGTTTACAACTATGTGAGATCTCTTTTTGCTATGAGGGTGTATGTTGAGCATGAGGTACAACGTAGTCAACCACTAACCCAGGGTACGAGAGAAGATCGCTAGTGATTCTGAGCGAAGCGTTCCTAGAGGAGGAAGCAGCAGCAACCACTGTAGCATATCCTAGAGGCGTATATATTTTAGAGCCGAGATTCCTAAGAGGGGGGGAGGGGAGAATGGGAAGAAGCAACGGGGGAACACAGGATACGCATCAGTGGCGCCTCCGGACTCCCATCCGGGGAACGAAGCGCGGAGGAAAAGAGGGTGAAAGCGAGAATTATTACCTCCACTGACTGGCTTCGAATAGAGAGGAAAAAAAGGAGTCGAGGGCGCGCATGGGGTCCCCTCCCCGTTTTCACGACTCGCAAGTTTACGACGCGCACTGCGAGAGTTATTTTGCTTCCCCCACTCCCTCCCCATCCCCTTTCCCCCTCCCCCCTTGAAGAAACTTTTACGACCCGGAAATCAGACGCCTGCGAAGAAAAAAAATTGATTAATTCACAGGGCCTGGCTTTTATAGCCAATATATTTATGTCCAAGTTTGCCCCAAGTTTTGGAATTTCAACGGGATTCAGTTTTTAGAGTCCTGTTTGTAACATTCGAGCCTCAGCGAATTGACACTTCGTGCAGGAACTGTCACCACTCCACTGGGAAAAACATTTCGCGTTAGCCTGTGGACTTGAGTGTAACGGAATCGTGGTGAACTTACTTCGAGGGCAACGTCGCTCAAGATCTAGGGACTTGAGGGAAATCGGATAGTAACGTGACCTAATAAACGCACAATAAGATTCTCCTTAATTCAATTAACTATGTCATCAGAGGTCAATTTTTTTTAAGTTTTAAGGCCTTAAAACTCATGGGGCGACACATTTGTGTCGTTGCTTACATTCGGGCAGTCTCTCTAGATTGAAAGAGGGAAAGATGCAATTATCTTCTTCTGGGAAATGTTCTCGGATAAGGGAGGATTGGGCTGAAATCTTTGAATACAAGCAGCAGAGAATACATAGGAGAGGACCAAATCAATTAAAAAAGGGACTTTAAATGTCAGTTGAATTGATAGCAAGGATATTATAAAATATAAATCTGGAAAGGGAGAAAGAAAATGAATATATTTGAGACTGTAAGGTGAGGTAGAAGAATATCAGGGATTTTTTTTAATAAGAGCTGTAGAGAAATATACAACAAAGGGGAAGAAAGACAGTGAGTGTTGGCGATAGTACTGAACAGAAAATTACGAAGAAGAGTATTAAACATTAATCAGGCAGGAAGGATTCTGCATTTTCGGGCTTTCACCGCGTTGTCGGCTTTAAACAACAACGCGGTGAAAACCCGAAAATGCAGAATCCTTCAAGCCACCGCCGCGAAAATCTACGCAGCCATATTAATAAGGCAAGTGACAGAATTTTATTAGTAGTACTACCAGCTGAACCAATGAACTTGATCATTATAAATGTTTACATGCCAACTTGCACCAATATGGAGGAAGAAATAGAAAAGTTATACAAACACTTAGAGGAAATAACCAGTTAGAGGTGATCCTAAAAGGAAATTTTTAATAATGATGGAAGATTAAAATGCAACAAGGGACGAAGGAAAAGATGGTAGTGAGGTTGGAGATTACGGGCAAGAAACAAGAAATGGCTGCGGGGAGAAAGCAATTAAGTTCTGCAATAGACAAGAGTTTAAACCTAACGATTGATTGGCGTAAATACCACTTAAAGCAAATATACGTGAAAAAGCCCGGGGTCCCAATTATATGGACTATACATTGGTTGAATACTGATTTGTGAGCAGAATGATTGATTTCCACAGTTTTTTGTTGAATGGATCCGGATTCAGACAATATTTTGGTACTAATTAAGCATAATGTCAGATTCAAAAGGATTAAACGGAGAATATGGTTGATAAAATGGAATGTACAAGCTCTAAGAAGGATAAAAAGAATCCAGGAGGCAGTAAAAAAATTGTGAGCGAGGAAAGGAGTAAAGGGAACAATAGATGAAAAATATGTGGAAAAGGGATATCAAAATATGCAAGCAAAACCACATGAAAAGTTTAAGAAATTTTTAAGTAAATCAAAGTACACTTGACGGGAGAAGACAATGGAAGATGTTAATACCGAATCTGATGGACGAAAGTACATCGAGTTAAAAATAATAATATGAAGCAGAAAACTAATATGCTAAAATAAGCGTGGAAGAAGACGCTGTTTGAGGATAGTACTTTCATAGAAAGGTGAAATGAGTAATTCCGAGTTTCAGCTCCAGAGTTTTACTCCAAGCGCTAATTAGGACCACCAAGTAATCCAGTAGGGAAAAGGTACACGTGATGCTACAGCAGTCACATGTGCCTCTTCCTTAGGTGAAGGTGAATGTTCTTGGCCAGGAATAGCAAGGACTATAGAATACAATCAGGATGTCTTTATTTCTTTCGTATATTTCGAGACGATGTTCAGTTCAGTTGGTTGGGTAGTCTCAATGATTTTTTTTGCAGGAAATAGGAGTTGATTACAGGGATAGGAGGCTTATTTGCTGCCTATACATATTATAAATTCTTCAAATGTGAGTGGCAGATGGAGAGCAGGGATGGGTATAGCTAGACAGAGTAGCGTCCACTATCACCTGTGCTATTCAACGTATATATGTGTGGAAGAAATGGTAAAAGATGCATGGGAAGAAGTGAAGATTAAAATTAAGTTCGGTTAGGAGGTCATGAAATCAGTTAGGCTAAAGGATTATCAATCCTTATTTACATGTCAGTCAACCAAGTGGCTACAAGCGATTCTGAGCCCATTTAAATCGATTTGATTGGGATGGGATGAAAATTGAAATAAACAAAAAAATGATCTTGGAATATTTGAGAAAGAGGAAGAATAACTTAAATGTTAAATTAATAGAGGAAAAACAAGACCAGGAGGGACGGTTTACCTATCCTGTTAGTTTTTTTTGCCAATATTGCGGCAGCAGTACAGATGTTTTTGAATTTTGCTAGCAAAAAATCATTCAATGTAATGAGGGAACTAGGGAAAGAGACGTTGAGTAAGTGTGTTAAGAATGGACTAACGAAAGCTTTGACTAAGAGCATGGTTTTGTGCGACTCGGAAAGTTTGAATTTGAAACAAGATAATACAAGTTAATTGGAGGATTTTGAAAGGTGGGTGTAGAGAAGGAAGAAAAAGATAAAGTGGACGGAAAGGAAAACAAATAAAGAAGTGCTAGGCATTGTGGGAGAGGAGAGAAGATTGCTGGGAGAAATCCAAAGGAGGCGGAAAGATGGATTCAAAGCCTTTTGATTGGAAATTGGATGCTGAAGGCTGAGGCAGGTGGGCTAATGTTAAGAAAACTAAGAACGGTAGGAATAGGATACGTACCCCATTTAGAGGGAATGAAGGGATGGAGGAAGTATGTGGAATTACAGAAGAACCTATTGTAGTGTGGCGTGTCAGATTGTGTTTTGTTAAGAGAGACGACATTATTTATTGTTTTTCAGTCTTTGTCCATAAAAACTTTTCTTTAGCGAGAAAATAGCAATAATAAAAATAATAACCTTAAAGGATTATTTCCACTTTTAAAACAATGATGGAAATTGCACTGGGATCGTGTTTTACTCATATTGTACCGACCTCCAATTCCGAATCCAAAGTTGCGAATTATAGTCGCATAGTTATATCGCATATAGTTTTAGTAATATTTGTTTTTCGACTAGCGTCATTTCGGTGTAAATAAAACAAACTGTACTCCACCTGAACTGTAATCCATCTACTTCAAGAAAATACCTTTATGTGAGGTAATTGGGTAAGATGCAAGGCTGTAAGGGGAAACGTGACTTTCCTCTTCTTGGGATTTCATCCACGGAAATTTACAAAATGAAATATGAACACCTAGTAAAGGAATGAGAATGTTATTAAAGGTGCAAAAATATCGCTGCAAAACCCTCTGAAATAACGGAAGTTTGAGAGTGGAGGGCGGAGCGCGAATGACACTCGCCCGGAAAAAATGAGGCACCCTCATATTGGCCCCCAAAAAAAGCTCATATTTTTCCCTATTACGTTCTCTCTCCCAATAAAAGTCTCAGTTTAAAGTAGCCAGCTAGGACTCTTCCAAAACTTTCCCTAGAAGGCGAAAGCATTAATACTCGACTCGAACAAACGAAAGTAAAAATCGCGATAGCGAAAGGATGCCGCCATGTCAAAGAGATGCGAGGTAAAGAAGGAAAACTAAATTTCACTCCGAAGGTAGGCATTGTCTGAAGAAGAGGATTGAGACTTTTTACTTGAAGGAGAGACACTAAGCCAAAAGAGAGAAGGAAGAAGTTTGCCAAAGCATTACCGTTTGCTGGGGACATGCGCTTGGAGCAGTGAGGACCGGGTGCAGGTCCAAAGTTGGGATGGAGGAAGCCATCGGTGAACACGTGTCTACGCTATGACACACGAAAGTTTCAGCGAAACTGGTGACGTTTTCGTCGACTTCAGCGAACGAAAACAGTTTTCACTCCACTTTCACCGCTGTAATTGACACGCCACTGCGTCACTTCCGTCGCTACACAAACGCGGAGTATTTCATATGATTCAAGTTGTACGAGTCGTATCTTTTCAACCCGAAGGACAAGTAAATAATCCCATGCATAGGTAAATTAATGTCAAATTACATTCTCTTTTCATTTTGTTCCCCAGGTTTTCACTTTATCCTCACGTATTTCTTATCAAAGGCAAATTCGACCATTGAAGTGATTTCTAACTTATGCGATATTAAAACATTAATTTTTTGGGCAAAATGCATTTTACTATAAATCATATTCGATTCCTATTTTGTTGTTTAACTAAGCAAGCTTTTGATAACCCCAAAATTTATTTGAAAAGACGCATGAATTCCTTAAAGAGATTGGTCAGATACTATGAATGTGGAACAACAACTTTTCAGGAAGACATACTTTTTCTTCTATAGCTATGTTTGTGAAATCCAGCTGGCGGCGAAATAGTGCTGAGCTCTTCTGGCGTGAAATCGTTACATAATGGTTGATAAAATATAGTATACAAGAAATTAAATAGCGTACAGGTAAATAAAAACTAAGGATTTTTTAAGCAATCAATTTTCAATATGTATATACACGCACATAAAAAGATTTGAATGAAAGATAATGAGAAACGAATCTACTAAGTGAACTTCTTCATGCGTATTTAGGCTATCTAAAGGTATTAAAGTAGTAATAATGATGAATACTAAGACATCACAAGGAGAATGAAAGGGATATAGAGACTATATATTAATGAAATACGTGAAAATGGAAAATAAACAAATGATTAATAGGAAATATCGAAAAGGAAGAGAGGCGAGAAAAATGGGTCGACGACGTAAAAAATCATCAGATTAACTTATTGCAGAATATACGCATTAAATATGGAAAAGTATGACTATGGCACATGTCTAGTATAATATCGTCAAATATATTAAAATTCCAAAAAAATTTCTCGAACCTATATATATGAGCAAAGGTAACATCAACTGGAAGGTAATTTTGAACGAAAATCAATACTCGTAGATGTAGCAGCTGATTTTATTAAACGGGAAACGGATAAGCGAGATGACAAGTAGATGGTTAATGATGATATTTTATCGTAGATACTTAAAGAACAGGGCATGTAGCAAGTTTTCGTAACCAAATATATAAATTGATCATGAATAAAAATTATCGAATTAATGATCAATTGCTTGAGTTAATTAGTAGTGTGATGATATTTACGTCTTTAGCTGATTATTTAATAACATCATTGTAGTCCTTTCTGCTCAAAAGACAGGGAGCTTAATAATAATACTATGACATTCAAGTCTACTTACAATACTTTGACACTCAAGACCTCTGAGGTGAGGGAGGGCAGGGATTCTCTGGCATATCTGAACCTTACACTTTAAATACGTCTCAACATATCTCTCTCTGTGACAATTAAATGGAATCAACCCGAAATATTTTTTCAAAACTGTTCAGATCATCAATACTACCCATAAAGGCCTAATAAATATTAATATTAAATAAATAACCATAATTACCAATTAATAATAAGTATTAATATTAATAATTATTATAATAACCTACTACAAACGGAGTGTATGCGTTCGGATGTATCCGTTCCTTAAAAGGAAAGAAAACTGTTTTTGCCATTACAATGTGGGATTTATTCATAGTGGAAGTACATCTGTTCGTATCGAAGACGTCTGGTATGGAATCCTTTGCCGTATTTCAATAATGATGAAAAAGAATTTGCTGTTTCCTTTCCCTATACCCTTCAAAATATCCAAGTTTGACAGATCGAAAGGAAAAATATAAACACACTGTTTATTTATGTCATATCGCAGAGGCCCTCCTTCACGGGTGAATCACTCAAGCGGAACGAGGGATTTAGTCAACAGAACTTTCATATTCTACTTATATAAACACAGTTGTGAAAAAAATTCAACTATTCTCTACGGGAGGCAAATGTGGCAAATATTTGGATTTTTTTCTGCACTGGTAACAGGTCTCGCCAGATAGGTTAGCAGTTGTACTTTTATTACGCTACTATTGACGTTATCTCTATGGATTCTCTCAGAATCTAGCTCCTTATACCAATCGCTCCTGTTCAAAGTTAGATCTAAGACTAAATGTCCTTAATTTCTGAAGCATGGATTCAAATCGAGGTAAAAGTCACGACAATATTTATTACATACATTTACTGAGCAATTTTCGGAAATTCATGATCCTGAGGACGTACAGAAGGTTGGACTTAAACTGAAAGAAAATTGATCGAGGACGATAATTTCGCGACCCCCCAATCTTGATTGTTACGCACGTCGACTCAATCCAACGAGAGTCCACGAAGCGCAAGAAAACAATTGAATAAATCCTTCGGCACTAGAGACGAGGCATTCTTATCTCACGGAAGCGGAGCAGGATTTATCTTCCGCGGGAGGGTAAATAATGCGACACGCTTCGATCCAATCCCGTGCTGTGAGACAGAGAGAGAGAGACGTGAGCTTTGTATGTGGTATTTGGGTTGAATCCAGCTTAATTCTCTACGAAATCCTTTTCGGATTCGAAATTTTAGCCAGAACTTCTAATCAAAAGTTTATTCAGCATTGCATTAGCATTTTTATTTATTTTTTTTGCTAACGGTGGATTGGAAAACGAATTTTTACTTGTAAAATGTACATTTTAACTATTTAAAACTAACAAAAACCTAATGCTCGAGAGTAACAACATGAAAACGTACTCAAAGATCATTAATAAACTATTTTCATCATAATTGCCAATTGCAAGTAATGTTACTATATGGGTACGACATCTGCTAACACAAATATTCCAAGCAGTAACATAACGAGCAGACAATGTCAACATACATCAAAGTTAGGAATGCATGTCTGAAAAATTTTAATAACGATGACCATAGCCTGGAAATCAGTTCGTTTTAAGATGAAAATTATTTCGAAAAATGGCAGAGAGAGATCGGGCATTGTGCTTAATACACATCCTGTCACTTTTACATACATCCATGTACTCTATTGATGACTCAATGACCATGATATTGATGTACTCCATGTGAAACACTTGAATTAGCGAATATTATCTTTAATTTAAGAAAATGATAAGCAGGACTGATGACATTTTAAATTTAATCAGCAACCAGGAAATGATACACGTATTTCACAGCGTGAGATCCTTGTCACCATTTCATTTGATTTCCTGATTAAAAATCAACATTTAACATACGCACAGTAGTGATTATTTGTAATTTGATATGCCATCAGAATTAACTGATTAAGAATCAATATCAGAACAATGCACATTTAATGTGTAATTGTAATCCAAATTAAATTTTGCATCTTTTGGTTTCTAATTGACATTCAACGACACGAGTTGTGGATTGCATTACTCCCTTTCAATTATCCAATTTTTTGTCATGGTAACCTATTCGTCATAAATAATAAATATTAGCTTCAAGATTATTAAAATCCATCCCTGGCTCGTGTCTTCAGATCCAATTCCAATTTTACCATAAATGACTCTCTGAAATTTTTTCAATTCCACTAATAGTATGGACAAATACTGATTTAATCTTTTTTTTTCAAATATCTAAATTTTAGTTGATAATCGATAACTGTATATCTTTAGTCCTTCATACTATGCCCGCTCACTGCCGTGCTCGTCTTCTTCTCGTCCTTTCTTAATTCCCTCCTCCTCCTCCACCAATCCTATTTCCCCTTCCTTCCTCCTCCCGCCTTCTTCATCGGCATTGTTCCCCTCCGGGATTTAGTGACGGGCTCGAAGTTGAGTTCGCCTTGCGGGGTTGCTGTCAGCCTTAAAATGAGACAAGGGTGCCCGCGACGTGGGTCTCGGGTATTAAAATATGCAACGGGGACCGGGAGTCGGGGACCAAAACAACATAAAGCGGGGTGAGATGCCAATTAAAACGTTTAAAATCAATTTATCCAGAAATTCCTTGTTGATCCTGCACAACGGAGCCATATGAGGTGCGAATCCTTAATCGGGATCTAATATAGATAAACTGAATGTCGGATACGCGCAAGTTCTGAATACTATCCCATCTCCCTCTCTTTTTTTTCACAATAATTTCTTCAAATAAGAGGAAACAATTTCCGGACTGATGGCAAGACATTTAAAAAAGGCCAAAATCGTCCTATTAAAATAAAAAAAGAGCTATCTGAGTTGAAAAGGGCAAGTTTTTTTATTCCAAATTCCAAAGACATTATAAATTGACTGAATGTTCTAATTCCATCGAAAATCTCATTCTTCATTTCGAACTGCAAGTTTGAAATTTTTAATTTAGATCTTAAGTTATTCAAAGTATATACGTCTATTATGTCACTTAATATCTTCTTTCTTGGGGTATTCTTAAATTATTCTAAATATCAATAACACCACATCTTCGAATAATCATTCACGATTCACATATCATCACGATTCATGTTATTTTAAATAATTACTTATAAACAGTAGCATTGGTTAAATTTTCAGGGAGAGCAGTTTTGAGTTAAAATGTAAGAAGTTTATTCTTAAATATATGCAATTTCTACGTATATATTATTCATGCACGCTCAGTCATGCCGTTTCCTGCCCTTAAACCCAAGAAGTCACTAGTTTTAGTTTATGCAGAGAATGTTATCTTTTCGATTCCTTCCCTGCCTTTGGTGCCTCATCCTTGCACATTTCTTTCGCCTCTTCCACATTTATGACTTTAGTTACACATTTTCTTCAGTTTTTAATATAATTTGAGGCCCCCTTAGATCATATTTTCATATGACTCTTTTGGTGTATTCCATCTTCTTAAAACATTTACTTCTCTTTCCCTATATGTCTGTTTGCTGATTCAAATCTCGTCCATTTTCTACGCATGATCCTGCTAGCCCAGCATCATCCTTCCATGCTTGTACACCAATTACTGGTATTACCAATTCACACTCTCCTTAATCATCCATTCGTTTCACACCGTACCTCTTCAAATATTATCACAAGCACCCCTCAAACGTCCCGAACTGCCATATGGAAATAGTAAATTAGACGGAAAGCGAAACAACCAAAGTACTAGGCATGGTAGGGATGGATGAGAGGTTTCCTAAGATAAATTCCAAATAGGTAAGATAAATGGATGCATGACTTTTCGCTTGATGGGTCGGTAGAATGATGAAGGCCCTGATAGAGGAGAGAACGTTAGACAGGCGAGGTATACCTGTAGGTAGGGGAATAATAGGCGTGGTTGACGGAATGACAAGAAGCCAAAAGTTTGCAGAATTGAAGAAGGGTTTATTGTAGTTTCATATTGTGTAGGATTAGGTGAGGTAAACTTAGGTGAGGTTAGGAGGCTTAAAAATAAAAGTGAGAAGAGTGAGGTGAGGAGGCTTAAAAGTACAGGGGTGGTTAGACTGTCTCTTCATTCAACAAGTTCATTAACCGATGGCCTACCTTCAATAATAATCATTAGATAAAATAGACCTCATATCGTAAACGCACCTTAGATGGATTTTATAGCAAAATAATATTTTATTGCACCTAAATCACAGCTTATGGACGCTTGAGTGGTACGTATACCTCAAGAGAGCGGCTTTCCCATTACAGCTCACGTCCTTCCCTCGCCGTGCCCCTGGTCCCGAACTGCTGGACAGCGCATTGTCCACGCCAATCCCCATTCTTTTTTTTTTCTTTCTTATTTCCCTAAAACGCTTTCACTGTCCATTATAACGCTTCCTGGTTTTATAGCACACGGCGCCGCCGTATCCCCGGCCTCTAATCGAACGCAATACACGTCCCCCCTAAGCAGCACCCTTCAGCACCAACGACCACGAGGGAGAGAACGAGCCGCAGCCTAGCCCATTGTCCTTGAGAGCAGTCCACCCTTTCCACCCGTCCTTCCTTCCTTTGTGGCGTGCTACGTTCACACTTCCAGGGTCGTGTGTTCTAGAGAGTTTACCGCATATTATTGTTATCACGCCCCCAAAATTGGGAGCGAGAGAAAGGGACTGCAGAAAGGAGGATGACTACTTTATCGCTATAGCAGACTAAAGTTATTTGCGGGATGCTTATTAAAAAAATCTGTGTGGCGGCCAACTTTCAGCTATACAAAATACCAAAACAGGTGACAATGTTACAAAAGATTTCCAATGAAATATTCGATCCAGACGAGGGAAATTTTAGGAGAATAAATTTCGGTTAGTTTCATTTCAATCGCCACCATTATGTGAACTATGCCTACTTTTGGATCTCATATATTTGAAAAAGCGCAGAAAGGCACAGTGAAGGTCAGCATGTACACTCAATATTATTTTATTCTATCAGTAACATCTAAGGGAAGTTTATTCATAAACCTTGCTCTCCTCATTCCCTTTCTTTTGAAAATATTACGTGAAAATAATATTATAAATTCCATAACTACAGTTATTCATTGAATACCCGAGTCCAATCAACTCCTGCCATACAGTCTTTTTGCTGCCTAAGTGAATGTCCTATTAAATCTTACATTTGAATTTTAACTAGCGTAATTTAAAAAAAAATATTTTATGCATCAACCTACGATTTTACATTTACTTTACAATGAATCAAACATTTATACATAATCTGAAAAATTCTACATGTTCCAAAATCAGTAGTACAATGATATTTTGTATAGTAACCCATTTCTTTAATATTGGTTTGGAAATGACTCGTAATTTTTATTTTCATACACCTATGTTTCATGTTTAAGCTCTATTACCATTAGAATTTAATTCCGAGTACACGACTTGATATTTATACTCCACTTCGATTCCTTTAAAAAATATAATAATTTAAGCCAATAAGGGAACAATATAAAGAAAGATATTTTATAAGAAATAATTTTGACATAATGGAAAAAGATTCGTGAAATTTTGTCAACCTGCATTACAATTGTGTTTTTATAACTGATATCGATTAGATTTCAATTACTTGGATTTATTACGTATTTTAAACGATTTACTATTCCACCAGTATAGAAATTAAGCAATAAAACCGATCTAGGCTACTATTTTTTAATAAGACATCAAGGAGAGCAGATTTTTGTTTTGTTTTATACATATTTTTGGTTGATACTGTTTTTTGCGATTTTATGTTAAAATAATTAATATTGTGAATAAACTCCTTCAGTTTCAAGCTAAGAAGTAAAAATAGTGTAAGTACATAGCAATAATAAATTTTTGGTTATGCTTTTATCATTAATTCATCAAGTGTAAACAATTCAAAAGCAAATATTGCCGAATACTTCTCTATCAACGTTATTAAATGAGTATTTACGGAAATGTTTCCGGAAATTACATGGTACCCTTAGTGTTATCTTTTACAAGCTATGAAAATGGAACAAGAAGACACGAGAAAATGTAAAATATTGCATATATATTACAATAAATTACGCTGGTCTAAATTATTGTGAACTCGTTGAGATTAAATCACTTAAGTTATTCATGCACAGTCAAAAACTTTGACAGATTTGGGTTAATGATAAAGACAACGGCAAACATATCAAGTTGAACTTACGCATTATCTGCAAATTCGTCTCGCCCACAACGTTTTGAGAGGAAAACGTCCCAAAAAACTGTGTACACACCAATGAGAAGTAAAAACTTTTGGGATGTCTCAATTAGTGTTCAGGCGTCTCAGCTAGAGACGTGGCTTTCTCGCCATTCATTGGCGCCCATCGTCAGTCCTTAAACTCAAGCTTCACGGTCTACATTTCCTATTTTCAGCTCACTCTCACGCAAATCCTACTTATGAAACTCGACAATCAATACTTACTAATATTGAAAAAAGTATTCCAAGTAAAATTAGACCCCTTAATTTTTTTTAATCATACTGAAGAACTTACAAACCCTGCTTAGCACTGCGTCCTTTTCCTTGTTGGTTGCATCTAACAGTGAGAGAATAAACGTTATCCAAAAAATTATTCGTGTGACTCTATCCAAATTATTTTCAGATTTTTTGCTCAAAAAATTAATGGATATATTTTTATTTAAAGAATACGCAAATGGTTCAACTTGGATTGCATTAGTTATTGTTAAAGATTGAACACTAGGATTAAAATATTAAGCTTCTCTTGTATCTGTACGTTGTATTCATAAATATCCTCATGTTTAGGGAAGGTATCTGTCAAGGCTAAAATAATTACGGGGAAACTATTAAGAATTATTAAATTAAGAGTTCATATACCTAAATGAGTAATGTTAATATCTTTGTTTCCTTAGCTTGTAATATCTGAGTGCCCGAAAGCACCAAGAATATTCATCCTTCTTCCCTTCACTCGCATAATCTCTCTCTCTCATATCTCCCTCCATTTTACCCTGCCTCCTATTTCCCTCTCTCACGCCCTCCTATGTACCCCAACAAAAACAATGGCTGGACCATTTCCTTCTCCGAGAACCCTACTTCTCCCATTCCGTCCGTCCCGCTCATTATCCTTTCAACAATGAGGGCGCAACTCTCCTTCTATCCGCCACCTCCAAACCCTTAACCATCCTCCCCCCCTGTCCCCCCTCTCCGCCCACTGACCCTCACACACCCTTTGCTCTCCCCACTACTCCTTCGACAGAGGGTCCTCCGTCCCGGGCCCCTTATTAGCAACGGTCCCCCTCTTTATCCCCCCACTCCCTAAAAACCTTGCCCCTACTTTTCTCCCCCCTCCTATTCAGGGAGGGACTGGTGGTAACTTAATCCCTTTATTATATTTACCTCTGGCTCCAGGAGCTAAGGAAAGATTGAAAAAGCAAAGAAAGGAGAAATCTCAATGAAATTCCATCCCATTTCTCCTTATTATCCCTGACACGCGTTGATCTTGTGCTTACGGATACGTAATTGAGAGAGGTTCCAGAGCGATTTACCACGGTCAAAGTTGTTTCTTTCACACCAGGATCTACAATCAATTAAATTCTGTGATACACTAAACTTTTCTCAGCGGAGGGAGCTCCGGGTATCATCTATACCGAACTGTCATGCGCTTATATGTTGCGAGAGTTTTTAACAATGTTAATGAGGAAAATCTGTTTATTTCATCTTTAACATTACTATCAATACGATAATTGAAATGGTGCAATGGTTTTTTTTACTTGCAGCTTTTCATAGAAAAATTGACTATATTTTGAGGATCTTAAATTTTTTTAACTCATTCAAGAAAAATATACGGAATTTTTTAAAAATAACTGCTAATATCATTATTATTTTTACTCACGTTCAACGCTGTTCACCGAAGTTTATCGAGAATAGAATTGGGAAAGTTTTATTAGTCTTTAGAATAAACACAATAAATGTTGAAGATTGACTATTATTTTAGGCATTGGTATAAAATGAAGTTTCTTATTCATACTATCATACTACCATACACAGCATTAATCCGAATTCTCGAAGGCTTTTGGAATAAGCATATCAATATCAGCTTTATAATATTCCTGCATAACGTTCCTAAAAATGCCCCGTGAAATTAGCGGCGTCTGTAAAAATCTTCTCAATTAAATTTCTAAGGAAGTAGCCACTACAGTCAGTAAACCTCTTACACATCAAACCCATTTCAAATGCGAAATAATCATAGCAGGGCGAAAGCAAGGGAGAAATGCTTCACTTTGATTCTGTGATCCATTCTAATTAGACTTTTATAATGTTGGCCAGAAGCCAGAGCATTGAACACTATTGCGATATGACGGGAGAATGCTTGAGAGTCACCAAATGTGAGCTCTCCGGTGCTGTCACTAATATCCCAGATCTTAGTTGGAATCGTACGTTTGGATCAGACCAAAAGTCAAGGACTCAATTCCTCATGGCGTGGAGGCTGCAAGATGAGTCGATGAATATTCCACAGATTGGGTCGAAGGAGTTGATAATTAAAAGATCTTATGAATATCTCTCGAAAATTATTTCTTTTCTATCCATCTCTAAAGCTAAGTTGACAAAAATTGGCTTAACTAATGGCAGAGTCATAATTGGTATGCATTTAAGCTCTCCAACTACATTTAACTTGCTAGAATACTAGATAAGAAGATATGTAAACTTCATGTAGTCTAAGCAGAAAGAAAAATCCTTAATAGTTTGGGATAAGGGCAATTCAAAAATACTCTTCTCCTTTTAACTTATTTCTCATAAAATTTTGCATCACAATTTTTTAAACTTCTTGTTTTCGATTGACATGCATAATTATGTCCTGAGAGAAATATTCAAATTGCAAATAAGTGTGATGCCCTGAAAGGTATCTAAGATTATCCCTAGATACTTCTTTTTCATAACATTCATTAGTAAAACTTGGAAAAAGTATGTTTCTTTATTCATTTAAGTTTGATTTATAACAGGACATCAAATTGAAAACTTTCGTTTTTGGAACCAAGTAGTAATTTGGAGACATTTTTTACGCCGCACATAAATGGTAAGTTTTCCTTTTTTCTTTGTCTTTTCGTGAAGGGCAGAATTTAGCTAATGACTTATACTGGCTCCTGGGGTCAGCAACACCATCCACCTGGTGTGCGCGGTGGTAGCAGTTATTATTCAAGGCGTGGATTAAGATAATTTTCATAATTACATGCCTTCGTGAGGAATTTTGAGACTGGGAGGTGAAGGTCCCCGGCATTCTCTATTTTGCCTTCCATTCGTGCCTCTAACTGACGCTCCTTAATGATAGCCTCTCACCGCGTGCAGTTGGCCGCAGAAATTGGTCGACGAAAAATACATAATTACTCCCAAGTACATAATTGTGTCATTATAGAAGTGTGTCTCGTCATTATGAACTATTAGGTTAACATAATCGATCCTGGATTACTTTCGAGATTGGCAAATATTTTTAACCCTAGTAATCACTCGATCAATCAAAAAAAAATAAATTTAATGATTTTAATAACAATTTGAACATGAAAATGAAAAGATCACTTATGGGCGTTGGACATTTCCACTTGTTCAATGGAATCACTCCGTCCCTTGACCGATCGCTGACCTAATGCCATTAACCGTGCATTTAACAAAGCAGGCCTAAAAATTACAAACACCTTAGACGGTTGAACACTGATGCAGTAATTTTGCAATAATGCTGCTCTCCCCTTCCCTTTCGGAAGCTTTAAAAATAAACAAACGAGATTTTGGTCACTCGGTTGTAACGGTGGCACGGACAATTCGGAACAGATGAGACGGGCCAAGTACGGGACTCGCTAAATTGCGTCCAGCAGTCCGTTCACGTCCATTACTGAGGAGAGAAAGAGAGAGAGAGAGGAGGGGGAGAAGAAAAAAAATCGCAAAAAGAGTGACGCCGGCCGTAATTGGAACACGAGCCGCAGAGCGAGCGCCTCTAACAGGAATAAAATGCATTTATTCATACGCCATCTGTCGACCGAAATTGGAAAACGTGCACGATTGCATTTTGTTTTCGCCTCCTCTTACTCTCTATCTCTTTCTCAACTCCCATTTTTTAATGCCCTTTTCGCATCCAAAGATTAAAAAGGACTGAATAGCGGATGTTTTCGCACAGAGGAGGAAACTCCGCGGAATGGAAGGGGATGAGACGATAAAATGAAACACCGGGTACGAATCACGTTGTTGAGCAAGAAAGAAGAGAGGGAGACCGGAACTCGACTCGGATCTTGTACTACTTACTTCGGAATTCAACGCAAAAAAAAGGATGCCCTCTCGCGGTGACTGACCAAGGTCCACGGCGAAATAAAATAGTGTTCGTTCGTTTCCTGAGCTTCCGTAAGCTCCGCATTGTTATCCTTCCATCCGGGCTTTGGTGGAGGATTGAATCTCGTCCCATGCTGGCCGAGAAGAGAAGAAACCCATAATTTCTGGTCTGATCATCATTTTGTCCACGTCAAATTTTAAATATTAAGCTTGCCAAGGAACTCCGCAAAAAATCCTTTTCCGGTGGCGTTTGTTTAATTGCCCACACTCTCCGGGAAAAAAGGGAATAAGGATGTCTCAAATACTATTCCCTAGCCGTCCTAAAACAGGGCATGTCCCAAAAAGTAAGTAAAACGATTTTTCCTGGCAAAGCGGGCAACTTAGAGTGGGACGATTTGTGGGGGGAAAAATGGTGAGAGGTCTTGCAAAAGCAATACGACCCGCGTTAGTTGCCTGTGGGCCTTTACAGTTCGAAGATCGCTGCTAGACTGAACCCCTATTCTAGGGTCGCGTCGCAAACTCACGATGTTACTTCCCATGGAGCAATGGCATGCCTTAAAATGCTTTGCTAAATTCGAGAAATCGGGTTCGGAGGCCATTATCATGGTTAAGGCTGCTTATGGATGTGGAGAAATGTTCCAAGTGATGATTTTCTCCTTGCACAGGATGACATGGGAGGGTAACGAGGAGGTTGACGATAAGAATTACCCTAGATATCGATCAACAACGTAGTGTGATGAAAATGCTCAAAAGTGAGACAGAAGTTTAATTCTGATTGACTCCCAAGTCTCAAGATTTTAGTAGAAGAGTGCAATATTCAGAAAACCACGGTGCATTCCGTTTTTAGAGAAGATTAAGTCATGATAAACGTGTGCCAAGATGGTCCCAAAGGTTCTGGGCAAAGACTGCTTGTTCGACATTCTTGCCTTGGACCTCTTGTACCACGGTGAAAGTGACCCAAATTTCTTAGAAGAGGTGGTTACTGATGACAACACATGGATATTTGAGTACCATCCAAGCAACAATTTCAGAGTGCAAAAATTATTCGCCTTGACAGGGATTTGAACCCGGATTCCTTGATGTCCGTCCGAGTGCTTTAGCCAGTTAAACTAACGACGCGTTCTCCAAAGTATTGAAATTTTGGGGGATTTGTTGTGACGAAACACCGTACATACAATATCACAGACATTCGTAGTCGTGCGCGACGCACCAGAGTCCACGAGGACAAAGCCAACTTTAAACACTTAGTTGTTTTTACCTTTGACATATTCCAAGATACTGCGGGATATGCCGCAACAGTAACTTTTAATGGAGTCATCCACCAATATGCATTGGAATGCCACAATTTTAGAGTGTAAAAATCATTCTCCTTGACCGGGATTCGAACCCGGATTCCTCGATGTCCGGCCAAGTTCTTTAGCCAGTTAAGCTATCGAGGCGTTCTCTTGAACTCTGAGCGGCATCTACTGCAGTTTCTTGGAACAAGTAAAACCCCTTTCAGTTTTCATCAGAGTTTCATTCTGGTCCACTAGATTACGTCCAAAAGGTCGTCACGAGGAGCCTGAACGAGGTTCTCGTCGACCCCTTTCAAGAAGCGTACCAGAAGCGTGGCAGAGGCACTAATATTGGCGGGTAGATGCACAAGGGTGCTGTATTGAAGATTTAATATTCTGTGCTTTGATCTGCAATAAATTTTTCCCCCGATTAATTCTACTTATGTTTTGGGACAGACCATTTAATCAGTAGGAAAACGTCAATGAAAATTCCGCCACTCCGAAACTCGTGAAATAAACGCCATCGGAACGAAGATAAAGATCAAATTTTAAATTGTGTGTAGATGAATTGGAAGCAAATCTTATTCATGTCAACGGAATGTAACTAAAGTTTACGAGACGAAATAAGAACTCATGGCTTTGGTATTAAATGCGCCTCTCAGAGAATCATCCTTGACAGACGTGATCTCCAGGAAGAAGAGGGAAAAGTTCTTTATTGGCAATGCGGTGAAATTGTCGAAGATTTAATTGTGCAGACAAATAAAAATACCGCAATTTCATGAAGGTATTTCCATCCACTTCGACGACCATGACTTTTACCATTGTGTGACACCTCAGATCTACCAGGTTGATGCCCCCAAAGTTTGTGCCCACAAGATGCTCATATTAAAAATCAGAATTGCAATGTCCATACTATGGGAAAATTACACTCGCTGAAGGCTTCAACAGTTTTGTAAGTTTCAAGTAACTGATTCTTCAATCAATATGTCTTAGTAAAATAAATGACCATAGATAATCTAAAAATACTTTCAGAAATGATTTTAATTACCAAAGTTGACCATAAATAATCTTAAAAATATTTGTGTCCCGAAAATAAAAAACATTAATGATTATTTTATTTCAATTTTTCAGCAAAAAATGGGAGTGGCAATTCACTTTGCCTAAATTATTCTGCCGCGTAACGTATTAGTCAGTTTTACAAAAGCAGGTTTAGACCCTTCTCCGGGCGATGCCGTTATTTCCTCAGGGGCTAATGTTTTTAATGAGTGTATCACTAACGATATTGTTCTGTCCGTCACTCTACTGTATAACTTCGCAGGTAATCCCCTATCAGTGGCGATGTATTTTGACAGTGTGGCGATCAGCCATTTTAAATAAGATCATACTAGGCTGCACATCTACGAACGATTCTTTCGCGTGAACCTCAATGGTAGTAGTAGCAGTTATTAAGGAAGGCCACCGAGAGCTGAGGCCTTTAGGGATGGATGGGAAAAGGTGAAAGGTGGAGGGAAACCCAGCGTCGGCATTAACATACTTAGAATGAAAAGCATCAAATGGTCCATAGAATAACGTCCCATCCGATGGATGGCGTATTCAGTCAAAATGCCCACCACAAAGCACCTAAATCAGGGATCTGAAAAATATCTGACATCAACAGGATTCAAACCTGGGCCTTCCGGATGGGAAGCTAGTACGTTGGCCACCGCACCATCTCGATCCCCACACCTAATTTTATAGATATGCTATTCGTGCTAGATCTACGTAGGAAATCTCCTGCTACTCACAATGTTGGGTCAAATTCCCGACCTGTACCCTTGGGGTGGAGAGCATTCTATGTCGCATGCTCTTGTGGTAGTGGAATTTCGCCTTCCTACTTATCAAATTCTAGTTTGCACGATATTGGATAAATTTCTTACTGAATCCTAAGGTACAATTATTTGTTAGATGACAGTATATGTAGTTTCATTCGTGTAGAATGAAAGGAGGTAGATATGAGTATGAATGCGTGTAAAATGATAGGATTTTTGCATGAATGTATGTACCGCTGTGGGTATGGGTTTGCATGTATAGTATGTGTTGGTTTTGAATGCGGTTTGTTTTTCCCTTTTACGTGTGGTGACCTAACACCCCCCGCCACACGCCCTTGTGGCGGATCGCAATGTATTATGTAGATGTAGTTGTAAGTAATACGGGAAAAATAGACTATCCACCTAGAGCCCAATCAACACTGAATGCAAGAACTTATCTGAAGAAAATCAAATTTTGGGAAGGCAACTTAATTTTCATTCCGTTTTCATTATACCTCATGGGCTTAACGCACGACGCGAATGACGACGAGATCTTTTGTTTTTAGAGAGTTTAATATCAACTCACATTTTTGCAGCAGGTTTAAAAAAACAAGCAAAATACTGAAGCCCGAGTTTGAAGCCGTCCTTCAGCTCTGAGTAGTCTCTCGGCCCCTGCGTCAAAATGTCCCAATTAATATCCCAAAGATAGAAGTTCCAGATGATTCGCTCGCGTCAAAAATATTGGGAAATTTTTGTGTATCTATCAGCCATCGAGACGTGGGATAAGAGACACGACTGATGGGCTGAACATGAAAAAATAGGTCATTTTCAACGATGTGAGACTCTTTTAAGTTTTAGGTTAAGTCTAAGCTGGTATCCGAAGTTAGGTAGAGTTTATATATATACATATATCTGACCTGAAGAAGGCCTCGGAGTAGGCCGAAAGCTCAAATAATCTACAGTGTGAGTGTCCTTTTACGTGTTATCTGTTTTATTCTGTGTTCTATTGTGCCGTTTAAAAGTTATACAGGGTTACTCCGGAAGATAAGTGTACTGTTTTTTTCCGGATTTTTGACAAAAGGGGAGTCGTCCACTACGAATTTGTACCTGAACTACAAACTGTAAATGCTGCATTTTACGTCCAAGTGCTCGACAGGCTTCGAAAACGAGTCGCCCGCGTCCGGCCAGCGATCAAAAACATCTGGCGGCTGCGTCACGACAATGCGCCGTCTCATACCGCGCTTGTCGTGTCGGACTTCTTGGCCAAGCACGGCGTGGCAACGCTGCCGCACCAGCCCTACAGCCCAGACTTGGCACCACCGGACTTCTTTCTGTTCCCGAAGATAAAGAGGAGTTTGAAAGGAACGCGATACGGGACTTTGGACGCCGTCAAAGAGGCCGTGACGACGTGTCTTCGAGAGGTTCCCGATGATGCCTTCGCGGAAGCGTTCCAGGAATGGGAACGCCGCTGGAACAAGTGTATCGACTCACAAGGGTCCTATTTTGAGGAATATTAGCTTAAGATATGTCAAAGTGTAATACATTTTTTTTCCTGAGCCCAGTACACTTATTTTCCGGAAAAACCCTGTATTGCTCTCGTGAGTGCTTCCTCATCATCTATCTATATATATATATATATATATATATATATATATATATATATATATATATATATATATATATATATAAAACCATAAACACAGTAATCAACCCGAAGGTCGGTTTAGTAGGTGATAGTAGAGCTCACCCATGTACCAAGCCCGACGGCGTGTGAATATTCACACATCAGGGTAGGGGGCCAACTCAACGAAAAATCAACTATCTTGGGTGGAGCTGCAGGTGCCCAGAATGCCTTGCCCGGGGATCGAACCCGGGATCCTCCGGTCAGTAGTCCAATGCTCTACCCACTAGACCACCGCGACCCGCATATAAATATATATATCTACATCTACATAATACCTCGCAAGCCGCCGCAAGGGCGTGTGGCGGGGGGTGTTAGGTCACCACCCAAAAAAGGAAAAAAGAAATACCGCATTCAAAACCAACACACACATGCAAATCCCAATCCACAGCAGTGCACACATTCATCGTAACATCCCATCATTCGACGCGCATGCAAACACACATCTACCTCCCTTCACTCCACAAGCATGCAAGTACATACGCTTAACTACAACAAATAATTTTACCCCAGGATGCAGCAAGAAATTAATCACGAACGTGCAAGCTAGTTTCTAGCAAGTAGCCAGGCGAATTACCACCACCACAAGAACGTTCCGCACAAAAATCTCTCCTACTCAAGACGAGGAATTCAGCCCAACGCTGCAGGTGGGAGGAGGGCACACCTACGGAGAGGGACAAGGGATGGAAGTGGAAATTTAGGGTAGCAAAAGAAGAGAAAACAATACTGTAAACAGCAATACATTACTTAATGGCATGCGGGAAGGGTTTTGACACAACACACAGGAGGTTAGTGAAAGTGCGTGCAATTGAGTTTAACTAATTGTTACCTAGACGCCGAGGGTGGCAAGTGGCATTTTTGTTATCCCCGAGTGTGACCCTACAGTTGTTATCCCGTATTGTCCGTGGGAAGAAGGAGTCCTTGAGTCAGCTAGTCCTGGCATCTATTTCTCGAATTTTGTACACATGATCCAAGCGATCAATGTATGTTGGAGCGCGAATAATTTTCGAGACCTCGGTGCTGAAACATGCGGATCTGAATTTATTTAGTAAGTTTAACCTAGCATTGAGTCGTCTGTCTTCCAGTGATTCCCATCCCAACTCCATAAGCATTTCAGTGACGCTTTTCGTTTTATGTATATATATGTCAGCATATTTTCCCCAGCATATCTCTTTTCCCTTCAAAGGCTACAGACGTGACAACGGCATCACACACCTGCGGTAGGCGAGTTGGCATGGAGGTGTGCATGAGCATAGCGCATGCAATCGATAGAACAACGAGATTGGCCTCCGCAGTTCGTATTTCAAATGTTAGAAATACGATTAAAACGTTCACGCTTGTAAACTTGGCTGCCGCTTTAACTTGATGGGAGGACGTTGGAGGAAAAGGAGCGGGCGAAACCTTTAATTCGCAATTTTTGACGCCATTTAAAGAACGGGTCTAATTTCACCGACGAGCGAGTGTGAATCTGCTCCTGCTGTTCCCTCGGTAATTAGATCGCATTATGTCGAGTTGTATTTAATTAAGAAAACATCAGAAATATTCGCAGGACAATTTTATTTCTTGTTTTTTTTAACTCTCTGGCGAGCACCAAATGCGGGCTAGTGTTCCTATTTCAAATCGGGACACCGAAACGACGATGAAATTGAAAAACGGAATTCGTGAGGAAAAAAGACGCCTACGAATGTGGCGAATGGCTTGCATTAAACTTAATACACATAGATGCCCGGCATAATCCGGGCAAATGAAGAGAGAAAAAGACCCAAAACCGCGGCGACTACACTGCCCTCGATCATCTTGCTGGGACGCCGCATGAATTCGGCGGCTGGCATTTTGCCTCCAAGGGCGCAGCGGACACTAAGAATCGAAAGAGATTATTTTCGTCATTAACGAAACTGCTTTATAATTAAGTGCATCCGTGCTCATTTCCGAGTTGCCGTCGCGTATACGATAACTGAAGTCGTCAAGGAAAACGAAGGGATAGCAGTTAAAATAAATACACATGGAAATCGAATGCCCAGTGTGTTACTGCTTATACCGAAGAAAATGCATCATCACCATGTTTCATTTAATTGGTTAATTTTTAATTATCCTTTGCTCAAGCAAGAATGCACACAGAAAATACCCAAATCACACATATATAGAACTACGCTTCCATTACTGAGTGAACGGAACAATTATAATCAAAAACGAAATTCAAAGAAAAGTAAGATTTTAACGGAAAAGAGGATAACCCATCCTTGGTCAAACAAACAAATCAAATTCCTCAAGACGGTTATGGATAAGCTTTTAATATCACACTGTAATTTATAGTCATAATATATGTTATTATTATTAGGTAATCTACCGGTAAAGGTAGGTTTTTGGATGGACACAACTATCAAATAAAATTCTTGCAACTCCAAACAAAACCCAATCTAGCAACCTAATCTACATCAGGTCCCTCTTCATCTCCGTGTACCTCTTTCCTCCCTTCATCCCGTCCAACATACCTATCCTATTCCTGCCCTTTCCTCGCTTGCCCAACATCCTTCCCTCTATTACCTTCTTCAACATTCTACTACCGCTCAATGCACCTCTCATCCATTTTTACTGCCTCCATATGATTTCTCTCAACAAACCCCTCTCCTCACCCACCATCTCCAGTACTTCCTCATTGGTCTTCCTTTCGGTCCATTTCACCTTCTCCAATCTTCTCCACACCAACATTTCAAAAGCCTCCATTCTACGTCTATTCTCCTGCTTCAGTGACCACGTTTCCGCGCCGTACGCTCCATTTCAGAGTTTTTACGAGTCTTGTCTTAACCTCCATAATCAACGTCCCCGTCATCATTTCCCTCCTCCTTGAGAAAGCCTCCTTGCCTAGCGCAATTCTTCTCCTTACGTCCCTACCACTTTGACCGTATTTGTCCAAAACACTTCCGAGATATGTAAACTGTTCTACCTGCTCTATTTTTTCCCCGCCTATTTTAATATTTAGCTTAGCCTTTTTCTTTCTGGAAAATCGCATAACCTTTGTTTTATTAATATTGATTCTCATCCCATATCTATCTTACTGAACCTCCAATTCACTCAGCAATGTTTGCAACCACTTCGCTGACTGAACAACTAATGCTTGGTCATGAGCAAACCTAACGGATTTTACGAATTCCCCTCCGACTTTCATTATCATCTCCAATTCTTCCCATGCCTTTTTAATCATTTCCTCCACATATACGTCGAACAGCACCGGTGAAAATGGGCAACCCTGCCTTACACCTCTTCCTAACACTGCCCATCCGGACTCTCCGTTCCCCACTTGCACCTGAGCAGTCTGAGACATGTACCGGTTGCGGATCAGTCTCCTGTCCCTCCAATCCATTCCTATTTTCTGCAATACATGCATTAATTGTTCCCAATTTACTCTATCAAACCTTTTTTCGAAATCTACGAGACAGGCAAATACGTCCCGGTTGTATTCTATATTCCTCTCAATTAGTGATCTCATTACTGCAATGGCACCACGCGTACCTCTTCCCTTCCTAAATCCAAACTTATCATCCCCTAAGTAATCATTTGCCTTACTCTCTATCCTTTTGTTGATGATCCTGAGAATAACTTTAGCTGCGTGGGATATCAAAATTATTGTTCTGTAATCCTCACATGATGTAGCCTTTGCCTTTTTTGGAATAGGAACTAACACTGATCTCACAAAATCTTCCGGCCAGATTCCTTCTTCATAGATACTACGAATCAGTCCATATATGGCCTTCTTCCCACGTTTTCCTAAACATTTCAACAGTTCTACAGGAATGTTGTCCACCCCTACGGCCTTATTTGCTTTCGTCTCCTTTAATGCCCTTTCTATTTCATCGTCGAGTATGCCTGGACCTAAGCTATCTACTTTTACGTCATGTTCCTTTTCTATGTCTAACCTTGTCGGCCTAACTTCTTTACCATACAGTGTTTCTATATATTCCTTCTATCTCTCTTGGATTTTTCCTTGTTCAACTATTATCTTACCCCACTTATCTTTATCTGTTAGCACAGATCTTACCTACTTACTTCCCGATAATAACTTTACCTTGCTGTATAGCTCACCAATTTCACCCTTCCTCTGTAAAATTTCCATATCCTAGCATTGCGTTTTTCTTTTGCTTTATTTGTGGCCCTTCTGAATTTATTGTTACTCTTTGTACTTCATTTTGCCTAACTCTGTGTTTAAATTTTTCCATCTTCTTCTCTCATCCATCTTTGTAATCATCTCATCCGTTACCCATGGTTTCCTTATCCTTTTCCCGTTAATGGTTCCTATAGTGTCTTCTGCGGCTTTCGAAATCACTTTCTTGATAAATTCCCATTTTTCTTCGATAGTACTCAGCTCTTTACCGTCATCCATGATTTCTTCTAGAGCCTGCTTATAATTAGCTTTATTTACCATACTGTCACATGCTGAATGTTATTACTTAGTATGTCTACTACTGTATTCTTCTTTCGAATATAGAACATTGTGTTCGTCCTATGTAGGTCTCATACCGAGTTTACAATTCTGAATTCACTTGATGAACCACACAATCAATAGGTTTACCTATAATATTTAATACAAATTCATGAGATATAATTTAAAATAAGGAAATTAAAAGCATAATATCGTATAATTAAGTTACATCTTTGCAGGTGTTTATTGTAGCACAGAGTGGTTTCCGCGTGCGATTTTATTTGGATATCATTTACCAACTTAGAGTAAAGTTTTGCTATCTATTTCCAATGAAATATTTTGAAGTTCATATACGATAATTTATTACCCAAACGAAATTTACAAAAATGTCTTTTTGTATAGATAAGGTCTTTAATTTCAGGCGAACTTTCATTTTTCGTCCTCTTTCTTCACAAATACTGTCCAGAACGGTGAATTTCCACCAAGTGCTTACTTAATGGCTGACAGTTTTGATTAATTAATGCAGTTTAAGCACAGCGAAAGAAATTGATAACGATATTATTCTCTTTCTCCTTATGTGAACTTCATCGCTTAATACGCTTAAATTAAACCTATATTTAAAAGTACATATATGTTATATTTTAAACATTACAAAATGTATCTATGCATAAAAATGCACATATTTATATGGTAGAATCTTCTGCAATTTAAGTGAAACTCATACCACAAAACCTTTTAGCGATTTAACAAAATAACTATGCGTGGAGGATACTTTGGATAAACATTTTGTAAACTATTCTTAATCTCTTTACAACGGAATTCCTCATTTGAAATATACAGCTTTTGAAACTAAAGTGGCTCGAAATTCTTTTTACAGACACCCAAGTTTATTTCTCATCAATTGCAAAATTCTTCTCTAGAAACACTCTTTCCCGGGACAACTTCTGTTATTATTTTTAAATTAATCCTATATTAACGCTTCACGCTTGTCACTGAAAAGAGATTAATTATGAGATTCATATTAATCAAGGTATAGCAGAACGAGACTCCAGTTTCGAGTGGAGATAAGCTCTTTCATTTAAAAAAATATATGAAGAATACGTAATTGCTTCTCCATCGATTTTCGAAATACATTCCTGAGAATTGTGAGAAACTAAAAAAAAATGGAAAATTTTTATCTGACATATCTCGATCCCCTGTCTGTGACACTCAAATTTTAATCTTTCCATTGTTTCACAATAAAGCTTTCATTATGAGAATTGAGGTTATGTAGGCGGATATTATTGCCTAATACAACAGTCATAAATTTTATCGGAGAAACGAATATTTCACATAATTGAAAACAAACACCGGATTCACGATCGGAAAATATCCGCAGTAGCAATTATAACTGATGAAACGTATACTAATCCTCGATTTTTACCAATATTATCATTCCTTGTTACTATGGAGGGAGTTTAAGTGTAAACGCTGATATAGTTACAATATTGCCTCATCAAAACCAGTGTGCGAAATCAGTGAAGTAACAAAACAATGTGTTTTTTTCCACTAAATTTATTATTAGGTACGACTAATTTCAACGCATCAGCGTACCCAACAAAAAATTTGGTGGAAAGATATATTGTTTTTTTTTATTTTTAGTGATAATGAATTTTCACAAAGTTAAGCATGGAAACATCGAAGGGTGTGCTAAATTTTTTCTGTACATTTACTTATAACCCATTTCCAGGACGATAAATAATTTTTTCTTACCAAATCGTCACAAGGAATACATGCATGTAATAAAAATAGCAATTAATTCTGTTTATCTACCATTAATTTTCATATGACTATCTGCCTGACTGCTGACGTCATGCATCGGCAAAAGCATTGATTCCGAACATAGAGTCGGAGTAGATTCGTTTGCCTTTTAGACTCATTTCAAGTTTTATAAACGTAAACGGGCCATTTGCTGGGACGACCTCATTTGCTGGGATGTTTAAACAATGTTTCTGCATTAATAAGGGGTGAATCAGGGATTCATTTTTGTCCAAAGAGTGAGCGAACATATAATCCTGAATATAAAATCGTCGAGGTGAAGAAGAGAACTCATAGATTTCTCTTTGGAGCTCATTAGTTCACCGACTGTCATATTTCAAACATATAAAGAAGGGTAGAGTCTTCCAAGAGAAGTCCAAGAACATAGTGCGAGAAAGAAGTGGAATCAATCCGAAAAATTCTGATGCAGAGATTATTCAAGAACTCATTCGTAGGTGAATGCTAAATATCTACAATTCGTAGTTTGGTACAATCCGATTATAAAAAACTTGCGCACATTGGGCTTTGAAATTAGTCTGAGGTTTACTAATATTCTGCGTACGGTCCAGTAATAAAGTATTTAAAAACCCGATGGTGCCATTGTGTAAGAATAGGAATTAGTGAGTTGACATTTGATGCATCGGTGACCAAACGCAAAACGAAGGGCTCCATTCATCTCAGATAATATGGTGTGCATAAATTTCAAATAAAAAAATGTTTTATCACTTAAGTTTTCCATTTGATGCAAATGCCGTCTTTTTTAACCATTGTTCCATCCCAATCGCAATAACTTATAAATGATAACTGATCTTATATTTCGTTGAGTTCCTTCGAAAAAGCATATTCGATATCGTTGAGGCTATCTCATAGCGTTGCGTGCAGCTTAGGACTATAAATAAATTTGAAGCTGAGTGATTGTTTGTCCCATCAAATATAATACGTGTGATAAAGCATTCTTTGACGTTGAGGAGGTCGAGGACTGGCAGAGTAAACATTATTTATATCATTACTCTCCCCATAGACGCACCATGTCAATATATCTTGTATGACTGCACGGTGACTTGGTCATTATCAATCTTGTTACACGCGTCGTCTCACAAGATCGATAATTCCTACGCCTAGCAAGCATAGAAAAACATAATTAACCATTAATTCGAAAAATTTACTTTCAAATATAAACCTGGGAGTCAATGAAATGCATGTACTTTCATGAGCAGTACAATAAAAATCAGCTCTTATTTTTTTCGTAGGAAGTACAGAATTGGATCATAAATACTTTAAGCGTTGACCTTTATGAAAATTATGTTCTTGTTTGAAAAAAAGAGGAAGTTTAACCTTTTACGAATAAATATAGCGTTCACTCTTGTCCGCGATAAACTAAATTTACCAGTTCGGCGTCAATTAAAGAAAAAACTAAAAACCAATCTCCAATCTTTCCATTCATCGCATCTACTCATCGCATTTCAAACATTAGCCGGATTATTAATCGCCTCGGTTATCGCCGAGTTATCTTGGAGGGCCGCTATCTGCGAAATAGCGGCCCGCCTGCGCGACCCCCCCCCCCCCTACGAGGGGGAAGAATGCATAGGGCGGCGAGGAGGGGTGTCGCAGCGGCGGCGCAGCCCACTCTATCAGCCCGAGCGTTCAACTGAATAAGAGAGACAAGAAATTCGCAGTGTGTTCGTCTATTGTTTGCCTCACCGTTTTGAAGAGGCCGTTTCCCAATATCGAAAGAGCAAACTTTCCTGCACATTGTGATCCGAACCCCCGTGAGGTCAGCAAGCAATTAGCAATCCGGAGGCGAGGCGGTACTTCGTCGCGCGCTCTCGTTCGCCGAGCTAGGATGGCCTTGGGAAGCAAACAGGGCCCGTATTGGGGCCTCCATACATCACACTCTCGACGCTTCTCTATTGAATAAGGAATGCTTTTCCCAGCCTAGAATACACGACAAAATTCCTGCGCATTTAGCGCTGTAGCTTCCAGTTTCACCAAATGGAGGCGTGTGAATCGTGCGAGCTACCAGCTGTTCGGTCGATTGCCGGATCGAATAGAAAAATGTGTGAAAATCATTTATTTTTTTCTCTTTAGAGAATTTAATTCAATATTTATCTGGGATTATGGCCTACCTAAATAACTCGCCATGCTAACCAGCTTGCTATGACAGTTAATTCGATGACAACTTCAACAATAAATTACTTTATTGCCAGTAATGAATGCCAGTGACACGCAGTAAACTCTTCATAAGTAAGGATTAATATGTCTTGATAATATGGTTATTCGATAATTTTTGTTTGAGTAAATTTTAATTAATAACTCAAAGAGTCTTTTAGACGTAACTTCACAATGCCTCATGTTTACCGTTATATTTCGATAAAACACATACAATAAGGTGAAAAATTAAATAGAAACAAATAAAAATTATAATATTTGTATGACTTCCAGCTTATTTAAAGAATTCAACGCTGAAATTTATCAAGGAGTAAAAGATTTAAAAATCCAGGGTTCTGCGCATTAATTTAAATCCGGCGGTAGGGTAGATTATAAAAAAACCTCTTAATGCTCTCACAGCACTGTACACACACATACAGTACCTCAAGGTTTTTGATTCATGAAAAAAGCCAGTAATTGTATACAATTGGTAGTATGGTTAATGTGTGAAAGGACAGTGCAATTTAAGATTTTTGTGTTTTGTGGAGAACGGGCACATAGATGCGAAATAATTAAAAAGTTAATTAAGTATCCCCTCCAGAAATTATTTATGTGCACGTGTTTTGAGAATACATGTAAGTTCCTCGTAACAGGCCAGGATGGTCTGACATCTACACGTACTATAAACACTCTCATCCGATGGTTCATATGCAATATTAACTTACAGTATTAGCAGCTTCTTGGCCTACAATATGTACTCCTCTTAAACGATTTTTTTGTGGTCACGATCGATGACAAAATATGAAATACTCTGATTGATTGTGCTCCGTTCTCAAAACTTGTAATTATAAACGAAAAAATAGGAAATTTTAAACATATTCCTCTTCGATTTTTATAATTTCTGCTCAAATGTATTCATTACTAAGTGTGAATTTGCAAGGAAGAATCATTTATGCGTTATTGCTCATTATTTTGTCACCAATTAACTCACTTATACTTCCGACTAAGGGAACAAGATATACCACCAGTCCATTTAACAGCAATATGTCCGTTATATACTTATTATGAGGAATATGCCATCAACACAAAGCGGCGTTGGCACCCGTCGGGAGCTCGGGAGTCCCGGGTTCATAACTGACGTAAGTTGAATTGAATACGTACTGATATCACGACGTTGTGTGTATGCTAAATCAAATCGGCTCTCCATCGCTTTGAATATTATTCAGCGTCTGATTTCCTTTCGTTTAACTCTTAATCCGCTACTCCCTCGCATACTCGTACTTCAAGTGACCTGCAGGCAGGAATACAGATGCCCAGTGGGTGACCAGAGGAGTCAACTTGAACGGCGACAGCGCAGCCCGAGCGGCATTCATAGCTGTGAAAGCAAAACATACCGTCCATTGTCGTCAACGTCGTAACATGCTTCCATTCCGACGTCCTTCATGCCCAGTCGATGCTTTTGGATGAGTCGAGCAGGGAACACTCAGTCGATGTTTACGCATTGCAGTCCCTCGCTTCCGAAGCAAAAAAGAAAAAGAACAGAGGGCCTCTCTATCGCCACCCGGTGTCGCTTTCAACGATTCCTGAGAGAAACGATAATGGGACGAAAATTTTACTTAACTTTATAACTGCCGCATATCATCCTCATCGGACGTCGTTCCGCGGGGCGCCGTTAAATTATCGCGCGCGCCCATAATCTTATCGGAATGACTTATCCTTATGACCGGGTGGAGCTGGCGGGAGATTAATCTTTGGCTCGACGATCCAATTGGCGGATTCGCGCGGCGGCCACCCTCTCCCATTCCTTGTGGCGCGAATATTAATGAAGGGGGTGAGTGAGGGGGGGAGGGATGGGGAGGCAAGAGGAAAGGGAAGGTGATCAATGCTGATGTTCCAATCGAATGAGAGGAGTTGGAATCGCTAATATTTTAAAAAATTACGCATACGCCAAAAAGGACTATTTGGAATAGATTGCGTAGTTTACGTATAAGGTAGTATTTTGGAAGAAAATATGTCAATTAAGACGTTCTAAAAGTAAAGGAAATAAGAGTTATTCTGAAAGAATTTTATTTATTCGTCTATGTCAATGTTATTCGCTTTAAAGGAGTCTTCATTAGATATGATACGCCTATGCGTATCATATCTCTTTTTCCAGTTCTCGAAACAGTTCTGGAATTCGATCTTTGGTATATCGTTTACTTCTCCCAGCGATACGTTATCGATCTCATCTGTGCTTGTAAAATGACGGCCCTTTAAGGTTCACTTTTAAATTGGGAACAGAAAAATAATCACACTGAATAGTCTGGCAAATATGGAAGCTGGAACATCATTAAAGTGCAGTTTTTGTTGAACAATTCACGAACAAGCAGCAGGTGCATTATCATGGTGGTACTAAAGCCATGAATTGTTTCGCCACAAATATAGGCGTTTTTTTGTGTAACTCCCCGAAAACGGTGTTGAACTGGTATGTAGTACTGTTTATTGATCGTTTGACCTTGTGGATAGAGCTCATTGTGCACTATCTACTGTGCGAAATTAAAAAATTCCCGTTACTTTTTTAACACGTCTCTTACATTAGGAGAATAATATATTTGCCAAACAAAGCATTGCGAAACGGGGAAGTGATAAAAGTTACGCTAGTGATAAAAATATTCCTAAATTATTTGATATACAGCACAGAACTGTAACTATGGAAACCAAATATGGTCTGTAAGGTAGGAGAATGATTACAGATAGGAGACTTTTAAGATTTAGGTATGGGGAAAGGTTGAGAAAATAAGTTTAAGATTTGAGAGGGAAAAGAGACGAAGTTGTGAGGTAGAATCCAATGATAGAATTTGTTGAATGGTAAAAGCCAGAGAAGAGGAAAGAAGATAGCAAACCTTTTAAACCGTATGGAGGCAAGCAGAAGGTACGATAAAACTGAAGAAAGAAATAATTTATGATAAAAATAAGAGTATGTTTGGATGCCGTGTTCTCCATAATAGTTTTTTAAGGATACAAACCTTCCAAAATCTACTGAATTAGGTGGATTGTCGCTGAATTCAATTTTCCAACCAACTCAGCGCATGCAAATCCTACCCCACAGTTTCATATCAGTTCTCATAAATCCGAATAATAAAGTCACATGGGAATGTGTGCGTATGCATATGCATGCCAAAGAATTGGAATAAACGAGATGTTAGAAGAAATGAAGGAGCAAATGGGGAGATGAAAACAAAGTCGGACGGAGCGCAAGAGCTGCAGTAAACTAATCGTCGTCCCACCTAATCATTGAATGTGTTATTTCTACAGCTTAGCGCGAATGAATAGCTCTCTCTCTTTCTCATCTAAAGGAATGAGGAAAAAACTTAAATAATCTAAAAATTTCTATTCATTGAGGTATGTGTCAAAATTGTAGATTACAAATTTTATATATTTTTAAATTATTATAAAATACATGATATGTATGTAAAATGAAAAAATAAAACCCAGAGAAATGTTTCGAATGATTGCCAAAACGTGACCACAAATATATTATTTCATATCCATTTGTTAGGTAGGGCTGACCTAATACTGCTGTGATAGAAACGTGTCACTACAACAGCAATCAATTCATTAGCTCAAAAATGGTTCCAGTCTTACCCGGAAGAAATTTTTATCTACAAGATGCCGTTGAAAAATTTATAGTAAATACGTCAACTTTTTAATTGAGTTTTCGCATTTTGGCAAAATAAAGTTCATTCTCTCTCCAACAAATTATCCACTGCTCGTATTTCAAACAATACGGTTAAAATTATGAAAATAATGAATGTCTTGGATAGCCAAAAGTTGAAATGTGAGAGGACACGAGATTGAAAAAAATTTGGAAATTAGAATCTAAGTACTTAAATATCCACATTTATAAGAACACATTCTCCTCGCCCAAATGTCATTGTTTTTTCAAAATTTTAAGGTGATTATTTGATTCATCAAAGGCACTGGGTGCTATTGATTTTTAAGCATATGTTTAGTTTTAGTTATTTTTTCTTATTTTATTTTTTGAAGTCCAAAAGTAACCTGCAAAAAATCAATTTTGGGAGTGATCCAAGTTTGAAATCAAATTAGTTTTTATGAGTATTATTTGTTGACAAATAGAGATTCGAAGGTTGTATTATTGGTATACTTCAATTAGTAGGATACCTTACGAGCATAAATATGGAGCAAGTAAGAACGAATTACTGTCAGAAACGCTATAATTTGCATGAGCGAAGGACAAAGTTAGATCGAAAGCGTTATATTGAATTTCTCATCGAAATTTTTTACATGTAGTTTTTAAAAAGAAAATGATTTAACGCAACGTATTTCTTTCGTTTAATTGTTACGGCGGTGACACACAGAAAAATATCGCAGCAGTGAATATGGACAAGTACCATTACAGGAGAGCTGAGGAAACAAATTGGACAAACATTTTGCCCAGAGAAGAGATTCTTCAAAGAGTGGTTGAAGATTAAATTCAATGGAGACATTTACCAAAAGCAAAAGAATTCCTGGGGCTTGACTCTGAGAAAAAATTGCTTAATGAAGGCCCTAATAAAGGTCATTAGGCCAGGAATACCTACAAATGAAGGTCAAGGGTGAATTACAAGTACCTTTGTGGAAGATAGGAGTAAATGGAACTCGAAAGAAAAGAGCATCGAGATTAGCCCTGAATTGATTTTTATAACGTTACATAAGAACCAACCGTTGCATTAAAAACCTATCGTAATGACTGACCTACTGGGTCTTATTATGTAAGCCATTCATTCTATCTACATTACTTCGACCTTTTCCAAAAAAAACACCAACAATAATACATTATTAAGCATCAGGTTCCAAATGCAATCTAAATGAAACCTTATCGCTTTGAACTACTCCTGAAGAACGTAGGTACATTAGAACTATTGTAACTCCGGTTTCTGACATGTATTATTCCGTCAAAAAATATTTTTCAAAATGGGAGTACTCCATAAAGAGCAATGGGCTATGTCCCCAAGTTTCAAGACACGTACTTTCTGAGTAAAACATAATTTTGGGGAATATTACGAAGTTCACATATACCTCGGTAGGACGAAGTCCTCTTTAGGGATACTCTGGGTAGAACGATACGGAGAGAGCTTTTCACTTATCTTTCGTTTCAACTTTTATCGCTGGGTCAACCTGCGGATGAAAAAAAAAGAAAGCTAGACTACGTTTTGACGAGACCCTTCTTCATTTTCCGAAAGAAACAGGGATCGATGTCTTCCGGATATCAGCATCGATGTTGTCGCGCCGCCGTAATTCCCGCCCCTTCGCTTCCTCCCACTCCCGGCCCCGCCGCCGCCGTGACCCACTTGTGACCCCGTTCGGGGCAATCCACTCAAAGGAAACTCGGAAGGAGACACCTTTAAAGACATTCCCGGCCTCTCATAGCTCCCCTCTCTCGTCACAAAACAAGCGCCTCACCATGAGCCTCTTGCCGTGAACAAGAGAGGTGAGACCGCTGGAAAACTAAAACCAAGGATTTAAAGATAAAAGTGGGGAGGAGTGGAAAATGCATGGAATCCATTCTATTTACGCCCTCGTAAACACTTCATATCAATACCTCTTTCCCTCCAATGCACTTAAGAATCAAGGCGTTCACTCCGTTTTTACACCGAGAAGAGATAGACACAGTCAATGCAACTAAAATTCTTTTCTGGGATTACGATAAATCCTTTTGGAAGAGAGTAATAGAATGAAATTCGGCAGCCTCATCATCGCCATCAAATTCTATCAAAGATTGATTTAGATCTCTCTCTAGATCAAACTTCGAATCTTAAGAATTGTCTATAGGCATAAAGACTTCAAATTTCTTCGTTATCACGTCCGGCATTATTTTTTTCACAGAGCACATATCCAGAGTTGTTGATAAAGGCAAGCTGAGTAAAGAAGAAAAGGGGAAAAAATTAAATATTCAATGTGGGGAAGAGCGCTTTATGGATCCAAAATCTAGACATTGAAATTGGAGGCTTTCTATGTGTGGTTATGCGTAACGACTGAGAAAATAATATAGAAAAAGTAAAACACTTAAAGAATAACGGAAAATTGCGCATGGTGGAAAGATGGATGTAGTTCTGATGCAATTCAACGGATATAATAGTTGAAGGAAGGAAGGTGTAAGATGCTGAAGAACGTGACAGAAAGGTGTGTGTGTGTGTTAGGCAAGTGAGCGAAAAGAAGAAAGAGAATAGGTTTTTTGAGGAAAAAATAATCTATAGCAAAAAGTTGGGAGTCCCAGAAATCGGTTCTGCGTAAAAATTTTTGTTTTCTGTCCAAAAACTACCATAATAGTGTAACTAAGTTCGAATTACAACTTGTTTGCCTCAGCCCCCACCACACACCCTGGCGGTGGCTTGCATGGTGTATATAAATAAATAAATATTGGTAATGGGTGAAGTCGTATAGATAATGACAACAAGTGTTGTCCAGATATGGCACCACACAAAGTAATACAGCATTCAGATGATAGTCATTCTCTATCAAAGAGACAATACCACCACAGTGTGTTCAACACAATTGAATTTTGAGAAGAATACCCTTTCTAACAGAGCAATGAGAATATCACCTTTTTATGTCGATAAAAATTGGGAATGCGAGATGACATCCGAAAGGCTTTCATTGCTTAAAAAAATAATGTAAAATCCCTTGCATATGTACTATTACGCTCAATTATAATTTTTCCCCAATTAGGTTCATTCGATATGACGAATTTACCTTTGATTACCAATTGGTATATATTTTGAATACGTTATCTTCATAGGGCATTCAATGATGGATGGTTTTGTGAAGTAATTAGCCCTTTAAAAAGTGTATTTACAGAATGATTTCATAAGAAATGTTAAATGTGCTAAGGGCATTTCTCTCAATTCGCAAATACAACATTTGAAGTGCATTAATTCGATTCTGAGAAAATAAGGAAACCAAATGCTTTGTTTGAACCTAGTCCGCCAATCTCTCACTCCGAGAATACTGTATTCTCTCCCGCCAATGGTTTTCATGACTCTCCCTGCACATGGCTTCAAACCCCACCCACCACCGCGGAGGTTTTTAGGGTTAGGTCTATATGGATGTAAATTACAACTCGGATGAAAAAATTACTAAAATAGGAAAATCACCTAACGTCTAAAATGGGCTTGTTCTGTAGGATATATACTTTATTTACCCTTGCTTTTCGGAAGATTTACAACCCTTTATAGGCCATCATTAGTCATTCCTTTTTCTCGGACGATGTACTCGGATGGAATGCCCGGGGTTACTCAGCCCGGTACATGATAAACTTTATTTCAAGTTATTTCAGAAAACTTCAATCATTTAATCAAGTGATTTCTACCCTACTTTTCCCTCACTTTCGTTACGATTATAAACTCATTCATGTACACTCGATTATTCCGGGAAACATCTATCATTCTTCGTTTTTGGGTCTCTATAACCATATTCACCCATTACCTACTTGTTCTGTTCCTTTCTCTCTTGCAAGTCACTGCTAGGGTATGTGGCAGGGGGGATTACTTTTGACTCAAAATATTTCCGCCACCCCCTAGCGCGGTTGGACAACGTTATTCTGATCCCTTAACGTTAGTGGTAAAAATCACATCTTACATCTGTTCTACGCTTAGTTCATTTAATTTTTACGAACATAATCTCTCCTACACTGGAGCCAATAATACATTTTCAGCATAATCGCTAAGGACTCATACTTCCAATTGGTGCAAGATATTTGATGTTTCCAAGTGAAAAAAGGCATTTGAAAACTACAAATAATACTCTACTCAAAACGGAATCCAAAGATGACGAAGGAAATAATAAATTGAGCTCACTTCTCTACACCTGTATAGTTCTAAGGAAAGAAGGGCAGAGAAAAAGGGAATTATGAATCCTAGAAAGGCGGTAGTACTGAAAGTAGAGAAGAATAGGTTTGCTTGACATCAATAAAGAAGAACATTTTTAATTACTGAACGAAGGGTAAAATGAAGAGGACAAAGTTAATTTCGCGCATTATTACAGATCAAAATAGAAGTAAAGCATTAAAGTGGAAACTAATGGGTGACTTGAGAGTTTCAGACACAAGAATACAGGAAAGAAGAGAAGCAAAGATCAACCGAAGTAAAAAATTTTACTAATTACATTTAAGTGAAATCCAACAGCCGTAAAAATTATTTCGGAGTTATGTTACACAACGGAGATAATGCTCGACGCAAAAGAGTTATTTTCCTTGGTTGATATTTCACACCGAAATTTATTTGAAAAAAGAAATATTAGTCGGCGACGTAATTGTTCCACTTTTACACAAAAGCTCCTGGCCGGGTTTCCATAACAAAAACTCCCAGTTGGGTATACGTGTTTTAACGATACGATTGCCTAGAATGATAGAATTCCTTCAGTATCCTGAAGATAAGCCATCATCTTAGGGTTTTAATAGTATTCTGTAACCGATGTAACTAAAGTTGGATTGGAATACTCACCAAGAAAAACTCTTTAGTGTTGGCCGAAACCAATGAAGATTCTCCATTAAGTGGACGGCTTTTCGTGTAAATCCGGGTATGAAAATTTAGAAAAAAATTGAACTTGGGAACATTTAGACGCAACGTAAGACATAGAGAGACCTATCTCCAAAAGTTTTGTTGTGTATCGCATATTTATGATTGTTAATAATTATATTAATTACGTTTGCTTAAGCGAATTTATTTTATCAACTCAATAGTCGTGGCTCTTCGTTTATCCGTCTCCATTGTAATAAAAGAACAAATGCAGCAGCAGAAATTAATAAACTAATACAAAATATTGGTGATAGTAAAGCCTGTTTCAGGAAAGGATCCGTCGTGTGGAAATACTCTATGTAGGGCTCGATCTACAAATCAATCCTTGTGTTCTCATTGAATGACAATAGCTTTTTCTTTATTGGAAACCATTCTAACCACCGAACCGTATTTTTAGCTTTTCTGAATGCACCGTAATCGTTTATTATTATTTTTGAGAAAAACTTAGTCCGTGATCATTTCCACTAATGCCTTATAATTACAACTTCCGGATTCAAAAAAAGATGTTTTCATTGTCAGTTGTAGAATAAGTAAGTCCACTTTAGGTGTATCCTGGTATTTTGTTAAAACACTGTTGTGTTACGAAAAAAGATTATTGTAGATGCATACGGAGTAATTTTACCCAACATTAGAGACATCCAACAAGTGTCACCCTAGTTTATTGACGTTCGTTATTGTTTGACGTGATTTTGCTTAAGTTTTGATGAATACACGCGTCATGCAAGAGAGCATGCGACTTTTTAATTATGATCCCTAAACTAATGACACGTGAACTCTTCGTGAAATATTAATTCGATATTGCTGATGTATTATTGAAAGACTTAATCCTTCATGAGGCATGTAATATCATTAAAAAAGCGAGGGGAAGTTTCGAATACGAAATTTCGTCCCTCAATACGTATCATTGAGATGGTGGGGCTGTCACTAGAATTCCCTTGCCAGGTGATTTCGGGCGAGTGGACTAGAGCGCCCAAGCGCTACTTCGGCAGATAGCAAGTGAATCTTCGCGGTGGTGAAAATAAAAAAAATAATATGAACGAAAGGGCGTTGGTGGTGGTGGTTACCCTAGGAGGCTTTCAACCCATTTACGAGATTAAATTAGAGGCAGGAGTGGTGCAGGATTAAATTTGCTTTTGATGGGACAGGGTCGAAGATGATTGATCGACGAATGGTTGGGGACAGGGAAGACAATTTGAAGAGGTCGCCTCCATCACGCTTACCTGCGCTCCCTGTCACGCCAGAATTCTCCCCCGACGATCCAGAAATATGATTCCGCACAAACTACGCGACATTTTTACGTTCCATCCCGTTCGAAGATCTCGTACAATTCCCAACACGTCAACCAGGATACGGAAGCTTTGACGCAATAATTGAATCCTCCCCTCCCATTATTTTTTTAAAATAGTCAACTGCCTGTCTGGGGCAATCGTCAGTGTTTTGGTTTCCCAGACGTAGAAACAACAGGTTGAAAATTATTATGCAAACAAAACCGTTCGGTAACATGAACGGAAACACGTCGCACAGCGACTGCATTCGCTTCGAACAAACGAATGATAACAACTACCCAAACGCGTTACCATGGAGACGAGAATGCAGTCGGTAAGCAGTAAACATTACCAAAATGCACCAATCAAATAGGTTTCGCCTTATCAAATTATTACATTGGTGCGTGGTGCATGTAAAATCGTGTTTTAATACGACCGACGTGACTGTGACCGCTACGTGGAAAATATTCACGCTGACCGTGGCGCATTGCGCGATCGCACATGGTGGGTCCCTATATAGGGATAGCCGTTTTGCCAGAAGTGTATCCATGTGTTCATCATCGCCCTCCACAAGAAAGGGTCACACGATTGTAGACGAGATTTTTTAGAAATAACATCCATTGAAATTCAAATGTTCAAAATTTTCGTGATTTTTCACTTCATGGTCCTACTGTTAAGGAAAACAAATTTCTGTTTTTAATTTTTTACACTTTACATATGTGTGTGTATATGCATATATATGTAAGCATATGTGTATATATATATATATATTTGTTTTTTTACATATACATACATATTTTCACTCACACACTATATATTCATACTCGTATCCACAAATACATGCATACACACGATTACCATGAACGCAGTAATGAACCCGAAGGTCGGTTTAGTAGCTGATGTCAGGGTTTACCCAGTACTAAACCGACGGCTTCTGAATATTCACACATCAGGGTAGGGGGGCCAGTTCCTTTCCCTGTGCCGGTTATGGTTTCCAGTATGATCTGGTACCCATAAAATCATACAGCTTGGGTTGAGCTGAGCGTGTCCCGAGAGGCTTATCCTGGAATCGAACCCGGGTCTTCCGTTCAACTCTCTACGCCTGGACTACCACGGCCTACATGTGTGTATGTGTATATATATATATATATATATATATATATATATATATATGTATATATATATATGTATATATATATATATGGGTCGCGGTGGTCTAGGGGGTAGAGCGTTGGACTACTGACCGGAGGGTCCCGGGTTCGATTCCCGGGCAAGGCACTTTGGGCACCTGCAGCTCCACCCAAGCTAGTTGATTTTCGGGTACCAGGTCTTCCTGGGAAACCATAACCGGCACAGGGAAAGGAACTGGCCCCCCTACCCTGATGTGTGAATTTTCACACGCCGTCGGGCTTGGTACATGGGTGAGCTCTACCATCACCTACTAAACCGACCTTCGGGTTGATTACTGTGTTTATGGTTTATATATATATATACACATATATATATATACAATATATGAAAGCAAATAAGGCTGTGGGGGTGGACAATATTCCTGTAGAAATGTTGAAATGGTTAGGGAAAGGTGGGAAGAAGGCCATATATGGACTGATTCGTAGTATCTATGAGGAAGGAATCTGGCCGGAAGATTTTGTGAGATCGGTGTTAGTTCCTATTCCAAAAAAGGCAAAGGCTTCGTCATGTGAGGATTACAGAACAATAAGTTTGATATCCCACGCAGCTAAAGTTATTCTCAGGATCATCAACAAAAGGATAGAGAGTAAGGCAAATGATTACTTAGGGGATGATCAGTTTGGGTTTAGGAAAAGAAGAGGTACGCGTGATGCCATTGCAGTAATGAGATCACTAGTCGAGAGGAATATAGAATACAATCAGGACGTTTTTGCCTGTTTTGTAGATTTCGAAAAAGCGTTTGATAGAGTGAATTGGGAAAAATTAATGCGTATATTGCAGAGAATAGGAATGGATTGGAGGGACAGGAGACTGATCCGCAACCTGTACATGTCTCAGACTGCTCAGGTGCGAGTGGGGAACGGAGAGTCCGGATGGGCAGTGTTAGGAAGAGGTGTAAGGCAGGGTTGCCCATTGTCACCGGTACTGTTCAACGTATATGTAGAGGAAATGATTAAAGAGGCATGGGAAGAACTGGAGGTAGGAATGAAAGTCGGAGGGGAATTGGTAAAATCGGTTAGGTTTGCTGATGACCAAGCATTAGTTGCTCAGTCAGCCAAGGGGTTGCAAGCACTGCTGAGTGGATTGGAGGTTCAGTGCGATAAATATGGGATGAGAATCAATATTAATAAAACAAAGGTTATGCGATTTTCCAGAAAGAAAAAGGCAAAGCTAAATATTAAAATAGGCGGGGAAAGAATAGAGCAGGTAGAGCAGTTTACATATCTCGGAAGTGTTTTGGACCAATACGGTCAAAGTGGTAGGGACGTAAGGAGAAGAATTGCGCTAGGCAAGGAGGCTTTCTCAAGGAGGAGGGAGTTGATGACGGGGACGTTGAGTAGGGATGTTAAGACAAGACTCGTAAAAACTCTGATATGGAGCGTAGCTATGTACGGCGCGGAAACGTGGTCGCTGAAGCAGGAGGATAGACGTAGATTGGAGGCTTTTGAAATGTGGGTGTGGAGAAGAATGGAAAAGGTGAAATGGACCGAAAGGAAAACAAATGAGGAAGTACTAGAGATGGTGGGGGAGGAGAGGGGTTTGTTGAGAGAAATCCTATGGAGGCAGGAAAAATGGATGAAAGGCGTATTGAGCGGTAGTGGAATGTTGAAGAGGGTAATAGAGGGGAGAATGTTGGGCAAGCGTGGCAAGGGTAGGAACAGGATAGGGATGTTGGACGGGATGAAGGGAGGGAGGTACACCGAGATGAAGAGGGACCTGATGTAGATTAGTTGCTAGGTGGGGAGTCACAAAATGTTTATTTGATAGTTGTGTCCATCCAAAAACCTACCTTAACCGGTAGATTACCTAATAATAATATATATACATATACATATATATATATATATACATATACATATATACATATATATATATATACACATATATATATATACATATACATATATATATACATATACATATACATATATATATATATATATATACGTACATACATTCAAACACGGAAACCTGCCACATGGTGAAAAAATATTCGTTCACAGGAAAATAGATATATGGAAAAGAGATACATGTATATCTGGGCTTAGAAATACAAATATACTTGGTGTTTTTACAAGAGAGAACGATTTTTGTAAATTTTTTGGATAGTGTCAGAGGTAAACGAAAGCACCTTTGACAAAAGTGTGAGGAGATGACGGTTTGGGACCGCAAAGACAAATACCAGAGATGGCAGAGCAAAATATTATGACAATTCGAAGTCATCTCCCCTCAATTTTGTATTTCAGTTGGATTTCTGGAAGCAAGCCAAAGGATAGCTCTTCCAGATACGCTAGAATTGGGCAGCTTAAGCATAGGTAGTGATATGAACAAAAATCTCGCGATTTACGGCTCTTAGCTTGAATTTATGACCCCCCTTTCAGCAGTGAGAAACGTCATGCTTTGACAATTCTCCTCCTGAAAGCCAATTATTTATTGCCGTCGTTTGAGAGTTAAATTGAGATAACTCCCTTTTCCAGCAATCGGTTTGGATAGAGGACATATATATATATGCAACGACATTATTGCTCCAGTGTAACCGAAAGACATTAGTTCATATCCATCTTATAAAAGGGACATAATTACTTCAATAGAGATTTGACAGACTTCTTTCCTGTATTTAATGTCTCAAGTATAATGGTTGTTTCTCTTTCTTCAGATTGGCGAACATGACTGAAAGAATTTCATTCGTGAAAACATGTAAACATATTTCCAGATCACTAGCTTCTGGAATGCACAGGAATTTTGCAAGGATATGATTGTTTACTGCCACTTATTTACAATTTCATAACTAGATATGTTAAAGCTATTGTCACTGAAGACGACCATTAGCGAAGCCGTCGCGACACTTTCGAATTCAAAGGCTAAAAATTAAATAGTAAAATATAAATATCATCTTTTTATTTTATTTGATGAGGCAAAAAATAATTTTTTAAAACATATCATGGAAAATCTATTCGTAAAATGGGAAATTAAAGGCTCGAAGAATCATCATCCAGAGCTTTCGTTCCTTCATTTGACAACGATCTCATTAAAAAAATGTCAACTGCTGCGGACGTATCCACTCAACATTGGCATTTATTATGAATGAATTTTAATTTTAATGCAATAAAAACGAACGAAAAAATTCAAATTGACATCCTCAGGACCTCTTGCAATGGTGGCCAAAACACGATAAATATTATAAAGTCTGAATTTCGAAAGGCAAGTGACACACACACATTTCGCACTCCCGGAAGTTTCAATTTAAAATTACGAAACCCAAATTTAGAGTTGATGAATCTACGGAATCATTACGTGTGAATGCAATGAAATCAACTATCTTTCCCTTCCCCACTGGAATGATATTGTGGAGTCAACAACGAATTGTATTCCTTCACAAATTCTAACACTGTCCGTGACATCGCTCCTCAATGGCCATTTACGAGAGTGTGTGCCGGTTTCATTCCGCGCGGTCAGCTCCCTTCTATCATACCAACCACTCCAGGGCATTCACGCACAAAGGGAGAAAGAGTTCGTGGATGGCCGCGAACCTCAACGCTCCCCCTCGACCACGCCGCTCGGAGCAAAATATCGACCCGCTCCCGTGACGCTTGGAGAGGAGTGAATGCCGTTGCTTCTGCGTCGTCCAATGTCAGGCGAGTAGGCTCGTCCAGCGATACGTATAATGACACGACGTTAGACTCCTAACATTGCACTTCCGTCAAAGATGCATCACGAGTATGGTGTGTATCTTATTGCGTCTCTGCTTCACCCAACCTTTCCATCTCCACTCTATATTTAATATAAGGGATATCCCTCATTTACAACTTGGGTTACACCAAAAGACGTTTCCTGTATAATTACAGTTCCTAATTCACCTTCTCCTGGCTTGACATGAATCATTTTCACCAATCTTTCGGTGGTTCTTCAAACGAATGGGGGATAAAATTCTGAATGAAAACGTGAGAGATTTTATCTAGGAATTGGTTAGGTCTCACGCTAAATGCAGTTCGAGCGCCTTGATACCTGTACGGGATCTAATTTTGAAATGAACAATCATACAGAGAAAAGATGTCAGTTTTGTGCTTTAAAGTTTAAGCGTGCAATAGAAGCACATATTTATATAAGAGACTGTTTTAGTCGTTACTATGTGGAATTTTTCCATCGTATAGAAAGAACGAAAACACGGCAATTCCACATCTACACTTTATTCAGACGACCATGGTTTCGCCACTGCGTGGCATCTTCAGGTGTGTTCACACCTGAAGATGCCACGCAGTGGTGAAACCATGGTCGTCTGAATAAAGTGTAAATGTGGAATTGCCGTGTTTTCTTTCTTTCTATAAGCCCATATTTCTTAAGATGGATGAATCAAACCTTGAGAAAAGTACAAATCGGTCGAGTCTAGCGCTAACTTAGAGTTGTAGCAATCTTAGAACCGAATTAAATTGGTGGAGCCGGGCCACTGCGTAAAAATCAGGGAAAAAGGCAGTAGATCCGATCGATATAAGCAATGATATGTCTCTCGCGGGATTCGAGAACAGAGCAATAGAATATTCCGCCTTGGGACGAAAGGAAATTACTGCATGCGATTAATCCCCAGTCGACATATAATCTATTGGCTGGTGCCACATGCCCAAGTAGCTGATTGCAGTGCATGATGTAGATGTCGCATGGCCTGTTCCACAACAATTATCCTTACTCAAGCTTATTGCATCTTCTTGTCATCGTTTTAAATGCAGCGAGCGTCATATTTAAGAGAGCCATCCTACTTCCAAAGCTAATGCATAGTTCTGGCAACATATCACGCTACACCGTCCTCCAGGATTTAGTCCGTCACGCCTCCCCCTATTACGAGGATCGTACCCTACCCTCGTACCCTACATTGTCTTGTTAAGATTAAAACTCGTCATTTAGAGTTATTTTAAGATTATATTAAAATAGATTTATTTTTTTTATATATTTTCGGAATACATTTTTAATGACACGAAACCCGATTTTCAATGCAAAAAGCATAATTATCAGATCAGGAATGGAAATTATTTCCTTACATGCTTAGATCAGAACGAAGAAAAGAGACGATATCTTCTTTCTCATTCATCGATCTCATCTATCCCCTCTTTGCTGAGTACATTAGATATTTGTTATTTGCATGTCACACCTGAGGATGGTAACGCATCAAAACCCAGATCCAGTGTAATTTAAACACTGGTAGGCATAAGTCTCGAGCAATAATACACTTGCTATATTAATTATCAGCGCATATTTCAATTTGATCGGCATGTATGTGTGGTTCACATCGTCTGTTCTCCTCTTTAAATTAAAACAGTTCTTAAAAAGGAACCCATTCAGGAAAAATTAATTTTTCCTCATTGATTCCGTTCCTATTGCTACTTTTGTAAGAGTAAAAAATTGGAAACAATTACCCAGCAAAATAGTTGTGGGCTATCACGTGACATTTAAACAAATAACTTACCCCTTAGTTGCGTAGTTTAGTATGTAGTAATTATCAAACAACCCAATATAAAATTAATGTTACGAAAAAAATGTATGAATTTGTGTGTGTACTAATGCTATAGCCTTTTTTACCCTTGGCGTCACTCCAAATACCTCAGTACTATTAATTACTCGACAAAGCGTTTGTTGGGTGGTATCATTAAATCTTCGGTCCACATCATTAATAATGGATAATTGCTCCATTACCCTACTTATTAAAGATGGCCTATGAGCTAGTTCTTCATGAAAATGAATCAAGTAGATTTATAAATATATAAACTATAGTTTTCTTTTTTTATTTTAGAAATGGAGCCCGTTGATAAAAATTTCAAATTATGGAGAATTAAGGTAAAACACGATTTGGGTTAAATCATTCCTTTTCTTCAGAAATATTTTATGTATCAATTAATGTTCCGACGAGATTATTTTAGAGCACATCCCTCATTCTGATTCATTGATATTCTTTGGATTGCTTAGCTGTGTTGTTTTCAAAACGGAACTACTAACCAAGAGGCTCACTTAACCTAAGTGTATAGTTTATGTTATGTCTAGTTAATTCTGCAGTAATTATTGATGCTTTCCAGGGAGTAGTTTATGTTTTTAACTATTATAATGGTTTAAGCTGAGATTTGGTATGCAAAGTACGAAATATATGCGTATTCAGGCCAGTAATATGGTTCAGATCAATTTTTGGCAAAGATTTACATTTAACAACAATCCAAGAGGAGATTTTTTATCGATAGCACGATTTTTAATGGAAATAACTATGAACATATTTGCCTAATTCAGTAAAATGACGCATCATTGGGAATGAATAGATCTACGAAAATATTACCCAACCATCTCACATCTTGAAACTATGGTTAAGTTTCCTCTTCATATTGCCGCTAGTAACATGTAACACGCCATTTTTTTCCCGGGAAATATCGCCCACGCTGCAGATAGTTCGTAATTGAATGGGATCGTTATGGCGACCATATGCAGTCGAGGCAGAATGAGATCACAGTGGTATTGTCCGTTATGATTTCAGGATTTCTCGGCGATTTCTACTTTTTTCCCGCATCACACGAGCTTGATAGAAGTTCCCATCGTTATTAATAACATAGCGGCATGTGCATACGTCGCCCGCTGGAACCTTCTTACTCCAATATTTCACTAAGTATCCAGCAAATACTAGCATTCAAACTTAGCAATAAAAATAATGGTTGGTTCGAGAATTTGGGTACATTGCCAAACGACGGAAGTCTGGATAATAAAGACAATGTTTTTATGCTGTATTCAAAGGTCTGCGGCAGATACCATGACAATTACTTAAGCGGAGTCATCTACTTATAAGTTTGCTCATGCAGGGATTTCACAATGTAAAAGCATATTCACCTTGAACGGGACCCGAACCCTGATCCACTCGATTTTTGACCGAGTGCTTTTACCCATTAAGGTAAATTTACTGAGGTCTCCTCATGACAAAATTTTATATTGTAAATGGACGCTTGCAACTATATCATAGGCTAAAGCGCTTGGTCGAAAATTTAGGGGATCCGGGTTCGATTCACTTCAAAGATAATTGATTTTTTTTAACTGTGAAATGTCCACATTTTATGCTATAGGTAATGCTTGAATCAGAAAACACTTAAAACGAAGGCAAAAACAAAGAATTGCTTCATCGAGACCCGAGCTAAAACAAAGAAAATTTGCGCTATGCGCCCCAAGGTACAGAAACTCAAAGTAAAGTCGAAAAGGGTTACGTGATTTTTAATAATTGCACAGGTATGACTGTATTAGACATGTTAAATATTTTATTAGGTTATAACCTCATAAAATACAATAAAATACTGCAATGCGTTGCACAAAATATAATAAGAGCTTTTTCCTGAGCGTTCTTTCTCAGTCTGTCACGCATAGTACATTCCTTCAGCCTGATACATTAGTGCTCGGTGTTGTGCTGTTTATAATTAGAGCTCACCGTTCAGTTATTCCGGTTTCTTATTTTGGTCAAGTTCAGGTTAACCCAACTTTTGTGAGTTTTCCTGTTCCAGACCTTCTTGGGTAACCGTGAACATCACTGGGAAATGGACTGAACCTCCATCTTGGAAGTGTACATTTTACATGTCACACAGCTTTCAATCGTAGTGATAATTTCCCTTGTCAGTCAAAATAGTCATTGCATTTAATAAAAATCTGGTGTACATGATATTCCAGAAACAATTTATAAGAAAATGACAAAAGAAGTTGATATCAAAGGGACGTTTGCATACAGAACAATGTATCACTTATTGGCATAGATTCAGTCGAGATGTAGCGGAAGTTCGTCATTATGAGAAAAACAAATTTGCATAAACCTCTGTAAAAGTGCAAATTTGATTTTCTCATACTTGAAATAGACTCAATGCATGTACTCTGCCAATATCTAGAGAATTAAGATCTAATGTAATCAACGCAATTATGTGCATAGCACATCTAGCAAATGTATTTAAATTGAAAATATGGCTTGGGTTAGATGCAATAGGCTATTAATAGTTATACTAGACTACGTATAAATTGCGACACAAATATTTAAACTTTTGAAAGAACTGATTTATCTATTTGTTATAAGTAATCTGCAAACAGTAAGAATTTTAGTTGAACTAGTGCATGTTCATGAATTTTTCTGCAAAAAAGTGCAATTTATTTAATTTCATTATCATTCTCCCACAAAGATATGTTACAGAATATGAGCTTTTGTAGAAAGAGCTACAAAACAGTAACGAATGAGGACGTGGATGAAAAAAAGATCATTCAATGAATAGTGGCATTAAAAAAGTACAGAGCTTCTGTTATAAAGGGAGATTTAGAAAATAGAAACGCTCTAAGGAATGATTCCGTAAAATTGGATGAGTGAACCTAATAAGGTTAGTCTCAGACATACTAAAAGACCTCGATCATAGGTCCTGGATTTAATAAAGAAACAACAGCCTTTAAATAGGTTACCTAAATACGTTTTAATCTTTTGGCGTACACTAACTCATATTTTTGGATAAAAGGAAAATTATTAACGTATACCAAGTCCGCATTCAGTGGAAAGTCAAGAGCAGATTTCCTTGAATCGCAGCTCTCTGAAGGAGAACCCAGGAGCACAGAGTCTTTAGCGTTCTAGTTGTTCCGAAGAAACACCTCTGAAGTTTCGATCTTCTTTAGCCGCTAGTTTGTCGTATTGGGAACAGAGGACTGAAGTCACACATCGGAGTTTCTGTTCACCGCGCGATGCATTCAAATGTTTAGAATTCACTGGTTTACAACTGCGAGGAAATCTTCGGCTTTCTCGTTTTTCAAGGTACCTATTTCCAGTTTACTCCGCCTCTTATCATCGCTTGTGTGCCTTCCGATGAACTCGTTGGCCATATTTGTGACATGTACCTTCCTTGCGAAAATAATTCGACGTGTTCTCTGCTTTAACTTCAAAACGAAACGGATATGACCTAATGCATTACTCTTACCTTTCCTTACTTAGATTATCTTGTGATTCTCCTAGGACTGGGAAATAACGCCTCTTAGACGGGAAAGCCGTATCCTTTTCAATAGTAGCTAAAATTTTCTCTAGAAACCTACTCTTGTAAATCGTCGAGAATAAATACTGATGCGTCTTTTTGTTACAAAAAGCGTCGGAAAAAGCTAAAAAAAACTGGCATATAAACCAATGAAATCTATAGCAACTCTAATCAAAAAGGTAAGCATTGCTCACTACGGCAATATTGCTATTCTAGTTATTGTTCAGCATTTATTTATCCACCCGAGTCTATACATACATTCGTGGGAAACCACCTTAAGTTTGGGAGCCTAATAGTATTTTAACTATTAACATTTGACAGAGATGGCAAAACCATGATCTCCCTAGATGATTTATTACCAGCTGACGCTTGAAATTACGCCGACAAAATCAAAAACATAGTTAATATGAAACATTTAGATATGAATAAAACACTAAATGCTGTACGTAGTAGATTGAAAGGGTTCCCAGGAAATGTTTCATTTAAGTGCATAGTTTTCCAAATATTTCTGATTAATTGACTGAAATTTTGCTATTTACAGCCGAATCACAAATTATTAGATTCATTTTCATTCAAATGGGGCGTGGTTGGATGAAAATCTTCCATGGAAGATTGAATCAATAATCATTATGTTTGAAATCTGTGTGGGGGAAATCATGCAAAAGTATAGACTTTTCCCTCGTTAAACATCATTTTCTTGAATAAGATACATTATTATATTAAGATGCACATAAGATACACTGATACATAGGACATGTATACAATAATTACATCTCCGATGCGTCTTCAAGTGGTGGGTCCTTTTGGGGCTAAATTGGACTGATAAAATACACATACAATTGATAAATACGGAATTCGTTTTATCGCAAAATCAATCAAAATTCATATAAATATTTCCGAGGTTCAGAATACCGTATTATTTCCAAACCTTTGTTAAATGTCGGAGATTCTCATACGAATATAATGCCATGGATTAACTCACACCTTGTAACCGGTGGTCTGGTTACGCTGCTTTTGAGTGAGAGTAGGGAATTAAATGTAAAACACGAAATTCTAATAAACCAATCGTCATCGTGTTTTCCTCCATTCACGTGTGTTAGAAGCCACCAGTCACTTTGCACGCAAGTAAATGGTGGGATTAGAAACTGCGGTATTTTTCCGTAAGGTGCATGACAAACCCATTGAACTGAAAACCCGATTTGAAAATAAGACTTGAAAGCGCACGATTCGACAATGCCCATTTGGTGGATACTATGCTTGATCTCAACGAAAACTCGAACGGCCGGTGACTCCGTCCTGATGTGAAAGTAAACGGAATTGGAGGCAGCAAAAATAATCCTCGTGAGCCCGCTTTGAATGATTTTACAAATGATTCTGCCACTTCGAGGTGCACAAGCCGGATTCCCGCACACCCAAACTGTTCTCATAATTCCAGAAATTTTATCGGGGGACAATCTTCCTCTTGCTCGCTCCAGATTATGCTGAACCCCCTCCCCTTCTCAAGGAAACTTCAATCGCTTGGTCTTCATATAATGTCGTAATTTTGAAATTTTTTTGTCTTCTGATTACGAAACTAAAAAGTTTTCATCCCGTTAAATTATCAACCAAAGAGGAATGATGGCTAAATAAAAACCAATTTATACAGCAAAGTAGTCTCGGAAGTGTAGCTTTACTTTTTAAAATTTTCGAAACTCAGGATACCATATTGTTTAAAAGAGAACTCATAATTAATGTGAACTCAAAAGTGATGAATAAATGTGTCATAAATGTAAAAAAAAATTTTAGTTGATCATATTGTTATTAAAAAAATTAAAATTACAAAAAAGCATTTCCCCAATGAGTTTTCTTCCTTGTTTTCCGTGAATTTGATTAAATCGTTTGGTTTATCAATTGTCTGGGTTTTTTTGGCTTTAGTCAAAATAAATATTTTATTCAAACAGTTCTAATGAAAACAATATTTCCATCGCCACCAAGTAATGAACCAGAGGATTGGTTTTCAGTTGATGTTACAGCAAATCTTATACTAATCCCAGCAGCGTGCAATTCTAACGCACCAATAGCATAATATTAGGATAGTAATCCTTTAACCTGTGCCACCAGTATTTCCTTAGACAGGTTCTGTGCTCAAAATTTTACGGAGATTGGCGAATCTGAGGGGCCCTAAGAGCGCCATTAGGAATTGGGCTGTCCGGCCAAGAGCCCAGCTCTCTAGTCACTGGAATGTCATGCGTCGAAGGGTTTCAACCAACCTAAAAATTCAATATGCCTAAATGGAAGGGATGTATGAGCTCATCGTCATGATTGTGTTCATTCGCAACCCATTCATTCAGTTGGAAGTTGAGAACACGAGTGTTTATTTTATTCTATCCCTTTTGAATTTTTACATGGAAAGCAGATCGGCAATCGTGGGTCGTGCGCTACACGATCCGCCAGGTGTCCCACCCCCTGGGAACCCTTAATGAATGAGTGCGAGTACCACAAAAATCATCGTGACTCACCGTATGCGATGCTCTGGGGTCCATTGGCGTTGCTGGGTCCCGCGAGGCGAGGGTGTCCCCAGGCGCTGCTGGTCCCCGGCACCTCCAAGCCACCCTCCGACACAACGCAGACAGACTCCAAGTTGCCCTTGCCTCCTCCGATCCTCCTGCGCCGGCTGCCCACGACCACCGCCTCCTCCTGCTCCTCCTCCTCGTCCGGAGGTCCTCCGCCCTCCTCCTCGTCGTAACCCTCGCCCCCTCCGACCTCTTCCTCCGGTGGGGACGTGCCTAGGTGGTCGTAGAAGTACCCACCACCCCCGTCCGAGGTGTCGCCCCCGCACTGCCTCCGCCTAGTGACGGACACCGGGGAGGAGGGCCCGTCGTCGGCCCCCTTGTGATGGTGCAACGCGGAAGATGTGGCGGTCGTGGCCACGGACAGTGCCGATGGAATCCTCTGCGGCGGGGGCAGGACTTTCATTCTCCCCTTGCCCGCGCACATCCTCCGCCCCCGCCCTCGGCGCCACCATAGGCTCCGCCGCCACCGCCACCACCACTTGCCCCCGCCGCCGCCGCCCCCCTGGGGCACCCTCCGACCCCGCACGAACTCCTCCACCTCCTCCTCCTCCTCCTCCTCGCCCTCCTCCCGGCCCAGCCTCCCCAGTTCCTCCACCGCGCCGGACGTGACTGGTTAGAAATTGCTCTCCTTACAACCCCGAGGAGACAGATCTCCCTCGTCCTCCCACCTCTTGCTCCTGTGCGTGCGCGCGCTTACTTTCCTACTTATTCGTGTGCGTGTGTGTGCTTTTTAGGATTTCAGATGAGCCCAAGGGAGCGGGGTGGATCTAACAAAGGGGATGGTGTTTCTTTTGGGGTGATGCGGCGATCCAGCCAAGTTGACCTCTCCTTCCTGCTCTCGTCTTCGCTGGATAAGGATGGGGTGTCGTCCGGTGTGGGATAAGGGAGGTTGAGGATTTCAGTGGAGAAAACTCGTGCGTTTTGGGAAGTGGAGTGGGGAGGGAAAAGTTTTCGGGGACGAGGGGTATCAGCTGTGTCTTGTGGGGTGCCTTTCGGAGGGTCAGGGACCGGGATGAGACCTTTGAACTCCCGTTTTCCACTCACCCTCTTCCCGACCTCCTTTTTTTCCTGGGAAAGATGATTCGTCGAGGAGGTCGGGGGCGGTTTGGCGGCAATTTATGCCAGCGATGGGGTCGCGGTCAAAAAAGGTCGCACTGTCCTCTTCTTTTGTTTTATGTATATTTTTTATTATTATTGCGTACTATACTCCTCCTTTTCTCCGCCGCACCTTTCAAATCGTATGCACATGAGACGAAGGGAGCGGTCACTAAAATATTCTCTCCTTCAAGTCCACATCAGTTTCCGAGCGTCTCGTTTTCTCCTTTGCATAAGAGTCTAGTCTCAAAGTACTCCGACCGACACCCGTTGGGAGTCTTGTCTGTTTCTGCACTTTGTTTCTTGGACCCAGGATTTTAGACCGACGATGTCTCAACGAGTAAGATATGGAGTTGGTTCGGCCGCGAGTGTATAACACAATTCAGTTCGGATCGCTCCTTACGTCGACGTGGAAAAGGCAATCAGGTGAAGGAACACTTTCCCCCTTTCCCCTCGCGTCAACTATTGCTTCATCGATGCAATTCATTCACACATACATAGATATAGGCCGAAATTCACCGCTTCGATCATTCGCTTGCGTGTGGAGCGATGGGTACAGCGGCGTTTTTGTTTGTTTTTTTTTTGTGTGGTTTCACGCAGCGAGTAAAATAAATTTTACTTTGAGATTTGTTCGCCTCAAATCCCTCTACACCAGAGAAGTTCGCAAACCAATTTGGGAGGTGATAGTTCATCCAACACCACACGAACAGAGCGTGAGCCCGAAAACATCCCGCTTAAAGTCGGTGACCAGTGAGAAATCCATCACTTTAATCTTCTACGGGTATGCATACGCAATGTTTTGCACCACGCAAAATGGTAAATCATCCGCCTAGTAGAAAAAGGGATCCTCCGTAAAAAGGGAACAATGGGTTAATATTTATTTAAGAGTACATCAGATGGGTTTACGTTTCACTCTGGGGAAGGAACGAGAGTGATAGGACAGAATCACTAGCAATTCCCTCCACGCACAATGAGAGAAGCGCGAGTTTGACACTTTAACACAGTCACTATTTGGGACATAGACTTTCACCCCGAACTGATTACTTCATCATTGAAAATGGAATTCGTCTATTTTTTTCCCTAAAAAACTACGGATATGACAACGAGGTCGTCAAACTTAGGAACTAATAAAATCGATTTGTGTTTTATTGGCATGCTCGCCTTATATGTAGAGTGTTTACACCGTAAAAGGAGAGACTAACTATATTTGGGTGCATTTTATTTTTGCTATGACTAGAATAGCAATAGAGAGAGCCGACCTCAACCCACCCTCCTCCCCTTCGGAAAAAGTCAAAATATTATTTAATCCTATAATTATTTTTATTAAATATTATTACTATTCGTGTGAAGACAATTCTGTTCCTTTGTCCGGTCCGTACTGAACAAAGCGCCGCTCCAGCTGACGCAACCACTGACTCAGTGCGGGAGAGAGAGAGAGAGGCAGAGAAACATTTCGAGAGAGACGGGGACTGCAGGCGGGAGAAGTGCTGGCCAATAATCTCGCGCCAGGGGACAGAGTCAAAGAGGGTTCTCGCGCGAATTAAACGGCAGCTATTTTTGCAGAGCGCCCAGCAAAATAAGACGGCGCCAAAAAGCAGACGCGGAAATAACAGCAGCGTCCCAACATCCCTTGTTTCATTGATAAATTTTACTCTCCCCCAACAGGTGGACGCGACGAGGGAAAGAATTAAATTATTGCTTTGTGCGGTGCTGTTATGCAACGGAATGGCGTTTCAGCGCCGTTCCCTTTTGGATCTGTGAAATTGCATATAGGGAGGGAAATGGGTCGGGTGACGGGAGGGGGGGGGGAATCGGACGGGAGGCTTAAGGCTGGGCAAACAAAAGGAACAGCAGTCCGCGTGAGAGAACTAGATTCTACCGAATGAATCCAAAATAGAGAGTTAGAGAAAGAGAGTTTGGTCTCAGGAGTTCAAAAGGGATGCAAGTGAGGCGAATATCGACGCGTCGCGAAAGACTAGCGTGGATTTTTTTATTTTACTCGGAAGATGAAGGTGGAAGGGGTTGGGAATTAATTTAGGGGGATGAGGAGCACGAAGAGATTTCGGTGAGGGTCAACGTCGGTGGTATACAACGAAACGCAAGGAGGGAAGGTTAGTGGGGTGAGGGAACACGCGTTTGTAGAACTCTCCTTATTCTTATTTTTTTTAAATTAACTTTCTCTCTTACCCCTCAAAGCACGCGTGTTTCAAAATGGCCGATTGAGGGGGAGTCGGGAGTGAGGGAAGGAGGGAAAGAGGATGGGAGTTGGGAAAGGAGGGATATTGAGGTGCGTGCGGGGGATGAGGAGGAACAGGAGGTTGCCGAGAGCGCGGTGGTGGCAAAAGGAACGGCGGGAACAGCACTGGAGGCGTATATTCATGCGGAGTTTGCAACCCGATCGATGGCAATGCGTGCTGTGTTCCGAGGAGTTCCTATATGCCTTCAAGTCTTCCTCCTATCTCCCACCTTTCCTCTCCCTCAACACTCTAGCATACTTCTACTCACCGCACGCTCCACACACACACACACACACACACACACACCCACTCTGTAGTCTATTTCCTCTTTCTTCTATAAGCTTACACCCTCTCCTCTCACACACGAGCAGAGAAGTCTCGTGCGCGTGTGGAGGCGTAATATGGAACGCGGATGGGACCTCTCAGGTAGAGGACGAGCACTGAACGAAGGGAAAGGCTTAATGACTGAAATTCGTATTGGGGAGGGAGGCGGTCTCCTGGAAAGGTGGGAGACGGGGAAAAGCAGAAGAGGGGGAAAGGAAAAGATAAAGACTGCAGGGGATGGTCTGATGGGGGAGATGGAGAGGAAAAAAAATACGCGATAAGAATTCCCTTCCTGCCGTTCGCGCACGACAGTGTATTACTCTACCCGTTAAAGTCTATCACTCTAGCCAACCTCACGAAAATTACTAGAGGAAACACGACACGTACTACCCACAGAATGAGTTGTTTTAATACAATACACAGTTAAAGAGAGTGCTAGCTCTAATGCAAAAACGCCAAGGGACCAGTGGTGCAAAGAGTTTTGAACTTGCGCGTTGGTATCTCAATAAGTGCAAAAAGAGGGGCAATAATTAGGATACTGAAAGAAGTCCCTCGTTCTCCGTTTGCTTAACTCAACCTCCACACACGGATCTCACCTAAAAAACGCACTGGACTTGTTCGAGACCATGCCGACCTCTTGGTTGAACGTATACCGTCTCCTTATGGGGCCTATTGCTTCCACAGTGTTCTATATAAATTGTTCCCGCTTTAAGTCAAGACTCAAAAGAGTAGAGAGGAGGGTCATCCCACGCTAGAAGAGTAACCTTTTCCTATCCGCCGGATCGGTTTCACGCTGAACCCACACATTTCATTCAATGATCTGGAATGACGGCGGTGGAACCTAACTCGAGATATAGTAACTCGCCCCTTGCTGTGATTCTCGCTCGAGATCACGGCTGATTCCGTCTTCGGATTTCGTACGATAGTGTGGATCAAAGTTTTCCCCCCTTACTTTGGTTTTCAAATAATCGACGGAAGGATGATGTCTCGAAAAAAAAAATATAAGTAGCAGTTTTCAGTGAAGATTTTCCCTGATGACAATCCTGCCGCGGGTTAGCGAGGGTTCGGCACGAGCTTGTGGGTGTGATTTCGTATGTGAACGGCAAATGTGCGTAGCTCTGTCCGATGGTGGGGTAGAAATGTATAATTCCTCAAACAGATGAAGCAACTTTTCGGGTGCTTCCTAGAAAAATGATGTTCGATCTACGGCGGGCCGCGATAACTCCGACGTCCTTCATTAAAATATTAAGACTTTTGCGGTGAAAGAGTAATGTGAACACAGGAAACCCTAAATTATATTTCTTGACGGCAAAAGTGGCCTACATATTAAGAATTTAAGATTCCTATTGGTCAGGGAAATATTTTTTTGGTCGATCCTTTCCTAAATTTCCTCAAAAGATAACACACCACTCCCAGTTAAAGAATCCCAAATATTATTGTTATCATCTGTATTGTTTGCTATCAATTATTATTAATATCTTAATTTCTATAAATCACAATTAGTCATCCTTCACCTGTGTTTTTGTGTATATGAAGGCATCTGAAAACGTGAAACCATGTTCTTGATTCAGACTTGCGGCAGTGAGGCGTAACGTGCATAGACTTTTCAAAACATAGATTTATCCATCACCAGTAACATTGATGATTGCTGAACGTTATATATGTGCTCCATGAGTCTAAAAAATTAATCTTCCAAACATAAAATTCTTTCTTTCGTGGGTTTCTCTCGTTTCAAAATCATGAAATATTTTACAAAAGAAGATATTCGACATGGGCGCTACGGGCTTTAAACCGTGCATTGTTCTTTGAAAAGGCGTCGGAACGAGCCTCGCACTCTGCGTGAGCTGCACTGAAAATAAAAATCAAGACTCACAGAGGAGATGCCCACAGAACTCGCGGGAGAGTTTCCGTCCGAGAGGGAAAAACGGTGCCGTGGGGAGCACGAACGCACTCTCGCGACAGTGCACTCGTAGCGTCGTAAAATTTGCCCGCAAGGCACGCCGTCGCGGACTAAACCCACTGCGGTGCGATCCTAGGCGGAACATATGATGCCCAGGAAAGCGTTGTAGCACTGCCCTACCGACCCTCCACTCTTAGATGTCACGCGGCGTCGAATTCCCTGGGAAAAATAGGGGAAAATAAGGACTGAAGGATAAAAGTGCCTTAAGTGTATATATTTTTATCTCTCTTTTTTTATATCTTCCAAGAGTCTCCACCTTGGTTCGGAAATGGTAGGGCACTGATGAAGAAATGAGACAAATCTACCCGCAAAAATTTGCAAAACTTTACAAAAATATGTTTGTATATCTGCTCTTGTCTTCGCGGATCTCCCCTTCCCCCTCTCGCTCTCTTTCTCTCTAGGCCTCTCTCTTTCTGTCCTGTTTCTCTTTAAAGAGGAACCCCCCCTTATCTTAGTCTCCCCCTCGCCGTATCCCCTATACCCGCCCTCTTTATATGCAAGTGTATCCCTTCCAACGGTTCGATAGGACAACCTCCTTCAAAGGACCTTAAACGACGCTGCTCCGCTCACAACAGCACTCGTAGCCCTCTCCTCCTCTCTCAAATGCACAAACACACACGCGAAGGACACACAACTCCTCCCTCACCCTCTCTCCCTCCCTCAAGCGCCGCATCGACAGACTGCATGCATATTCAATCTAATGTGCATCTCGATATTCCTCGGGAAAATTGATTTTTTTTAACGCTCCGGCTAGATCCTTTTGGGGAACACCTCGAAATTTGTCACACGGTTCACTTCTCCACTCACAAAAAAATCACTCTTTTCATGAGTGATTACGACCGGAACAAGTAGAAACGACACGAGTGCACACGCACGAACAGACAAACACGCACACAAACACAGACAGGTTTCAGCGCTCTGACGCCCTCGTCTTAAAACTCCCGAACGTCCCTCCTCCTAACTTTCCTCTCCCGACTGCAACCTTAGATTGAAACTACTTCCTTGAAATCACCTCAAAGAGCTCGTTGGTTGTCGTTACCCACACGAGCTTAGAATGGCACTGTGTTCCTCTCTGACCCGGACGCATTCACACGGAAAACTAACTACCTCTTTAGCTCTCTCCCGGGAAGTAGCAGACGGACTGGGTAGGAGTTAAACGAAACACACGACGGACACTCACGAAGACAAGGCCGCCGTCCACCACCGCCGTTTAGCAGGAGGAGGAGGATGGGAGAGAAAGAGCGAGCTCTTTCTTCCTCCCCCTCGATCGCCGAAGCGAGGAGGACACGCGGGCGCGCTGAAGACCTCTCGCCCCCCCCGTTCCGACGGCCGAGAACGAAAAATCCTCGCCACTCGCTCAGTCACTCGCCGCCGGTCCCCCCGGACTGTCAAACGTGGGGGAAGAGAGAGCTCACGCGGGATCCCCCTTCTCTTGTATGCGTGGAGGTGTGGAGGGGGGAAGAAGCGCCCTTGTCGCGTCTCACGGTGCGTAGGCGACCGAAAGCTTGGGGAGGGGGGAGAGGGAACGCGTGTTATGTTGTTTGCTGTTCGACACAGAAAACAGGACGGAGAAGGAAGGAGGATATGGGGCGGTAGGGATCAATCCATTAACCCCGATCGGGAAGAATGGGGTTGGCCAAACGTAGAATGGGTAGGAGGGAGGTGCGGGAGGAAGGGTTTAATGGGGGAGATGGAGAGAGAAGAGGACGTCAAAGGGAGGAGGGCGGAGGGGGCGTTTCACGGTGGAACGAGGAGAAGGGAAGCAGGGTGGGGAGGAGGTCGTTTCCTCGTGCGGGGAGTCCCTCCGTCGACTGCCGCAGTGAGGGAGGTCCACGCGCCTCGTATCACGCTTGGAGTCGGACGACCTACCCTCCGAGAGGACCGCAAGGGCAGAGCAGGGGAATAGCGCGCGCGGCCTGGGGGGGCGCGATCACGCGATTGCGTCGACGGCCTCGTGGTGGCGGCAATCCGCCGCCGGAGTGGGGAGTCGTGTGTGGAGGGGTCGCGACCGAGAGGAGGAGGGGCTCCCGACTCGGGGGTGGGTGCAGCTGCTCCTCCTACTTCTTCTTACTCCTTACTCCTTTTCCGTGGTCTTTCCTCCCCCAGAGAGAAGAAGACCGCGTCCGGGGGACATGGGGCGCGCTCGCGACAAGGGGAAGTCCCCGGGAGGGCGAAGAGTCTCGGACCTCCCGTCCGTCCTCCGCCTCCCCCTCCGATCGTGCGGCGTTGGGCAGGGGATGTCCCCAATTCATCACATGTCAGAGCGGTCCCTCGCTCTGGTGGTCAACAGTCTGGGAGCACGCGTGTTCGATATCCTCAGCCACTCGCGTCCGCAGCTGGAGGGGGAGAAATAAATTATAGACGGGTCAAGGGGACAGCAGAACGGGAGGGCAATAAAAAAACCCACCCCCCTTCGAATACACACACACACACACTGTCTTTCTCTTTTACATGTAACACGCAGTCCTTAAGCACCACACTCACTCCTCTTCCCCCGGTATATCCAATCACCGCACCTTTCCAACTCCCCCTTCTTCTCTCTCTCACCGCCTCTTCGCCCCTCTCTCTCTCCCTTCGCCTTTGGGCTGGGACCGGGAGAGACACTCTCTCACAAGCACGCCGCCCGGTCGGAACGCCCTCCGTCACCCGCGGCTCCCCTCCGAGGCAACTCCCGCGTTCTTCTCCGCGAACACTCGAAACGGGAACAGCGGCACTCTTTCTTCCCTCAGACCGTGACACCCGGCGTGACAGTCACGCCCCGGTGTGACCTTAATACTATATTCAATCGAAAGGAATCACTCTCCAAACTGATGGTGTCAGCCCCGACCCAAAACAACACGCGCACGCACACACAGGTACAAAGGCTCACGCACGCACACACACACACACAAACGGAAGAACTCTCCTAACGGCGTGTCCCTCGTATATATCCTTCCTCCCGTCCTATTTATATGTATGTGTGCGTATATATTTCCTTTTTTACCAAGGGTCCATCCCCTCCCCGCGACACGCGTCCTCACGTCCGCGCACGGCACACGAAAGTGAACCCCCTTCGCTCTCGCCTCGTCCACCTTTCCCCCTCCCTTTTCCTGCCTTCGGTGCCTCTCTCCTTCCTTCCAGGGACGGGGGACAGGGGCGGATTCTCCCTCTCTCCGCTCTGAATCCGCCTCTCCTCTCTCGCTCGCTCTCTCTGTGCCCCCGATCCCAGGGACAGGCCCGATCGAGCTGCCGCCGCTCTGCTCGCCCCGTCTACGAGGACACCAACGTTTCTTCTTCGCTTCCTCCTCTCCCTCTGCCGCCACCCCCTCTCTCTCTCTCGCCCCGCCCCTCTTCCCACCCCCCAACACCCCCTCCACACCGCGAGCGACAACTGGCGGGAGAGGGCGAGCAGTGGGCGTGCAGGGGAAAGGGCGAGCAGTTCAGGGGGCTGCCGCTGCCACAGCTTCCGGCGCTGCAGTCGCGGTGGCGCCTCCCCCTTCCCCTCTCTTCTTTCCCCCCGATTCCCCTCCACCCCCTCCTTCGGCTTCCCCCCCCCCCTCTTCCCTCTCGCTGGGGTGGGAAGAGCACGCCCCCGCCGGCGATGCCTCGGTGCCCGTGGCCCAGAGGCATGGGCGGGGAGGGGGAGGAATTGGGGCGAGGATATGGGGGGCGTATGAGCACTCTCTCTCCCTCTTCGATTCGTCTTTAGTATATTTTGCAGTGGGACCCTAAAGGGCCGCAGAGTGGCTCTCCACTGCTTACACTCAATATGACCCGCGGCTGCTGAATATTTCGATTTCTTGATGAAAGGACATTTGAAATTTCATATGTTAATCTATTTATTTCTATTTGAAAATTTAAAGAGGCAATTCTAGCGTTATATTAAAAGTACAAATCTCTTAGATGATTTACGTACTTACTTTAATGATTGATTGGTTAAATTCACGGCATAACTTTTATGTTTACTAAAGAGTGGTCAGCTGAACGTAACCCGCAAGCTATTGAACTAATTTCGGATTACCGAAGCTTAGATTTAAATGGGCATTTGGTACTTCACTAACAGGAACAGAGTATCCACTGAAAGGAGTTTTCAATTGAGTGAAAATCATATATATATATATATATATAACTTTTGGACGGCACAATAGAACACAGAATAAAACAGATAACACGTAAAAGGACACTCACACTGTAGATGATTTAAGCTTTCGGCCTACTCCGAGGCCTTCTTCAGGTCAGACCTATATATATATATATATATGTGTGTGTGTGTGTGTGTGTGTGTATACACAATGAAATACGAAATCCCGCCATACGGCGCACAAATATTCATTCAAACATTCCGCCTTCCCCTCATGTCCGGTGTTCGCCTTTTATGTGTTTTCCTATCCCCGTTCCTTATATCTATTTCTATGTTTGAATGAATATATATACATATAATTATATAAGTATATATAAATATATATAGATGATTTCTTCGAAGTAACACGGAAGTGTTGAATAAAAAACTTAGACAGTAACACACAGCACGAGAACACATAAAAAGAACACTCACAATAATATCTTGATAATTTCGACGGACTCGAGCTCCGTCTTCTTCGGAAGATAAGATATGACTGAATATATTATTATTAGGTAATCTACCGGTTAAGGTAGCTTTTTGGATGAACACAACTATCAAATAAACATTTTGTGACTCCCCACCTAGCAAACTAATCTATATCAGGTCCCTCTTCATCTCGGTGTACTTCTTTCCTCCCTTCATCCCGTCCAACATCCCTATCCTGTTCCTACCCTTACCTCGCTTGCCAAACATTCTCCCCTCTATTACCCTCTTCAACATTCCACTACCGCTCAATACGCCTTTCATCTATTTTTCCTGCCTCCATAGGATTTCTCTCAACAAACCCCTCTCCTCCCCCACCATTTCTAGTACTTCCTCATTTGTTTTCCTTTTGGTCCATTTCACCTTCTCCATTCTTCTCCACACCCACATTTCAAAAGCCTCCAATCTACGTCTATCCTCCTGCTTCAGCGACCACGTTTCCGCGCCGTACATAGCTACGCTCCATATCAGAGTTTTTACGAGTCTTGTCTTAACATCCCTACTCAACGTCCCCGTCATCAACTCCCTCCTCCTTGAGAAAGCCTCCTTGCCTAGCGCAATTCTTCTCCTTACGTCCCTACCACTTTGACCGTGTTGGTCCAAAACACTTCCGAGATATGTAAACTGTTCTACCTGCTCTATTTTTTCCCCGTTTATTTTAATATTTAGCTTAGCCTTTTTCTTTCTGGAAAATCGCATAACCTTTGTTTTATTAATATTGATTCTCATCCCATATTTATCGCACTGAACCTCCAATTCACCCAACAATGCTTGCAACCCTTTGGCTGACTGAGCAACTGAATATATATATATATATATATATATATATATATATATATATATATATATATATATATATATATATATATATATATATATATATATATTCAAACACAAAAACCCGCCATACCGCGAGCAAATATTCATTCACTGAAAATAAATTTAAGGAGTAGGGATAGGAACGCATAAAAGCCTTGCACGGGAAAGGTGGGGAAGGTGGGATCAAACAGATCACAAAATTAAATTTTCCGTGACCGGGACTTGAACACCGGATCTTTCGACTTGCCTGGACGATACTCTAATCCGCCCGAACATTACAATATATATATATACTCAAACATAGAAATAGGTATATAAGGAAAGGGGATAGGAAAACACATAAAAGGCGAACACAGGACATGTGGGGAAGGCGGTGTTTGGCCAATGTGGCTCGTCTCTTCTTCTGGCTATGCGTGCCATGAAACGCACCGTTCCTATCCATTATAAGATCGTATGAATGCTTTTCTACTATCCTTTCCCCTTCTTGTGTCCCGTCTATTTCTCCTTCGGTGGGTGAAACAGCTCCATAACGCCATCTCTCGGGCAATATGTATCGGAGCACTTTGGCGCTTTATAAGATCGCAGATCTCAATGTAAATCAGGTTTCCTTATTAGCTTAGGTGGTAAAGCATCCGCCCGACAAGTGGAAGGCCCGTGGTTCAAATCCCGGGTAAGGAAATATTTTTACTTTCGTGATCTGCTCAAAAACCGCCTTCCCCACATGTCCTGTGTTCGGCTTTTATGTGTTTTCCTATCCCCTTTCCTTATATACCTATTTCTATGTTTGAATGAATATTTGTGCGCCGCATGGCGGGATTTTCAAGTTTATATACAATAGTTTCAGTATATATACACCAATTTCAATATATATACATATATATATATACATTCACATACTCAAAATTCTTCAAAGTGTGTCCCTTGGGCGTCGACACACTTTTTCCACGACTCGAAGGCTCTCTGGTAGGCGGATTCCGGAATTTCTTTAAGGGTATGCTTGCAAACTTCTTTGACGATACTTAAGGTCCCATAATGGTGTCTTTTGAGGGAGAATTTCAATTTTGAGAATAGCAAATAGTCTGCTGGCGCCAACTCGGGACTGTAAGGGGGTTGGGGAATCGTCGCAATGTCGTTGAAGAAGGTCTTTTTAAGCAGATACTCTGCTCTTGGTCGTGCGTCAAAAACTTCGGGACGAGTTGAGCGTAGAGCGCCAGATTTTCAGTGACAATTATGTCCAATGACATTTAACAATGCCAATATACTCTGCGATCATGGGCACAGTTAACCGATAGTCTGAATTCAGCAGTTTACGCACACGAGAATAAGAAATTGGTACCGATACTTTTTACACAAAGCTTGAGCGTGTATGTATACTACCTTGATCAAAAAGTTCCCGGAATTTATTCAGAAAATTAAAAATACAAGTTTATTCATCTAAATCTATACTGTCCCCTTCAAAGTAATCCCCATCGACTGCAACACACTTATGCCAGCGCTTGATCCAATCCTCGAAACATTTTTTATATTCCGTTTTCGGTATGTCCATCAGTGCTTCCTGCGATTTTTCCATTACTTCCTCTCGGCTGCTAAAACGCGTTCCCCGTAATGGTTTTTTAACTCGATTGAACAGAAAGAAGTCACAGGGAGCCAAATCAGGTGAATTCGGTGGCTGTTGGATGGTATTTGTTGCATTTTTCGTCAAAAAATTACGAATAATGATAGCACTGTGCGACGGTCACGACGCACTGGGCGACGATTTCTGGTCTCTTTCGGCGAATTGCTTCACGCAAACGTCTCATAACGCCCAAATAATACTCTTTGTTTACTGCCTGGCCTTCTGGCAAAAATTCATGATGCACTACACCGTTGTAATCCATGAAAACCGTCAGCATTGCCTTCTTTTTTGACTGAAAACGACGTGGTTTTTTTGGTCTCGGCTCATTTGGTGAACGCCATTCACTTGCCTGATGTCTGGATTGCGTGTCGTACTCATAAACCCACGTCTCGTCTCCAGTATTGATCCTTTTGATGAATGTGGGATCGGATTCAGCCTCGCAAATCATGTCTTTTGCGACGTCAACACGGTCTCTTTTTTGCATGAAATTGAGGTCTTTTGGCACCAACTTTGCTGCTACACGACGGAAACCCAAATCATTAACCACAATGTCTTGGGCGGATCCATAGGCAATGTTCAAGTCCTCCGCTATTTCTCTGATGGTTAATTTGCGGTTATTGACCAACATTTCTATTACTTTATCAATTTTTTCCCCGACTTTCTATGTCGATGGTCTGCCACTGCGTTCATCATCTTTGATTGACTCGCGACCACTTCTGAACCGCTCGTGCCACTGGTCAACGACCGTTTTTTTTAGAGAATCGTTGCCGAAACACTTTTCCAACATTTCCAACGTCCGTGCGCCACTAAATCCGTTTTTTACGCAAAATTTAATACAAGTTCGTTGTTGCAAATTTAAATCCATTTCTGCAATTGTAAAAAATCGCCAACACACACAGAGATAGATATACTCTTGGCTACGTAACTTTTGCAAATGTCAAGTTATGACACTAAGATTTAAAGGGAATATCAACAACAGATGTATCAATTTAACAAAAAAAACAGAACTCAAATCGGAACGATGGGAGCGCCACACGGTGGTTATTCCGGGAACCTTTTGATCAAGGTAGTACATATATATACATACCTATGTACAAATAATCCGGGAAGTTTGAGAATGTCTACCACGATGAAGAAAAGACTGCCGATACATCAAAAGAATATATGCCAGAAAGATAATAAACAAGAACCTCACCTTTTGGAGAAAGGAATAACACAAGTATCAGAGGGGGAAGAAGTCTATCAAGAACTCAATATGGAATCCGGATTAGAGAAGAGAGTTTTAGGGCCAGCGAAGTCTTTAGAATAAAAATTGTAGAGGTGAAGGAGTTTTCCGAGAAGAACTTAAGAAAACAAAGAGTAAATTCTTAGGGGGATAAAAATTAAGAGACAGAGCGGAGTGATACTGGACAAAGAGAACATAAAATGTAAAAGCAAATGAAGTTGGTAGGCGCAACTACGCTCTCATTTGGTCATAATTTTCATATTTCATTTGGTTACCATTCTCATCATTCATTTGGTGCACGTGGCCTATCCTCTTCCCAGGACCATGACTAGAAAGATTCTATCCTCTTCTGACCAGCTGTTCATTTGGCCATGTTTTCCCTTGAACCATAGAATGAAAAACACTATGAGAGAGTTTCAATTAATATATCATTGTCTATTAGCATATACTTATTGTGTATTCCAGTCTTAATTTAACAAATTGACAGTAATTTCTCCTTAAAATGAACATAACTAAAATCCATTTAAATTCGTTAGCTAATTCGGCTATTTTTCAAAGATGGAATTGCTAAATCATCAGAAGGTATTTTCACCTGTACTGCCAAATCAAATATACTAACCAATAAGCAGACATTTTCCGCCATTCCTTACTTAAGCAACGTTATGTAATTTAGCACAATCAATTTAAGAGTTACGATATTTTATGTCTGGTTTTTTTTAAAAGTTAACTGTGGATCCTTGATAATATAGGGTATACATTGAACGAAAAAAACTATTTAAATGGACTTTGACAAATAAAATATTCTAAAATTACCTTTTATGATGAAATAAATAACTACTGATTTACTTACGTCCATCAGTTTCTGTCCTATCATAATTTTGGCGATATTAAAGCCTTCACGTTTCCAATTATATTTCGAGACTTCAAGGTTCCAATTCTGTCTCCATACCTAATGATGTCTTATTGTCGAGTCAGGAATAGTCTGAGTCATGTTCTTGGATTTGCCTGGCCATAATCGCCGGAGATTCTATGTCGCGTACTAGGACTGTATTTTCAAAACTATGAATTCAAAAAACCTACGTTTTAAGGGTTTCCCACGCCAATGATGACTGCTAAAATATATATAAAAGTTTTTTGGTTAAAATTTACTATTAAAAATCAACCATCACCATTGCAATCGCCATAACCATAAAATGGTTTTCAAATATTCGGTCTTGATTCCCATCATGTCTCGCGACACGTGAAAATCAAAAAGAATCGGGGCCGAGTTGTTCATTTCCCTGTGGCGTATGATATTACCTCCTGCGATCTTACGCTCACCAAATCAAACAGCTTAGGTTGATCCGTCATTTCCCCGAAGCAGCGTAAGAGTGCAAATATCTGGTTCCCCTATATCGGGCGAGCACTAAATCCCATAGGTACCCAGGCCGATAGCTAAAATTAAGGTGAAAAAAAACCTGTTTACATAAAAGAATTTAGGTTGCCCCAAACAGAACGTGATTGAAGAGGATTTTCTTCGATTAGACCTTACACACAACCCATTGTTTCTCAGTTTCATCTAACGTGGAAGTATTCCCAAGGAAATGAAAATGATGAAAAAAGAATCATTTCACTATTTTCAATCTTACGTAAATTTCAGTCTCTTCACATTCACGCAGATATTTCGAGTCGAAATTTCAAATTTCCTCGATGAAAACCGTATCTATGGAAACTAGGTTGGGTGTGATGTCTTTATATTAAAGCGGAAAAGGCTAATATCAAGGAGTATGCACTGAATTAGATGAAAAATAGATTTAGCATGTGCACATAGTATGTTGTAGCAAAGGTATTGTGAACAATATTATGTAACTATTCATATATGCTAATGTTCCAATTGCATTGATGGACTCTTTGAATATTTTAAACATTCCTTATTGATATTCTGTTGTTATTATGACTTCCAAATTCTTATAAACTTTCCTTGTTGCACATAAATCATATTGTTTTTCATATTTTTACGAATAATGTCCGCATTTGCAATCCAATTTTCAAATTCGCCCTCGGGACACCATTTTAGTTCGAATATAAGAGTTCATATCTGCTAAATGCTTCATAAAGAACTGTGCGCGTGTGTATTCTCATGGAAATATCAAAAGTCAAGGCCTCCGTCCTTCTTCACCATGATGTTCGATTTTTTCATTCGACCCTTCCACTCTCTATAACTGGGATGGGAGCCATCCCACCCTCGTCAATATCATACCAGGATTCTCACCAATTCCTTCCAGTAGTGTATACCGATTTCTTTATGCGCTACATGTCTTGATTTCCACGCGTGTTCGAAGCGTCTTATTATTTGGCGCTCGAGCGAAAAGGAAACTCGTATGCGGGGGTGGGGAAAAGGCAGTGCGGACGAAGGAGGAAAAGAGTAGTAAGGGAAGGCACTTGGGAAGAGATGGGTTAGGAGGGAGGGAGATAAATGGACCAAGGACCTGGAGAGAGAGAGAGAGAGACGACGGAAGATGAAAAAAATCGTGCGCATTCTTTCGATCGCTCTGCAGCACACTGTCTCTCCCCCTCTCTCTTCCTCTCCCCTCTCGCTCTCTTCTTCAGCCCGTTCCTTCCCTCTCTCTCTCACTGAGTTTCCGAGGGTTGCTTCACAACGGTCCTTCGAAACAGAGACAAGAAACGTTTCTGGTCGAACCTATCAGGTTTCGCAATCCATTACAATACAGGGGCTTTGATAGATACGTGCGGTAATTCCATTCATAAATTTTAGTAAGACGACTTACATTGCTTCTCAGGCGTTCGGGATAGGATATTAGTAAACATTCCAGGGATAGGACCATGTAAACTGATTTTAATGTGTTCCAATGTAATCTCAAATCGTAAATTTTAATAAATAATTATGAAACTCGCCTAACAAATCTAGTCTTGTAACTCAGAAATGTAAACATATTAAACATTTTAAATGCTCAATAAAAACGGACTTGGTTTCTTTTTTCAATATTTTTTGTGTTATGTGTCTCCATTCTTTTACGTCACAGCCTGTCTGCAGAACAATGCCCGAAAGAGTACATGCAACTTCATTCTCATTGAATTGATGTCGTACTTATTTATTCTGATTACTGTTCATGTAGTTTGGAACTACTTTCATGCACATTTTTATACCAGCTTTATTCATCATATTTACTCAAGCCGAAAATCTACTTCTCCATAATAAGTTACAGAATCCAAGTCTGATATACGATATAAAACATTGAGACATAAAATGTAAAAGTTTGATCATGCAATCGTTAAAATATAGAGCTATAAATTATGAAAAATATATGAAAATTAATTAAATCTATAAATATAGCTATATATTAAACTATATAGCTATCGTATTTTTAATCAGCAATTTTTTAACGAAGTGTTGTTGAGGAAAACATTTTAAGATATTAAAATGTGTGGGAATAACGATGTCAAACTATTTAAAATTTACGAATTGTGAGTTTTGAAACATTGGCTCTTAGATAATTACTTTTTAAATATTTTAAAACCTGATAGCTGAAAGGACAAACTTGTTTTTCATAGAGTTACCAATATTCGAATAACATTGTTAAGATTTTTTTCCAAATGTATGTTTTTACTGTATATATTGTGTAATATTGCTTATAATATCTATGTTATAAATAAAATTACATAATTAAGCGTTACTTGGCTTTTATATTGGTTAAAAGTACTCCCTTAAAACGTAATTTTGTGTTAATTAAAATAAAGGTGCCCAACAGAGTTTTCACTCTGCTCTCTTACTTCTTATTTATCATGCACTCATATTGATTTTGAATTTATGTATTAAAAACCTGACGTTAGTAAAATGTTTCACTCACTTTGTTTCATTAATTATATTCTTATTGTTTCCGAGCTAGTTTTTTAACGCTTACTGCAAGAGGTAGTTAAAAGTGTGGCGTTTTTCAAGTAATAGGTTGCGCTCTTTAAAATAAAATCCAATAATGAATGCCCTAATTATTAATATGGAAAATAAACTCACTCTAGTTTATTATAGCGTATTCTTTATTGCGTATTTAAAAAAATTTCTCGTATTTTCGTTCTCAGATATTGTTCCAAGTTGTTTTAAATGGATCTAAACCACTTATTTTATTTAGTCGTGGCTTTAAAATCGCTTTTCTTCAAGGTTGCTTCATATTTTATTGAAAAAAAAGTTAAGTATATCTGGCTTTAAGAAAGGAAACGTCAATTTAAGTACAATTTTCAAATCAATTTTACAGGAAGTTTGATTCCAAAATGTGTGAATGGTGAGCCAAACGTGCTCTGTGCCAACGAAATCTGTATCAACGAAACAATTCGCACAACTTCTATCAACCAGTCGATCTCAGATAACGATGGACTGCTATGAAATTTCAACATCCTCGAATTCAGAGGAAAACTCTCTACGAATCTTCATTCAAATCAATATTTTTTTACTAAAAAAGAAGAATCAATATTCCTGAACTTTCGCGAAAATAGTAGAGGACGATAGATAATCATGAATATTGAATTGAAACCTAGAGTACATCAATTTCCGAATGCAACCTTAACGTGAAATACTAGTAGGATATGAAAACTCTCTACTGAATTTGTGATACAGGGTATCGTATCAAACTCCACGTGAACTTTAAAAAAAAAAGTTAATACTTGGTCAGATTACGAATTTTAAAAGACAGATTCGAGAATCTCAAAATTTTACATGTATTCTTGACGCAGTACTAGAGTATACATTGGAATATAGTCTTCCTACGTGATTTAAACCATCCTCAAAGAGCCAAAATTTAAGAAATAATTTAAGATTTCATTTATAAAATCCGTCTTTTGGAATCAGTAATTGGCAATGTATTGATATATTTTTTTTCACAAGACTTTTAAACAATCCTAGCTACTGTTGGCTTAGCAGTCAGCGACTATTGCAGCAATATTTTCTGAGAGTGAAATCCTCCCATTAGATCTCATGGTTGGCAGCTATTCAGACTTTAATTCATTCAAAGTGCTTGGTTTTTATTTATTTGCTTCAGTGTCAATGATCTGAATGCCATAGTGGTGAAACATTTCTGGTTGGATGGTCACACTTTACACTATATCCATTATAACCAGATTTCTTTGCGATTTCAGAAGACAAAAGGTAGCTTTGGTGCATGTTAACGTCTTGATGCACTCCAACCGTACTTTGTATTCACCTACCGAGAACAATCGTTGATTAACCGGGAATACGCCGATCTCGTTGTGGCCTTTTTTACCTCGGAGTCCTCTTCGCAGTTTCCTGCTCCATTTGCAGCTCGAGGCCGTAGCGTTTTTCATTCACAACTACTTCAGGGAACTTCCTGCTCTTCCTCCTCGACCGCGCCCCATTTCCAATACGATCTCTTTAGCCACTCGAAAACTAGTTCAAAGAGTGTTCATTTTCACAATTCCTCGGATATGTATTCGCATTACATATTCAACTCCGCCCTGCAAACTCTAATGCGTATATAGAATGTTTTATAATGTATTTTCGAGTATAACAGTAGAAAAAAATGCCAACTCAGGTGCTTTTGATTTATTTGGCCAATTAAAAACAAACACCCCAATTTCACCCTATTGAAAATGAATTATATTCATCCTGGTCCACTAAATATGTCAGAGTAGATTTCTGAACTATTGTTCAGATGGCGTCAGGGTGAAGTCCCGGGGTCTAACAATTTCAAGGCTACATGTGTTCGCCCTGTGAAAGATGTCAGGAGGAGCAGATTCTGAGAAAGAGAGAATATTAAGTAAACATTAACTATTGCGGTATAAATATTAGGAATATACATGTATTTCTTGGTGCTTTAAATAAATTTATCATTCATAATATATCATTTACGGCCTATTTCGTGATAGCACAAGCCTAGAAAGAGTATATGCTGAAGATGAGAGTAGATTACGTCGAGGCATATTTGATTGTAAGATAAATATAGCACTAAGAGACATAAAATAAAGCTGTGGGGAGAGAGGACATCCTGCTTAAGGTTCTAGAAAAGCTTACTAGAGAGAAGAGGTACTACGATTTAATTCGTAACATTTATGGGAGAGAGCCTTTCACCAAAATATTTCGTCAGATCATTCTTAGCTGTCATCCCTAAAAGACAGCGGTATGTAAGGACACATAACAGTTTGGCATAAAAATTATTGGTAACAATATTTTCCTGACGAGTGCGTGAAGTTCTGAATTCAGACCGTCGGTTAAGTGCGCGGCAGATCGTATTGACATTGATAAGATGACGGTGTACACCATTATCACTGAAAATTTAGCGATGCGATAGATCTGCGCTAAACTCGTCCCGAAGGTCTTGGCGGATGACCAAGTGCAGAATCGAATGTCTGCTGGCAAAGATCTTCTACAACAGCATCGCAACGATTCCCCAACCATCAGCTGACAGACCCAACACTGCACCAGCAGAAAGTTATTACCAAAATTGATCTATTCTCAAAACAACTTCTCCTTCAAAGGACACCACCATGGGACCCTAAGTGACGTCAAAGAAGCTTGCGTTTCTTCTAAGTACCTTATTGTTCCGAAAAATTTTCCTGATAATTGTTATACTAACCTTGTAAATTAAATAAGTTTGATTTCACACGCAGGCAACGGTACGTAACACGCGGTACTTCTGATCATGAACATTAGGATGGCGAGGAAGGCAAATGACAACATAGGAATGATCAGTCTGGTTTCACTAAGGGAAGAGGTACGTGTGATTTAAGATCAGTATTGAGACCACTAATTGAGAGGAACATAGAGTCCAATCACGATATTTCTGTTTGTTTCCTAGATTTCCAGGAGGCATTTGATAAATTGAATAAAATCAATGAATTTATTACAAAACATAAAAGTAAATTAAAGAGATGGGCGACTTATTCGTCACCTGCGCATGTTTCTGAGTGTCAGAGGGGTACTAGGTAGAAGTCTGAGACAGGGATGCTCACAGTCATATGCTCTATTCAAAAATAGTTTATGCGGAAGTGATGGTAAGCAATGCAGGTAGGAGTGAAATTAGGTTGGAAATCCATAAAGTCAGATTTTCGAATGATTTGCAAGCTTTGGTTTTCAAGTCATCCAAAGAGTTACAAGCAGTGCTACAAGCATAAGGAAATCAGTGCGACCGACTTAGTTTTGGGATTAATGCAAAATAAACAAAGATCAAGCGATCTGTGAGAAAGAGGAGGCTTTGTAAAATGTTACTTTAGGAGGGCAAGAACTAGGGCAAATATCTTATCTTGAAAGTGTTTTGGATCAAGATATCCATGTGTAGTAAAGAGACATCAAAAGAAGAATCGCGCCAGGCAAAGAAGCTTTCTCAGGTGAGTTGATAATAGAAACGCTGAATAGGGATGTTAGAAAAAGACTCGCTAAAACTTTGAAATGGAGTGTTGCATTGTGCGATGTAGGAACATGGTTATTGAAACAAGGTGGAAGGCGTAGATCGGAGCCTTTTGAAATAAGGTTATACATGTACCTGTAGAGAAGGGAGGAAGATTCAAAATGAGCAGAAAGGAAAACAAACGAAGTTCTAGTGGAGGAGGAAAGAGGTCTTTTGGAAAAATCTAAAGAAGACAGCAAAAATGGATGCAGGGAATAATCATTGTCGTAGGTATGAATGGCTCACAAAAAATGTGACATGAGACTGTTATCAAAAATAAGCATTCATGTGATTAGAAATAAAGAGGAATTTTATAATCCACGTTTTAAATTGTATACCTTCCATCAAACATACACACAATCTGAGTGAAGATTCAGCTGGTGTTTTAAAGGCCGCTTTCTGAAGGGATGCACGGTACTCGTACTACTGAGGATGCAATCCCTCATACGAGTTCCGGCAAACTGGCACCGTAATCTATTTTTCCATGAATATGAGGAGCTATCACCATACGCTTGCTACATCAACTTAAAAATATGATTACATTTCTGCAGTATCCACGCGGGTGCTCCTACTGAAGGTAAGAAAAACCCAATGAGTACGCTAAGTTATTATGCGTTCATTTATTTCTAACTGATGATAATTAAAAAAATTATTCTCCTTATCATAATAAATTGTGGGATAAAAATTGTCCCTTTTCGATAATTAAATATAATGCCGATTTTGATAATAAAATAATTTGCCGGCCTCGGTGGTCGCGGGTTCAAATCCCGCCAAGGTAGGTTTTCCTCCACCTAGGGCTTGGATGCACGGAATTGTCAAATTGTTATGTAAATGTCCAAAGTCCGATGTAAAGGTCGAAGTGCTGTTTCCGGAACAATGTAAAATAAATATATAAATAATTAGATAAAAAGGAAATTAGTATATTGACTGAAATTCCAAATGTCTTGTAGAAAGCTAGATCTCACCAATTATATTAGGCAATTTTCATTTCGGTTGAAATGGTCCTGCGAGTTTTCATCTGGATCTCTGTCAACTTCATAATGAGGTAATAACACTTTTCATACTCACACTTATAGCCGACGAAAGAAAAACACTCCTTCCCTTTTTTTTGGAAAGAACTATGCTAGAAAAGCATAATTTCTCTGCAAGTCTTGTGTCACTTCACCAAGCTTATTTTAAATTTTAAATTAGTAAACCGGGTGCTGCTAGGAAATTAATGATAAATATTGTGGCTACATGGAAAATTAAATGCATAGTGACTGGCATAATTGGAAAAATAGGAAGTTATGGCACTCATTCTCACGATTCTTGTTGAGAAGTTACCATATTTAATTTATTTTTCCCAAAATAACTACAAGGACAGTTGAAATTAAAACAAGGAAAAATTGTGATAAAAACAGCAAAAAACACAACATATAAAAACGAATTTTAGTTAAAATGTCAAAAAGACGAAATATTTAAAGTGTCAAGATCGGCTCAGAGGTTTCAGGGCAAGAAGCAGTCGTTAAGAATATTAGAAGATAGGAAAGGAAATGACGTGGTGTGAGTTAAGTGGCTGTAAGCCGGGAGCATGTTTAAAAATAGCATACCAAACATGGAAGTCTGAGGTCATATTTTTAACAGCCTGTTATTATGATGTCCTAATTTTATTAAACGGTTCACATTAAATATTCCCTTTTGATTAAATAATAACCAATACTCATTAGTATTCCATTCGTATATTTCAAGTATATTTAAATTAAATAGCAACATTTAAATGCCACGCAAGAGTTAGCACATATCACGTAAACGTAATATTGATTGCTCAAGTTTAAAGCAACGATATCTTATAAATTAATTGTGACGTATTGTACCGCAACACGATCCTGACATATTTTACCATTTCAAAGGATTTCAACCTCAACGTTTTCTCATAAAATTAAAATAAATTAACCGAATGCCTACTTAATGTTATCGGCATATAGAACCCTATCAATTATGCTGAACTGAAAATCCATGCATATGTACTCTTTGTGTGAATAAGTAAAACTTTTAATTACTCCGAATAGCTGAAATAAAATGTTAAATGACTGCCTTTAATTTTCAACTCATTCTCATGAATCTTTCGACGCAAATCTTGATCTTGCTAAAACGCGTAGCTCAATGATTTCCGGCCAAAGGGTCTTAGAGCGCAGGCTCTTAATAATTCCATTGCAATCATCGCATTTATGTCGGAGTTTACAATCAGAAATTCTTGCAGAAAGCAAAGGAAACTTGGTAGGTATAATTAGGACGACCCAGCGAGCAAGAGTCAGTGGCGAGAAAATATCTTTAGAGAGTTCGGCGGCTCTATTGCCTCACGCTCGTCGAGTAAGCGGAATCGATAATTTTAAAGGGAACTTGGGACGAGCAAGTAGGTGTAACACTGCGGGAGAAGACTGGAGGGGCGGGGGGGGGGGAAGGGTGTTCGCGTACAAGCATTCGGATTCGCCGAATCCTATAATATTCGATATCGCGGGTGGTTACATTTTGATAAGGGCGGCGGTGGGCAAACACCTAGATATCACATGTCTATTCAATAACAAGCGCGTGAATCTCGCCACGGTGACTGCAGCAGATTACGCGCAGGCACGATATGGGTTGAAAGAATAAGACGCAAAAAAAAACCCAATGCAGGTATTTTCATGGATATATTTACAGTCTTCGTCCTCCATTTTCTACTCGTGGGAATGATGGATGCGGGGCTAAAAACAACGGAAATATCCTTCATCTGGATATTAAAGGTATTCTTTCTCAAGGTTTGAACGTCTGCCAATGGAATTGTAAGCTCTTCTTCCCTTGATTAATCGTTCTGTTAATCATCAATCAATTCACACTCTCCTGGTTCTGCTATTGTCATTTTCCATCTCCGACCTTCGCTGTCACACCTCCTAGAATCGGGATGAGTTATTTGTTCCTGCTGCCACAGACGGAGGTTGTACAATCCCGAGTTAAAATTTTTGGACACTTTTCCCGGATTCAAAATTTTGCTCATGCAGTGCTAATCAGGTAATCTGATTCGAACAAGTTTTATGCACTTAAAAGGTAAGCGAATGTAGATAAAGATTTTGAATTTCACATTATATGTTGTGAGTGACGGATACGAGAGTCACTAGTATCTATGTACTTCATACGCGGTTCGCCCAGCTAATAGGCCTGTTGGTATTAAAGGTTTAGTCATTACAATCGTTGCAAGCAGCCCACAACGCCGTACTCAACCATAATATTAATTCCCTCTGATCAAATTTCTCGTTTTCCACGACTTTTGTCGCAAGGGACATCCGTTGTCCTATAATGTAGCTCATTCATGAATTGTTCCTGCATTAAGATTGAAATAATGTTTTTTCGGTTTTCTTGAACGTTGTATCATCCATTGCCTTCTACCTTCATCAGCCCATTGTCAGGTTGCTTCATTAGTCTCGGTCACTCAGCCTGTCCATTCAAATTTCATCAATCTTCTTTCTGGTGTCTCATTTCCAAAGTTCACAATCCTCTACTGATCAATATTATCTTTTCTCTCTTGTTGTTGCCGTCCACTAACACAGCATTTATTACAGTCCGATTCTGAACACATCGATGTGATGCCGGATAACACCGTGTCCCAAAGTCTCATCAATTTAACACCTGTAACGTGTTACACCAAAAGTAATGGAGGTACTAATAAGAGTGAGGAATAGATAAAGAGCAGCTGTGACGCACGGCGCTCGCAATCGTGCCCGAGTGCGGATTACGACATCTAATATGGTACCTGGAGTTGTGACCTGATTTAAATGAAAATATGGACATAGTCACGTTTGGTTAAATATGATCATAAAATGGAGGGGAGCAAACTGTAAATTACTTGATATATATATATGAAAACAATGCTGTGGAAAGTCCTTTTTTATTCAATCAATTATGATTCTTATGGGTAGTCTACCGATTAAGGTAGATTTTTCTGATGGACACAAGCTATAAAACGCTACAGAGAAAATTCGCTTCTATCTCCTAACAAGACACAGCCTAACATTCAACCTTACAATAGGCTCCTCTTCAATTCCGAATACTTCCTTTGTAACTTCATTCCTTCCATCCAATCAAAATGCTCTATATCCATCTTTTCTGCCTCATTTGGATTTCTTCCAACTATCCTCGCTCCTCCCATACGATGTCTAGCATTTCCTCGTTTGTTTTTCTTTGTCTACTTCACTTTTTCTCTCATCCACGTCCACATTTCAAGCAACTCCAACCATCCAGTTTCAATGTCCATGTTTCCGTGCCATACAAAACCACGTTCCATATCTAAGCTTTCACAAGCCTTTTCTTCATATTCAGATTCAATAAATTATGATGAATTACTGAATACTGGTCACTGAAAGAAAATATTCGATGCTCTAACAATTTTTGATGTAACAACATCTGCTTGCTAATAAAGTAACACTTTCTCCAATCAATTTTCATTCTGCTCTTCAACATTCAATATTTGAAAAAAAGACTCAATCCATTAATTCCAACGGGAACTATACGTGACAATTCCAACACACTGTGTAAAACTCATTCAAATTAATCAAAAGCACATCTTCATTGATCCGATATAGACTGGAAACATTAACGAAATTCAACTGCTTAAAAACTGCTGAGAGATGATAATAGTTACGTAGACATGAAATGTAGTTCTACGAAATCGGAACGGAAATTTTGAAAACGGCGGAGAAGACCGCAAACTATGCGGATATAACGACACAAAGGAGGCAAAAGGAACAAATCTTGCTAAGCTTCACATTTCATTTCCTTGATATAAGCAGTAACTTCACGTAAAATGGAATTCTATTTCATATCACGTAAAAATAGGATTCTTCATTTTATTTTGGAAATTCTTCTTCGAGTTTCTCTCACGTATTTCCATTTGAGGATAACTGCAATAATTGTAGACATTTTCTACTTATCGCCACAAATTTTAACTTAATAACCACTAAAGGTAAGAAATGGGCACTTAGAAGGATCTCGCAGTGACGTACGTTGGGAATTTCGAGGAAGCTGTAACAAATAACACGGTCCTATCGACCAATTGTGCGCCCACCCCTTCCGACCTCCAGGAAGTAGGCCAACGTTATGAGGCTTTAAAGGAAATCGTCGCAATGAGACCAGGGAGGCATTCAATTCCAATACCACTGACAATACACATCAAAGTAACGGCTTCGTACATTTCGGCAAAGCTTAAAGTCAAGCCCTGGAAATAAATATCTAGCCGCTGCAAAGACGCGAATAACATTCTGAATTAGGTATTGAATCTTCGCGTGCGCTCAGGCAAACAATAGTGACTAATTAAGTTTACCTAATGCCACGCGGGTGAATTGTATTTATAAGAGAATGGAATTGTGTTGGATTTATGTCCTTCATCGTCGATGGCATTTATCTAGCGAATAGGTTAACCACAGTGGTGAATTTTGTCATTACATTAGTACAAGTATCGTGTTAAAATTCAACGAAGTTTCATTCATTTCGATTTCCTGAATTGCACCAACCATAAATGCATATATACAACAAAAACAATATATTATATATGAAATAATTTATTATATAATATGATATATCATGACTCTTTGATAATTTTCAATTAAATTCCATTTCATAATTTTTTCATTCATAATTTATCAAAGATTATGGGATTAAACTTTCATTATTCAACATACTATCCCACGTTTGATCCTCTTTGTGCTAGAGCTAGATCTCATTGTAATTCGGGGGTTTCTATAATAGATCAGTCCATTGTATACTTGATTCAGAAGTTTAGACAGTCTACTCGTATTTTTACAGAAAACAGTCTTAGGGGTAATCTTCGGACCGCATGTCGAGAAGAGCCAGAGAAAAAGAGAGAGAGAGAGAGGCCGTGTGACCCGGACATAAAATGTTTTCCTAATCCAAAACGTGTTATCGATGACTAAGCCACAGACAGCATTCCCAAGGATTGATTTTGATAAAATTATTTTGTAGAAACTAATCCACAAGGCCCGCGAAACTCGCATGCACCGAAACAAGGCTGGAGGCGTGTTCCTTTTCGAGTGAATTTTATTATCTACGAGAAAGAAATAGAAATTCACCTAGGAAATACTAAACAGCGATGACAAGGCAAAGAGAAACATAATTCAATACATCTAACAAAGGTACGATGCAAATTTCACGGTGCGCGTGTATTCAATATTAGGCTTTCATGACACTAAGCAATGTGATATATTGCATTGTGATAAAATCCGTAGTGTAAATTTTATTTTGATAAGAATGTGCGATGTTATGCATATCCATAAGAATGATTAATAGTGATAGTGCCACACTCATGATACGTTCCTCATGGACACCAACAGTTCTAATCCTCGTCTTAAAATGCACTTCAATCCCTCACATCCTTCACTAATATAAATAATCTTTCAACTCTATGTACCTACTTCCAGTTTCACTCGATTCCTTTCAAAAATCTTCAATTTACAACTGCCAAATAACGTATTGAATATATTTTTTATCCTTCTTTGAATTCTTCTCGACAGTACTTTCTCTTGCGATAACTTATCTTGCACTTACTTCTTTGATTACTTTCCGCTAATTTCACTTTTTTCCACTGTTCTCGAAAACCAAATATCAGAATCTCAAATCTACATTCACCCCGCCACCCTCAACGAAAAAGTTTCAGGCTCATCAAAACAAACCAAACACTTAACATCAAAGTCTTTTCTGGTAACTACTTTCCACCTTTAACCAAGGTCCATTTCATCAACTCCAACATATTAATAAAGGCTTCTTCGTCTACGGCAATTCTTCTCTTAACACCCTCACTACTTTTTCCACATTGAATTTACTGCGAACCCAGCATACCCATGTATGGCTAGGTTAAAAATTACGAGACCGGATATCGTTATCGCCAAAGTCCCATATCGATATTCCTCACTTGCCGAGAGAGGTGGTTGTAAATATATACACTTTCGCCAAATTCCAACTTTGAATGCGACATTCTATGAGAATGTGACGCATAAAATGAAATTCGAAGTCGTCCATTAGCAACCTGATTTATATTCATCGACACATTCAAGATATCCAATTTATGTTTCATTTATTTCGACGCGGTGATCAAATTTAAGAGCCGTACTCAGGAAACCATACATGCGTAGATGTAACGGCTGGAGGTTCCAAAGTAGTTGGCCAGGGAAAAATTCTAGGCGCCACTCCCTAATCTAATTATTTTGAGTAATATTTCTCCAGCCCCTTCTTGCAACTTAATACCATTTTTAAGTAATTTGTAAAACGTCTCGTCATTTCACCAACAAATGTTTCCGGCGCATTTCCTGTTTTCTGCAAAAATATTTCCTGTTTCACTAATAGCGATCTAAATAGGGACAATGCCTGTGTGTTAGTGTAATAATTTATCCTTCTTCATTTTCGGTTTCACCAAAATTTTCGTTTTGGACAACATGAATTTCATTGAACACTTTTTTCCAGCCTAGAGGAAGTAATCTACATGATTTTGGTGTCTTACTAGGAAAGCGTCGACAGGTTTGCTTACCACTACCGACCTGTTCTGTAATTCGATTGTTCCGCTGAACGAAAGAGAAAGATATCACTAAATAGTCTTGATTTTTACCGGTATTTCGCGTGTCTCACATCCAACCAGATTTATCTCAGTTCCATATTTTCGAAAATAGAAGTATTTCATGCTAATTGGTGTCAAATGAAGAATGTAGTTAATTTAATTGAAATTTTACAAAAACTAACTCACAGAAACAAAAGCAGAATCTCTAAGGTATTATTCGTAATCGTAATTTATGGAACAACTACGAACATGAACGCATGGCTAACACCCCCCGCCGCACGCCCTTACGACCGCGTGCGGAGCATGGTGTAGATGTAGATAAACAACTCCTTTCATGGATTATGTCTAATGAAGTTTTTCAAAGCACTTTTAGTTCCTCAAATCATCACCGATTCCCCGATAAACTGCTGTACTCGACAAACAACTCAATTTTATCCCATTCGATTCCAATGACGAATGCGTGCCTTCCATATGAGTTAGTTCCTTTGGTATAACTGATACATCAATTTCCACAGTCTTAGGATCAATTACCATCCCCCCTCTATGACCTTGTAAGGTATCGTGTGAGTCAGGTAATCTTGAAGAGATTCAGTTAATCTTATGAACAAATTTTCCGCATTTATATGAATGGTTGAATACATAATTAGCACTCGCCGCACTGAAGACACCAATATCGTTCATAAGAGTTAGCGTTAATCATACAATTTGGAAAGGAAATCAGTGACAAAAATCGCACTTAATTACAGTTTTTAAACATCCGACGAATAAAATAATTTTCAGAGATACTTCAGTGAAAATTTAGAACATTAGTGGTTATTGAATTCCAGTGCAAAACAACTTCACAGTATGGCTGCTGCAAATAATACTTGCTATTTTACGCGTTCCAACGATTTAGACACCAAATTTCACCTGGACACTAACTAGAGCAGTTTCACGTCAAAATTGGATGACTTAATCACACATCAGATCATAAGGATGACCTCAATAAACCTGCACGTGCAGTATGAATAAGAAAAAATAAAAAAAGACAGTCCATCAAGTAAATCCTGAGGGCTTTGCAGCTGCACATGTGGTGGGCAAAATGGCACTGCTAATGTCAATTTTACGACCCCGCACCACCTACCTCCCTTTCTGAAAAGGCCTTTGATTTTCTCGATCATTCTTTAGGTGTTGAACGCAGACGTGATATTAGCGATCACGCAAACATTAAGGTAGGTAGTCGAGTCGCAGCCCGCGGATACCGCTGACGCTCACGTCGACATAATCAAATTCAATGGGTAATTAATGCAGGGGTGAACGCCTGTCTCTGACGCAGTTGGGCGCAGGGGCAGAAGGGAGAATCCAATGGCGTTATAAAGGGCGGCACGTCACGTCAAGGACCCAGGGAGTAGGCTCTAGAGGCAGCAGTAAAAAGCACATAAAAGGTTCAACTTCTTCGGTAAAAGATGGGGGCAGGAAATATGAAGAGAAATCCACTCAAACCGTCCAAAAGTTAAACATAAAATTATGCATAATCCTGTTTTAAACAAATTTGAACATAAAACTATATTTCTCTCACCAAAAGCATAGAAGAAAAATTTATAAAGAAAACAAAGAAGACTTTAAAATTGAAATGAATGGAAAGAGAAGACAAACGAAGTGTAGGGAGGGAACGGTGTTACTGAGGGAGATTCAAAGAAGGCAGACTAATTATATATATAACAAATTGGGTAGCTATAGAATGAATGAAGAAGACTGCGCAAGGAGATATCATATATATCTCATTGCCAAGAATTTCAAAGCACATAGATTAACGCACCCATTTTAATAAGATAAGCTCATAATAATGATCGGTTAAATGGACTAATTTCCACAGATTTTTCCTCGCACAATTTCCTTTTTTTCCAAGGTTTACAAATTACACCAGAACAATTCTCACCTCAGAGGTGAAGAGAACACGTCTGGAGAGAGTGGCTTATTAAACAGCGGTCCGACTGCGCTTCACTAACAAGGAGCCTTCGTTGTCCTAGGAGATGAATTTTCATAATGATAAATCAAATATTTGGTTCTTAAGTCCTTAGAATTATGTTAACAGCTGCTGGGACTGTCTAAACGTCGTAACACCTCAAATCCCCGCCAGCGATGAGAAACAAACTGCGCTTGTTTTAAGCGTACACGAGGTGCTCTGTGGTTTGCATTCGCTCTGTTGTTTCCTTCATAAGTGCCGCAATCATACTCCTATGAGGCGATACCGAATTATTTATCGGAATAAATAGCCAATTTGCCAAATACCCAATTCTGACGAGTGTACAATATTTCCAATAATTATTCATTATTTTATGACTTCTGGATAAGGATAATTCAGCAATTTTTAGAGGACGGTGGTAAATGGGTAAACTTCCTCACTTAGTGCAGTTTCTTGTTTGTGCCATATTTCATTGTGTACATTAAAATCATTCGACCAAAGGTAAAGCTGGATTCTAATTCTCTTCAAAGATGGGAATGCATTTAAAAGATTGGTAGGTACAGTACGCCCTAGGATAACTATTATACGATTTGTATATACCACTATATATATACACTACTATAACTCGTATGCCGCGTATAGTATGTATTTTTTTTAAATATACGTCATGGAAATTCTTCCTGCTTCCATACATTTCAAAATGACTTTTCTCTCCCTTTTTTTTACATTTGCTGCCGCTTACCTAACATTCTCCCTTCCATCAAGGCCTTCAATATCCCACTACGAGGCTTAACTCTTGAATATTTAAAAAAAAAACACAGCGTTCCCTACGGTGGTTGGAATGGTAAAGTAAAGCGCAAGTCACGGGGATCCGGAGTCTGCGATACAATCAACGGAGCACCCGCGGGGCCTCCTCGGGCACCTCCCGACAATTCTCTTACCACACCTTGCATCGTCACGAGATTTCATTCCCGTCAGAGCTTCCTCTCTCCTTAACGGAGGAGATGGATAAGTGAAGAATAGACCTGGTAGCTCTTCAGATGAGTCAAAGTAGCGGAGTTGCCCTATATGTAGGTACAACCTTGACACAACCGAATGGCAAAACTTAATAAAGAAATTCTCGTAGCTTAAATAAGAGGTGTTTGTTTTCCTCAAAGGGCTAGATAATATTGCATTCAATTTAAAGAGTGTGAGTGTCTGGAGAATAAAGACCCTTGATCGTGTCTGAAAGAATTGCAAAATGAATCGAAATTGAATACCGATCAGTAAAGCCAAGAATGTGTTAAAAATTAACACTTTTTGGAAAATAATTCCGTGTAGTACAAAGAAGACCAGGGTTATACTTTATTTGCCGAAAAAAAATGTAATTTCATGGGAATATATTGAAAAAGAATACTCGTATATACTCGTCAGAGAAATGTGAAGTATACTGATTTTGTATAGTCGCTCTGCGAATCAAGCGGATCAGTTAAATGGTAATTGTTATTCAGTTAAAGACTAATTTTATATTTTATTTACTTTTTATCCAAAAAAACGCTACGTTCACTCATTAAAATTACTTTTATCACACTTTTGCTGTAAAGGTCTATGAGGTAGTTCTCTCGTGAGAAACTTTACTACGTGATTCATCACAGTAAAGCTACCACAGTGGAAATTGGAATTTGATTTAAAGACTGAAAGTGCAATCAGGATATAATCAATTCAAGATAGAAAATAAATCTGGCAACAAAATTCCACCTGAGACACAAAATCGTTTTAAAACATTTAAAAATTAAAGCCCATGGATTTTAGAGCATATCACAAAATGTACTGAAAGAAATAATTTACTTTAAATATTAACGCCACACAATATTTCTTAATTCGCCAAATTAATTTTCAGTTACACAGCGCATGGCAGAGCATTAGAGACCTGAAAATGTTTTTCTAATTAACGGAATGAAACTATGCATTGGCGTATATTCACATAAAATTTTTAGCCTTTACCGTAAATTAACCCTTACCTTACATTATACAGACTTCTCTTCCGTTATGTAGAATTATAATCAGAAGGAAACCTGGCGAGAGGCCAGAAGTGTGGGAATATTATTCGAGACAAGAATTGAAGGATCAAAAGTGCAGGACTCGGATTGCACTAAGGTCACATAACGTTTATAGAGTATTAGACCATTCAAGTGGTATGGAAAAAAGCATAGGTGTATTATTGAATCAATTATTGATTATATTTTTTTAATTAAGAAAATGTCATAAGTTTAGTTCTTATTTATGTAATATGAATGAGTGATACTATTCCACTGGGCACACGATGTTGAATATCGCATACTTTAAGAAAATATATCATACTCATTCTAAATGACATTGAAAACCCGGATTTCTTTCGATTCATCAGTTTTTTTTAAGGCGATATTAACTCTAAATACATCAATGGTTCTAAGGATGTGTGAGGTTCTTTGGTAAATTCCAATTTTGACAATAATATATCTTGGTAACTATATGAGACACTGGTAATAAAAAGGATGAAATTAGCAGTAACGGTACCAATGAACACAATTCTTTCTTGTTGATTCTCAGTTCTTGATGCCTCAGTTCTCAGTAAGACTGAGATAAAGTTGGAAATGTAGTTCCAAGTTGGCGACCAGATCCAAAGATTTCGAGTCAAAAGCATAGTGTCATATCATCGCTGATATCTTAGAATTCCTCGAGGATCGTTTGAAGATATCGTGATTCGACACGATTTAATTTTGCGTCATTTGGGCATCGCGTGATAGAAAGACATTGAATGTGAATCGAGAGGATATCCAAAGCAATTTCACCAGCGACGCAATCGTGCGAAATCGCTATTCAAGAATAATCTTTGATAGCAGTTCCGTGAAAAATACACGCACGGGAATCACCTCCACAGTAATCAACACGAAAGGTCGGTGTTTGATAGGAGAGGGCAGCGTTCAACTCCGTACTATTCGGTGTGCCATCCGAAATTCAACACATTCAGAGTCTATGGGGAGGAAGTTATTGTTCTCCAGTCACCTGCGGTTTCCCACTGAGTCATTGTAACCAGAAAATAATACGCCTAGGGTTATAGAGTGTGGGGAAAAGGTGAACAAGGAGATCACCTGGATATTACCCTGGATTCTGAGTTACTGCTCTCTAGCCTTTTCACTTGGAACGTGCGCACGATATTCGTAGCAAAATATCTATGTATTAATGTCTCAATGCATTACAAGTATATGAATAATTGAGCGGATAATTGACTGAAATCATCCATAAACATAGAAATCGAATTAAAACCACAGGTAATGCAATTTTCCACTAGATATATATATATTTTTTTTTCGACACTACCGGTTTCGATGTTTTCACATCATCATCAGGTGTGAGCACAAGTGCGTACCTTCTTCACATATATAGTTGCAACAAGGGGTGGGGGGGTTGAAAGAGGGAAAAAAGGGGGGGGAGAAAGGGGGGAAAAGGAGACAGGGGAATTCCATGAGGGGAAGGTTGAAAGGAGGAGTCAAAGAGGCGGGGAGGAACAGTGGGAAATCCAAGGGGTGGGGGTGGAGGTTTTTGGGGGGGGGGGCAAAACCTCCACCCCCACCCCTTGGATTTCCCACTGTTCCTCCCCGCCTCTTTGACTCCTCCTTTCAACCTTCCCCTCATGGAATTCCCCTGTCTCCTTTTCCCCCCTTTCTCCCCCCCCCTTTTTTCCCTCTTTCAACCCCCCCCACCCCTTGTTGCAACTATATATGTGAAGAAGTTACGCACTTGTGCTCACACCTGATGATGATGTGAAAACATCGAAACCGGTAGTGTCGAAAAAAAATATATATATATATATATCTAGTGGAAAATTGCAATACCTGTGGTTTTAATATGTTACGCTTCCACCACATCACGCCTGAGACCTCATCATTCGATAGAAATCGAAATTCAATCGAAATTTTTCTACTAATAATACTGTTGATCGTTGATTACAGTTAATTTTCGTAGCCCTGATGTAATTTCCCTCATTCTAAGCGTAGGAGAAAAATAGTTTGGGACGGTCCAAATACCATGAAACAACTTCAAATTGTAAAAATCATTCACCGAAATTTGAACTCGGATCCCTCAATTTTGGGTTAAATGCTTTAGTAAGTCTAGCTAATGAGGCCTCCCCTTACACTCCGAAATTTTATGACTACGAATTTCTGTGACAGTGTATGTACTGTAATCCTTCATTATATCTCGTTCTTATAAATCCTCCAACATATCAACGTGTGGATGAGAGGCCTCAGATGGTAAACTGGCTTAAGCACGCGGCCGGATATCAAGGAATCCGGTTTCAAACCCCAGTCAAGACGAATGATTTTTACCCTTTGGATTTGTTGCATTGTAATGGACATTAGTGGATGACTCCGTTAAAAGTTACTGTAGTGACATCTCCCGCATTTTCTTTGAATGTGTCGGTCGAAATACTATCCTGGGGTCGTCAGCACTTTCAAGGGTGCAAGATCTGTTTATCTTCTGGGAACAAAAAGCTCTTACCTACCGAAGTTGTCCTCTCAGTATTATTCAGAATATCTTCTCTGATAGTTTTAAAGGCTTAAACATCTTAAGGCAAAGCGTATTTCCGAATCACCTCGGAGCCAACCACTGCTTTCAGACTTACGGGTAGGACGAACTTCATCCAATTTATAATTCGGTACCTCCCGAAAAACTGTTTACCCACGCGAGTAGGTGGGAGAAGAGGGTAAGTTTCGACGCTGCGCTATAGAACTTCTCTCGGAGAAGAGAGATAGGGTTTTGTTTAATCAAGTTAAAACTCTCTTAAGCAGTAAGAGGTGTTGCAAGCGGACATAAAAAACACATTTGGCTACCCTATGCCAGCGTACCAAGACAATTACTAGGTAATAGTGCCAATGAATGGATACAAAGCATTAGGGTGGTGAATTGGTAATTTAAAAGCAATTTATGCATGCGTTAGGCAGACAGAGGGCATAGCTGATTACGATAAACTTTATTCAGATTGTTTCCATCTTAATCTGTTACCCTCTTAATTCATGATCATCAAAATACCAGTGGAACGTTCATGAACTGCGAAATTATAATTGTTATAATTTATGGAAAAATAAATGAGAAAATTTTCAAGGGTCTCTAACTTTAATCAGGATATCCCTAGATATTTTGAATGTTTCACCGTTGTACCTCTGAATAGAGCTACATACATTAAATGTTCTCGTAACCACGCATTTCACGCTGAATAGCCTCTCATTCTTCCGGGAAAATAGCATGTTTTACGTAGTTTACCATAAAGGACATATAGTAAAAACATTTCTAATATGAGAGAATACTCAATACTTAAATTATTTACAAAAATACTTTATAATAAAGCCATTGCATATACATATTTTTTATTTAAAAAAAACAGGTAAGAAGTATTTACTTACAATCATATCATCATGGATTTATTATCGTTAATAGAAACACCAGTTTTGGGTTTTTGGATAGATTTTTATATTCGTTATAACAATTTATCCCCCAGTAACTGCAGAAACCTATTTTGTTTATTTGGAAATAAATTAACCAAATTCTACGTATTTTATCACCATTGTAAAAAAAACTGACTGTGATTCAAATGACACAATTTCAGGCGTAACATGGTGGAAATCCATCATGATGAAAGACGACATTTTACTTTTTCACAGAATATTTTTATTGCAGGTGACTGTGACTTTCTATCATCAATTTACGTTGAAGAGGCATGCCATGCCACCTTGAGAGAGTTAAGCGAAACCCTTTCTTCTTCCAAAGCACTTTGTTTCTTTTTCCTCTGGAATGGCATGGGGTGACTCAAATGTTTCAATTAGACATCAATTTTTGATTAATGTAAGTTAACTTCGTTGAATTACTCTTCAAAAGAGCTTGAAATAACAGGACAAATGATCGAAGGAAAAGCTGTCTGACACCTACCTTCACGCATAATTGGTTCTTCAATATGATGCTTGAAATCACACACATATAAGCTACCACGTTACCAGAAAATAGTGCCCCTAACTAATGTTGGTTTTGGTGTGAAGTAAACCCAACACTTCATAGCATAGATACCATGTATCCAAGCACAGATGTACCACGTACCTAATAACGTCGAAAGGTGTACATTGCATTTCAAATAAACCACGATCAGACACCTTTTTTTTGTTTCATAGGCTTTCTGAATTTTTGTTAACATGGGTGATAATTTTCATTGGGCCCACCATTTTAAAGGAAAACTGAAAGTGACCCTATGGCGTTTCTTTAAATGAATTGCTTTGCAAGATTTTATAGCTTAAGACTTTCTAATCAATAATATTTATGATGAAGAAAATCAATAATGAATTAGAATATCTAAAACCATTAGCAAGAAAGCATAAAAAACGCAAGCTGGAACACCATCTTTTATTTATCTTGGAAGGTAATCTATTTTATAAATCTAATTAGGTTTGGAAGTCTATTTCAAATGAATATGGAAAACACCAAATAAGTTCCAGAAATTAGGTTAGTCTAATAAAGGAATTGTCCCTAATAATCAAAGTATTTTATAAAAAATAAAAGTGACTTGTAATATCCAGGTGATCACTCATCGTCTAATGGATTTATTATAAATGTAATGTCAAATACCCTTTCAAACAATATATTGATACGACGTTACTTCTTTGTAAACATAAGAAAAAGTTAACAAATATAACAACTCAAACTTTACGAATATATTTACTAATTTTATTATTAATGGCTCTTAGTTGGTTTGCTTTTACTAACGTTTTAGTTGGTATTAATTTTGGAAACATATTGTTTTTGACTCCTTTGTGAAACTATGAACTTGTATCAGTGTACCTAACAACGGACATTGTGTGTAAATTGCGGAGTCTTCTATTAATGAACTCTTGTATAGACTCTGGTGTGTTGATTACAAACAAATTGATCCGATCTTACATTTATAAAGCAGCAATTTGTCCAGGTGTTCATGTTTCCTATAGGGCAAGGCAATCAAGCAGACGACAGCGATTCCTTTGTATTAGAACAGTATAGGGGAAATGTGACGAAAAGGTTAAAAAGAAATGTTACATTTCGCTGGTTAGGCGTCGTATGGAATATGCTGCTAGTGCGTAGGAGTACATGGTGTCCTCATGAAGTTGAATTGATTGCGAAATTGGATCGCATGCAGCGTAGAGGAACTAGATTAGTAAAACGCTGTTATGATAGACTGAGTAGCGTATGGAAATATTAGAGGAACTAGGTTGGGTATCACTCATTGAGTGAAGATCAAATTGAAGATTAAATTTCTTACAAAAATTGAAAGTGTATCTCTTTGGCTATGATGCTGAAAATGTATTTTTAGTCCCATCGTACGAGTATTCCAGTAGAAGAGATCATGCCAATACATTTAGAGAGATTGAGTTTAGAACAGATAGATTTACAAATACAATTTTTCCCACGAACGAAAAGGGATTATAATAACGTTTTCCGATCGTTCAAGGTGGGGAAAGTACATATTTTTAGGTAAAAGGTATGTCTGGTATACGATCAACCTCTGCCATAGGCCCTGGCGACGTATTGAAGGATGTATGTTCCTAGATCTCCATTATTGGTTCCCCTGTGACCTTGAAAACAATCCCGGAAATATTTCGCGATGAAGAACTCTCTCCCTCTCTCTCGCCTCGAGTAATTTGTTCGCCTGATTGAGCCATCTGTTCTACGGAGAAATGGAGCGTTTGGTGCCGGCCAATTTGAGGAGACCTATCGCACTGCGCGCTCGAATGGACGGGGCACAGAGTCGGATATGGGAGAGAGACAGGTACCGAACGGACTGGTGGAATGATCCGTTTGGCTGGAGTGAATTTAATATGACGGAAGTGCATGTGTAACAAGAAAGTGATACACAGTACGAAGTGATAAATCACACTTATATTACGACAAATTCGATCATCCTGAGAGAAAGTGAAATAATAATTCTAGACTAAAATAGTTTCCTTCGAGTTATTGAGCTTAGCTATAAAAGTTAAATGAAGTAGTTCTCTCAGTTAGTGAATATAGCTGAAATACTTAAACTTCCTAAATGATAATATTTTAAATAGAGTTCTCTTTTTGCTAGAATGTTTTTAAGGTCTTTATTATTTCATACATATATTTGTTTATTTAATGATATTTCCCCTGAAAACCACTGCTAGGGTATGTGGAAGGGGGTGATTACACACCAGACTAATTTTGACCTGAAATACTAGCGAGGTCGAACAACCTCATTTTCAAACTTTAACGTTCGTGAGAAAAGCGACATCTTAAATCTATCTGATCTACGCATAATCTTTCTAATTTATTTGACATGATCTCAACAACCGTAGTACGATGGGTATAATATAATACTTTCAAAATTATCGCTTAAGATTCATCCTTTCAATACACATGTATGCTAGAGAGTTAATTAGTCGTTTAAACATAAAGACGTAATTATATTTAAACATAAAAAGGAAGTCATAGAATTTGTTCTTACGTACCCACGATAGAGAGACGTGGGCGATATGTGCAGCAGAGGACAAAAGTTAAGAAGTGACGAGAATGCCACTATACTAAAGATTGTTGAAATAAAAATGGGTCACAGAATAGAATAGAATATTGAAATACTTCAAAGATGTTGGTCAACATGTCGTCTTTTGGGGAGACCTTTAAAAGGAGAAAATAAGGAATGATTGATACACGTTGTAGACGGTATAAATTTACAATGGACGTATAGTATAGGAATAATATGTTTAGGAGAAGATTTACAGAGTAAGGTAAAGGATCAATAAGGATAACCAGACAATGGTAGACCTCAGGAACTACGGAGAAATAAAGAAGTGAGCGGGTAACAGGATATATAGCACTTGTGTCCGGAAGGTAACCAGTCATCCACAATTTTGATAAAAATAGCATACCTAGAACAATAAAGCCTAAATCCCCGTCGAAGTACTTCCCTTGTGATCTTATTCACTTATCCTAGTGTCTCTTCCACTTTTCAAAACAATCGGTAAAATTTCAAGAAACTGCGGGAGATTCCGCAACAGTAACTTTTAACGGAGTCATCCGCATCCCAGTCAAGGCGAATGATTTTTACGTTCTGAAATTGTTGTAATGAATCGGCAAAATCCTCTTCCAGGATAGTCATCAGCTGTCTCGTCGCATTATTCTTTTCCTCGTCAACCGAGCGTTAGAAAGACTGGGCTTTTGTTGCCGGGATTTCCTTTGAGCCATGACTCATCTCCATTTATGATCATTTTTAGAAAATCTGGGCCATCGTTTGCGGTTTGGAGCAAGTTCCCTACAACCGCAGAACAAAATTCTTCACTTTGACATGGCTGGATGCTTTCCAGATAAGACTCATATATTAGAGAGTTGCTGAAAACTAGTACTCAGATTTATGCCCTCTAATAGTGAATAAAAAATTAGAAGTAAACAAATATTTTCCCAAAGTACTTCCTCGAATCCACGTAGAGAAGTGTGGTATGGAAACAAAACGTTTTCTACCACAAATTATTTTCTTCAACCACCACTGGGTTGGAATGTATTTCGATAGGAGATTCGATTTGGACGAGATTTCGATTTACTTCTCATTTCCTTTAGCATGAGGAGCACTCCGGAAGGCATATCAATCAAGCTGATGGCATTATAGTGTCCGGGTAAAACTCCCTCACCTGATACCTTACCCCATTGTTTACTGTTAAAAAAATTATCTTAAGAAAATGTACATAACATAGGGACGATGACAAGTCCATAATGTGCAAATTATTCTTCCATTGTAATTGTTAAGCGAGACGTTAAGTTTAGCTTGCTTTTCTACTTTGCATGTAGGCAAAATCTCTGGATTTCTCACCTAAATCTACCTCTACACAAAACCCCGCAAGCCTCGGCAAGAATATATGACGGAGGGTGTTAGGTCACTACCCGTAAAATAGAATAAAATCATATAGTATGCAAAGCTACATCCAAAAAGGTTAATGCGATATTCATTCGAAAACCTTTTTAATTTATACGCATGTAAATACAAATACCACCAACTAATATAGACATGCACCAACGAATATGCTCAGGTCTACGCAGCTTGTCCTGACTTGTAAATGGATTATCGTTAAAATTTCTATAGTGAATTTGATTTCTTAATATTATGATTCCTGATCTACACTGGAATCTATCTTCCTTATCTTAGCTTTATGGTTTCATCTACCTAAATAGTGTAGGCCATAAAAATTCCTTCAGTATCATTGTTAAACTCGTTTGTTCTGAATCTTTCTAAATGTCTAAGTCTCGCTTGTTTTCTTCTCATCTCAACTGGTTCCCAGCCTAATTCCTCTCATATAAAATATTGTATAATTTTTTGTCAATTTACCATTTTTCACCGAATTTTTTTTATCTTCCTTTCTCCCTGCCCCCTGACTGACGGACCATTAGTTCACTCAAAACCTTAAGACCTGAAAAAGAATTTTCTTCACAGTTCCAAAATATAACGGGTATTTCTTTTCCTTTTTTTTAATGTTTCATCTATTGATTAATTTATTGCCAATCCTTCTTTTAAATATGTGACGATTTTTCCAATACATTGACTTCAAAGATTGAATATAAAAAATGGGTCCTCTTTCCTTTACTGAGAGTGGTCACTCAAGCAAGCTTGTATCTCTATCTTTCAGTCTCTTTCCAACTCATTCCCGTACAGTATGACTTAAAGCAATTACTGTTAATGAAGCTTGTAAAGGCCGGTAAAGGTGCCACATTTATTAACATATCAAATAAATTAATTTAAAAAAATATTTAATCTTTTTATTATCTCTATTATGAAAATATTGGAGTGAGTGTTAACTAGTTTTATAAGGGTTACACAATTGCCTGGGAGAGAATATCGGATTTCTTAGACAGCCAAAATTTATATTTTTGCAGCATTTTTTCTATTCGTCAAATGTTTATAATAATAATAATGTTTATAATGCCGTTTTTAATATGAGATAGGCAGCTATGTTTCTTTGATAATATCCAATTGGCTTTTATAATGCCCGCGTTAAACCAAAAATATTCTTAGAAAGCCTGAAAATTTAAGTGGAATTTCATCACAATCAAAAGTACACAAAAATCGCTCCAAATGGTGGCATTGGATTTAAATAATTTAATTGGATTAAATTGGCAATGACATTTAAATTAGTGTAGAAGTAAAACTTTCAATTTCTAAAAGGGGTGGTCCATTCCTAAAAAGGGTTTCACAGATTATCAAAGGAATCGGCTTTCAGAAATTAAGCTTGCTCACGATCTATCTGTCGGGTTCAAACATTTGCACATAACTAGAACAGCATCTATGAATAAAATAACGTAAATATAAGCCTATATCATCAGAGGTTACCAATGTTTGGATTGGTTTGTCGAAGCTCTCCAATTTAATGCCATATAATATAATCTGTTAACTTGAAATCTACTCATCAATTTCTTTTTCCACTTACAGCATTAAATGAACCATCGTGCCCTTTCAAAATGTTTCTTTCTAAGTCAGCTCATTTAAACATGAGTACAAATACAAATATGTATTGTGTTATCCATAGAGTATCGGTTTTTTTTGATAATTTTTGTCGTGGCCCACCAACTTTGTATTGACCATCTCGTCAACCTAAAAAATTAACTCCTCATGCTTTGGTAAAAGATTTGGTGTTTTCCCGGCGTATCAGCTACGTAAATTCTTCTCCGGTCCTCCACCGGGTTATATCGTCCATCTCGGCCGACGTTTCGATGTCCGACTCGGTCATCGTCATCAGGGCTTCTGAATCAGGGTCATCGTCATCAGGGCTTCAGAAGCCCTGATGACGATGACCGAGTCGGACATCGAAACGTCGGCCGAGATGGACGATGTAACCCGGTGGAGGACCCGAGAAGAATTTACGCTCCTCATGCTTTATTTTAACGACCTTCCAGTGAAAAAAATTCGTACACAGATTGCATGTTAACAAGCTAATAAATAATTTGCTTGAAATTGACTTATTCTGTATTTTGTATGTTTGATATATCTTAGAATTAGTATTGTAGGATTCTATCAAACTAAAAGAAAAAATACTTCTGATGTAATGAATTTATTTCATTCAAAAGAGTTACTGCTGTTTAAATGTTGATCAGTTTTTATCTGAAGCAACAAAAGGCGGATGCTAATGAGGCGGTGATAAAGTTCGACGATATTTTACGGTCATAGCGTTGTTGAAAATGGGTCACTTAAAGATATACAACTTAAATTTTATGCAATAAAGGGCTTTTCTGGAAAATAAATCTTGGATATAGCGTTTGGTGAAATGTTTGCTTAAACTAAATAGACCGACAGTTACTCTTCTGAGTGCAAATGTCGAAGTAGATAGTTTTATTTGCTTTTATAAGAAACGACGACTGTAGGAAGGAGAAAAACAATCTATCATATCAAGCTGTGTTCATAGCCCAGTCTCATTTGATTCTTTAGTCCCAAAAGAGACTGGCATCGGACATGACGGAGGGCGCTGGAGCTCTCCTTGATTCTTACAGTATGCTTACCATTTGCTTTCTTCGGAAGCATCTCAGCATTAAATAAATAGAGACGGCATCCAGCATCTACGTGCACCTCGGTACCTGTTCTACCATTTTCCTTTTCCAGAAAAGAACATAACGCATCAATGCAGGAGGAGTATTGTTTCCATTACGTGATGCAATGTAATTTAGTGATCGATCTCCACTATTAATATTATACTTAAAAGTTCAGACGTATCTATTGCAAAATATTTACTGGTTTAATGAATAAAACGTACAAATTGGTTCAAATGGAATGCAAAATCAACATAAGAGTTTAACCAGACAGAATCTCAATTTCTAGCATCTCTTACAATGCACAACTTCAATGTTCAGCCAATTTGGCATTATATATGAACATTGTATATTTCATCCCACCAAACAATTAGAACCGTCCTCAATTTCTTAAAATTTTGTTTTTAGCCTACCGCAAAATTCCAATTGTTGTTGTAAGCACCCGGAATGGATTCGAAGATTTATTGACTGCTTTTCTCGGTTATTCTTGGTTCTTCTTATAAACTACTCGCATTGCTCGGTAGGGATCGCACATGAATGAAGGACTAAAGGTGTTCTCATTGATGATTGGGCGAATTAATGGTTTTGAGTTAAAATAAAAATGTGAGTCATCCTTTGAGTTACTATAAATTCTTTTGATAAGATGTGAAACTAACCATTCGCACTCCTACACACAAACGCACACTGTATATACTATACTCGTATGTATATGTGTGTGTGGGTCGAGGTAGTCCAGTTTCTATGGGTACCCTCAACTCCAACTAAGCTATATGCCTCGGGTACCTGATCTTCCTGGGATACCATAGCTGGCCCAGGGAAAAAACTGGCCCCTCTATACGATGTGTGAAGTTCACATGCCGTCGGGCTTAGTACCTGGTGTACTCATCATCACCTACATATGTGAGTGTCCTTTCTTTGTGTTTCTATGTTTAAATATCTATATGTGTTTTTATATGTTTGTACGTCGCCGAATAGCGTTATATTTAGAGCACATATATATATATATATATATATACACACACGAGGGTCATCCGGAAAATAGTACCCGTTCGTGCCGCATGAAGTGCTGACGACGCGAGTAGCCGCTGGACGAGGTCAGATAGCTTCAGTGGCTTGTCTGCCTTCTCTGAGCCAAGTTGCGTGACGCTAGCATTGCCTGTGTTGTTTCTGTGATTGTTTACAATGTTTAAAAAAATTGAGAACGCCGCCAGTTGTGAAGTGAGGGCAGTGATTAAATTCCTCAATGCAAGAAACGTTCGCCCATGTGATATTCATCGCCAATTAAAGGAGGTGTATGGAGACAATGTAATGGACGAGTCGTCTGTTCGGCGGTAGTGTCGCAACTTCAACATGGGGAGGGCGAACACACACGAAGATGAGCGTTCGGGGAGACCGTCTGTCATTACAGACCAACTGGTGAGCTCAGTTGACGAATTAGTGAGGAACGATCGGCGCGTCACAATTGATGACATCTGTGAGCATTTTCCCAATGTTTCTCGAACAATTGTTCATGAAATTGTTAAACACCATCTGCATTATGCAAAAATTTGTGCAAGATGGGTCCCTCGCATGCTTACAGTTCATGACAATGCCAGGCCTCATGCAGCTGGGATAACATAAAAACTTTTGCAGCAATTCAAATGGGAAACTTTCGACCATCCACCGTATAGCCCGGACTTGGCCCCTTCAGATTTTCATCTCTTTACAAAGCTTAAAGACTTTTTGGCAGGAAAAAGATTTGACAGCGATGAAGAACTTAAAGAAGGAGTGACCCTGTATCTCAATGAGCTGGCGGCGAAGGACTATGCAGCAGGAATACAGAAACTTGTCACACGTTATGACAAATGCCTTAATTTGCTTGGAGAATATGTTGAGAAGTAGTTTAAAGTATCCTCTTTCAAATAAAATTTTTTATGTTTGTTAATATTTACTTTTGTGTCTTTATTTCACGAACGGGTACTACTTTCCGGATGACCCTCGTATGCATATATATATATAACTTTTGGACGGCACAATAGAACACAGAATAAAACAGATAACACGTAAAAGGACACTCACACTGTAGATGATTTAAGCTTTCGGCCTACTCCGAGGCCTTCTTCAGGTCAGACTGAGAGGTTTTGAGGGAAGAGTGCCTGGGGAGGGGAGGGGGGGCGGAAGGTTTAGGGACTGTTGGGAAAGAAATTAAAGATGGCGGTTAAGGGTGGGAATTTTAAAGGATCGGAAATATAGGATGTATGCGGATTCGCGAGTTCTCACCTCTATGTTGGTGGCTGAATCGGGTAGGGATTCTAGAACAGTTAGGGAAAAGCATTCGTCAAATGATAGGTTGTGTGAACTTGCGTGTAAAGGGATAGGAAGAGAAGAGAGTGAAGCAGAATTACATGAGTAACGGTGATTGTTCATTCGGATGGATAAGGGGGTAATGCATTCGCCTATGTAGAATGAGGTGCATTGTTTGCGCGACAAAAGATAGATAATATTTTTTGAGAGGCAATTAGCGTGGGAACGGAGTGAAGGGACAATGAGGGGATGTGGGGAGAGGGGAGCAGATCTGATTAGTAGACATGTTTTACATCGGGGGCGATTGCAGGTAGGGGAAATATGTGGAAATTTGTCAGGGCGGGGTGTCAAAGGGTTGGGAGATCTCAGAAGGTTTCTGAGATTGGCTGGTCGTCTGTAAGCGACAGAGAGCCAATGGGGCAGTAAGGATGTGGTCGCGTCATTGTCATGTAATATAGGATAAAGTTCTTTGAGAAGGGTTTTCAGTCTGTGGGATCCGGGGACATAGGTTGTGCAAAGGTTGAGTCCAGCGTCAGATGTGGGGTTGTTATTCTGTGGTGTGTGTGGTCGGGTGGAGCGGTAGATTTTATCCTGTAGGAGCTTTTCTGGGTAACCGCGTTTGTGGAGTGCATGGTGTAGATTGTGGAGGTATTTGTTGAAGGTAGCTGTGGTGTTGCAAATCCGATGTCCGCGGATAGAGAGAGAGTTGGGAATTGAGCGTTTGGTATGAGAAGGATGACTACTAGTATAGTGTAAATATTGTTGATGATTAGTGGCTTTGATGTGCACTGAAGTGGTGAATTTGTTATTGTGAATTGAGATGTCTGTTTCAAGAAAGGTGATGGTGGAATCTGAAATAGAAGAAGTGAATTTAACAGTGAAAGAAGAATTTAAGGCCGATAAGAAATTGTCAAGAGACTCAGAGCCGTGTGTCCAGAGCATAAAAATGTCGTCAATGTAGCGGACCCAGAAAAGAGGTTGGAAGGGTTGCTGTCAAAGGAAATTCTCTTTAAGGTGGCCCATGAAGAGATTGGCGTACGATGGTGCCATCCTCGTTCCCATCGCTGTGCCTTTCGTTTGGAGATAAAAACAGTTTTGGAAAGAGAATGCATTTTTGGTCAGGACGACAGTGGCGAGATTGAGGAGAAATTCGGTCGAGGGGCACTGGGGTGGGGGGCGTAGAGAAAGATAGTGTCGGAGGGAGGATAGGCCTTCTGCACCTTCTGATCACCACCTACAACCTATCGTACTCTCATTGCCCTCCTTCACGAAAGACACGTATCACTTCCTCCACCGTTTAAACTCAGTCTCCATTCCCTCCACCTCCAACCTGCTTATGGCCACAATCGACGTCACCTCCCTCTATACTTCTATTCCCCATGCATATACCCATGTATATATATATATATATGTATACATACCTTCGTAAAGAACGATCTTCAGCGATAACGCAAATATATAAAAACTAGGATGAAAATATTTCTACTCAGAAATACAGTGACTAGACTTTCACATATCTAGTTGACGTTTCGATGGCACGGCATTCATTATTAGCTGATTCATGATGATATTCCTTTCTCTGTGTTTCTGTGTATAAATGTTTTAATCAAATTGTTTATAGAATTTTTAAAAATTTATTTCTGCGTATACATAGTGTTTAATCATGAATATAACATACACACACATATATGTATATATTTCATTGAAGAAGGAAGTTGACAGTGGTAGAAGATCGTGTTGGATATTGGGAGAGCGGGCCCCTCCCTTGGTTTTAACAAAATAAAACACAGAAGCTATTCAGGAAAGTCTGTTTTTTCGGGACAGAGAAGCTCTGCTGTATTTATTTATTGTCGGAGTTCGGGAGGCGCACGTTGAAATCCGAAATTGGGAGAGCGAAGGATTCGACCCGTCGAACATAAACTTTGGGACGTGTTGGAGGCGCAGTGGGAGAGGACGATCGAGGGACCAGGGGTGGGAATGGAACGGAAACATGACCGCCCATTGGAAAATACTTCTGGCTTTCATAATATTCGAAAAAGATATTACTTATGCCGTTATTAGGTCTAATCAGTGCGAGGATTGGTTAGCAGCAACCGACAACATCATTTTGTTCCCTGAAATCTCTTTATTCCCTCGCGCATCCTTGCATCCAAAATCTCCGTTATCTCCTTTTTTTAGTTTCTCTGCAATTCTGATGCCATTTTTCTCCTTCATATTTCACTAATTATGGACAGCAATACAATGTGACTCAAAATGTGTCCAATATATTTTCGTCTTCTTTTGTAAGTGTTTTTGAAAAATTTCTCTCTTCACCCAATCTTCGACGTGTTTCTTCAATCGTTACCCTGTTGATTTATTTTACTGTCATTATTCGGTAGCAGAACATTTACATCGCCTCTTCTTCATTCCTCTTCCCTTATCTTATTTTCACTGCTTCCAACGCCTTCCACATCTTATATTTACTGAAAAATATACAGCAAATGGTTGCAAAAATTGGTAATTCAATTGAATATTCAGTGCAATAGATATGGGGTGAGAATAAATGCAAACAAAACGAAGGTTATGTGATTTTTTGAGAAAAATAAAGGCTAAATTAATCATGAAAATAGGAGGGCAAAAGCTAGAGTAGGTGGAACAGTTTACGTATCGCGGAAGTACTTTGAACAAAAGCGGTCAAAGTATTAGGAAAATAAGGAGAAGAATTGCCTTAGGTAAAGATGCATTCACAAGGAGCAGGAAATTGGTGACAGGGACGTTGAGTAAGAAAAACCTTGTTATAACTTTGTTATGGAACGTATATATGTACAGCGCAGAAATATGATCCTGATTAAAGCAGGATGATAGACGTAGATTGTAGGTTTTAGAAATTTGGGTGTGGAGAAGGATGGAGAAGTGGACAGAAAGGAAAACAAGCGACGAGAAAGTGCATGGTGTGAATTGATGTGAAAAACCATAAGGTGACAGAAAAAATTGATAAAAACATATTGATTCGCAATGGGGTATTGAAGGATGTGAAAGAGAGGAAACTTTAGGTGAAACGACAAAAATAGGATCGGGACATTGCATAGAATGAAGGAAGGGTGGAAGTACAAGGCCTGTCCCAAAAATAAATATAAATAAATATGGAGAAAAAATTAATTACAGATCAAAGATCAAATTGCTAAAATTCTACATTAGAGCACCATTATATATCAACACACCGATGCCAGTGCCTCTGCCAGTTGTGGTATGCTTCCTGTAAGGTATCAACAGGATCCTCATTCAGGCACCCCGTCATGGCCTCTTTGACATTATCCAGTGGTCCAAAATGGTACTCAAAAGGGGTTATACTTCGATCGTTATCAAAGACCTAACTATCGTCACCAGTAACCATCTATTTTTAAAAATTCGGAAAAAATTCTAAAGCAACATTGTTACTCCAGCAGTCTTCTGACAGCACCTTGAGGGCCATCTTGGCACACCTTTCTCATGGCTAAATCATCCGTATAAATGAGATGCACTGTGGTTTCCTGAATACTCCGCTCTGATGCTAGAATTCTGACATCTGGGGGTCAGTCAGTATTGAGTATGTGTCTCACTTTTTGCACACTTTCATCACAATGTGCTGTTGATGGATGTCCAGGGCATTTTAATCGTCAACCGAGTATACAGAGATGAAGAGGGACTTGTTTGATAGTAGGAATTGAGTTGTGTTTCATTTGCAGAGACAGGAAAATCTTTTAGTAGCATATGCTCATCTTTCTTAACCGTTAAATTACTTATAATAATAAATAATACTCCATATACGATTTAATGAATCGATTGACTATTCCCGAACACTAATTTGGTAAATCTGATGACGCACGATTTTAAAATGAATTCTACGTTGCGTGTCTTTATCTTATCTTATCTCTAATTTAGTGCAATTATTACCAGGTAAAATTTATGTAGAATATAAATAAACTATCCTACGAAGTCTTTGAATTTTAGTGGAATAATATATTTCTCAGAATTATTCATCTCGCACAATGGAAAGAACGGATACAAGCTACGGTAAAAATGATGGAATTCAAATAAAAAATAATCTCAACTCGTTATTAACGTAAAAAAAATACCCAATGTATTGACATTTGGATATTTGTAACTTAATTTAAAGGAAAAACAGTCTAAAAAATATTTTTGTTCGTTTTTCGAAATGATGATGCTTTTAAAGATTTTCTAGATCCGGGCCTATATAGTATAGGGGGAGGCAGAAGAGATCAGAAACATTGAGACAGGGGGTGAAGGACAAAGGAGGCGAGGGAGGGGGAAACGATGCATTAAAGGTGGCCGATGTGTGGGAGAAAATGGAGAAGGGGGCGCAATGAAGACCCGCCAATCGATATCTCAAGGTCTTCTTTGCTCCAAACGCTGCATTCGCTATTAACTTCTTCTCCAGTTTTATATTTTTTCAATGCACCTCCTTCCCCACGGCCGACTACGCTACGTCGCGTCGCCTCGTTCCATATGCAGACAGCTCATGACCGACTTTCGACGTAATCGAAACATCAATTTCGACATATCTCGACCGAACGAACTCTTGGGAAATCGACTCTTCGGAAACGAGATGCAAATTCCGCAAATGTGCTTAAAAACGCACGTTCTGGGTGCAGTAATACGTTAATCTTTTCCAACTTGATTTACAAACAAATTCCTGGCATGATTTTTTTCTTATGCGAGAGAATTATCTGATGGAATTTTTTTTAATTTTGTAAATATATTATCACAAATGAAACAATCCAACATTCAAATTCCACGAATTGAATTATGGGATTTTATATTATTGCAACCCAACTATTTAAAAAATCATAAAAATACCACATAATTAATCACGCATATGACTTAAAATGTGCAAAAACTGGCAGATAAAATCCCTTAGTTTCATTTCTCAATTCACATTACACTATTATATACTAATAAATCTGAAATAAACCCGTAGTATCAACGGACATACTTCATTGCTATAAAAGCAATGGTTTGGCGAAGCCGTAATAACAATTCGATGTTTGTTTTAGTCTCATTATCTATTGCGGCAGCTATCGCCCCAGATTCAGTTCAATATCTGATAAAGAAATGCACAGAAATGAACATAAGCGTCATTTCGGTGGACATTACGTAAATATTGTTGGTGAAATAAACAATAACGATCGGGTATACACCAATCTAGGCGGTGGTAGACGTGTTAGAATGACGACTGTGGATTTCCGAAAATAAAATGACTGCTCTATTAATTCCCCCAGAATATGAAATGGGAGCTGCGGTTGTATATTTGGGGGTAAACGGACGGAAGAGGCACTCCGGCACTGCTCTTCCAGCAGGGATCACCGACTACGGCGGGCTAATTGAAAATATTGACATGGAGTTGAGCCAGGACGGGCTCGTGGTAGTTTAAAGGCCATTAAGGAAAACCTTTCGTGCACCGCCGTCCAAGGTATTGAAAAACATTGACTTTTAACTGTTTACTTTTTTAGTCGAATGATTAGCTGAGTAAAAATATTGTCAGAGAAAAATTATGCATTAAATACAAAATAAATAAATGCTAAATTCACATGAGTTTTCAAAATTAATTCCATCATAAAACAAATTTTTATGTGTTGGAAATAATTGCATAGGTAACATCAATGTTTTAATATCCTTTAAACATTAGCAACCATTGAATTCGTTGGACTCAATAGAATTAATATTAAATTCAAAAATAACTAGAAAAATATTATTTCACAGTAACGATCATCATATTAGATAATTTTAATATTTTTCCTTGAATATATTACTTTTAATTATCATCTATTAATAATTTTAAACTATCCGATCAAGCTTTTCGTAGTTTTTTGTTAACCACCAATGATGTATGGTCCAAGGTTTGATTATTTACTCTTTTTTTTGACGAGATATGACTGGGATATTTTGATGAAACAATGATGAAAATAAATGATGAACTATTTCATAAAGTACCCTGGAAGCATAAACTATCAAAGAGAAAAGAGACTGTCGATTCGCAAGACTAGAATATGCCAATAGAAACATATTATCATAAGTGATTAGAAAGAGCCTGAGAGGCAATTATGTGTTTGATTTGATACAGTACAACAATCTAGCACTGCAAAATGTATTCGAATTTTTGCCACATAAAAAAGAATTGGCGTTTGTAGCTCTTTACAGCGTTAAACTTTGTCTCTTAATCTCCATTTTAACCGTAAATGTTTCATTTGAAATCTTCAAAAAAATAAAAAAGTTGTATAAATTTATTGTGAACATTGCGTGAAGTTTTTGGGCTCATTATCTTCGTTTTTTCAACAAGCTTTCTTATAAAATTGCTCCCAACCTATTTTCAGAATCGCCAAACCTTAGTAAACTAGTATAGACTTGCCTTTGCCAAGTTAGGTTCACAAGAGAGCTTTTTTCCATTGAAATTTGCATTACTTAAGAAGTTTTCTTGAGATTTGGTGCTCTGTTTACCAAGTAACGCTTGTCAATGATAATCCTAATGAAAAATAGTCCAGCGATAAAAACAGTTAACATAAACTCGAGAGATACTCATGAAATTTGAGAACATTTTTGAGCCAATCTTTAATTAAATATACTAAAACAATTTTATGTAAATACGGAATATATCCCGACCCTATGAAAAAAAATATTCGAGATGGATAAATAAATACGCTATAATTACGTTATAACATTACAGTTGACCTAAGAAGGGGATATGTGGATAAAAGAAAACGGACTTGGTTTTAAAATAGAAGAACAAATGTTAACAGGACTACGAAGAGGATACCATTACCATGCGGCTAAAGTGAACTCCTGAGCATCTCTTATGCGGCAATGAAAACCTTTTGCGCAAGTTTTAATGAAAATGCATTGAGGAATGGAGTAGGTTTTATAGCCTTAATCGGGTGAACGAGAATTTGGTTGGTAATTGGAACTGATAAGCAAGGTCAAAACTCGTCCCATTGTCCCTCTCCAAACTTCAAACTGGTCTATCCCTCGTTACGTAGACCAGTATACGTGACCATGGCTGCTGTAGCATCTGATCAGCGTAGATGCCTTTAAAAAGAGGAGCCACGATATGTGAACGATTTCTTGACACGTAATCTCGAGCTAAAATTAGGGTTGAGAGATATGACGCTACATCAATGTATCGGGGATACGACGATAGTACAATATATGTGTACCTTGATATTAATGAAACGAATTACGCAACTCATTTGGATACTCCTCTATGAATTCCAATAGAAAAATGTGATACAGTAACCTCCTATGTGAAAATATTTAAAATATCTCTATTTAACATGGCAACATAATTTATTAATGATATGATTGATACTACTAAACGAAAATTAAACTTAGGAATCAAAAGTTAGTCCCTTAGGATATGTTTTTTCGACTGATAAACAGACTCGTAAAGATAGACTCATAAAAATTTATTCAAATGATAGATTAACCAAGGCACATACAGTAGACTATTTTGTCAGAAGGAAAATCTCCTGATAAAATATGATAACACAAGATTGATCAAGGGATCAATGTCAGACCTTAATTACCCCCCCCCCTTCAGATATTTTCATTCCTCCTCTGCTCCCAAAACCTTCCATAACAATCCTACACTTCCAAAGCTTCCTCTCCCAACTCTTCCTCTGCAAAATGTTTCCTTGCAGTAGAGGAAGGTGGCCTCCCAACCGAAAAATTCGGAATAAGTTTGAGTGTCCTTTTTTATGTGTTATATTATTGTTGGTTGACGTCAGCTCAGTATATATATATATATATATATATATATATATATATATATATATATATATATATATATAAAGTATATTATAATAGAGAAAATGTGTTTTTGGAAATCTAGAAATTTTCATTCTTTCCACCTTTATGTTTATACACCACAAACTCCTGAAAAACTTTCATTTTAATTAAACAGCCAGTTCGTCGTTCACAACGGATGAGGAAGAGAAAGTGAGTCACGGTCCCCAATGAGCGCGCGCGTCCCCTCCCGAATACTGGCGACTGACCTCTGTCGAGTGTGGTCGAGCGTGGCTGGAAGGTTTTTGCGCAGTTTCCGGAAAGATTGATTTTCCTCATGCGCTCACCGGCCATTCATGTGCACGGCAAAAGGGGCAGCTCTCGACCTACTGTTATAAACAACAGAATTGCCTTAATGGAAAAGGCCATTCGTCAATACAGAGTCAGACTTGAGGCCAGAGAAGATAATGGAAATAGACGTATAAACAAAACGGATCCACACTTAACTCTTGCCTTTAGGCTCCAATCAACTTGACTTTCGACGATTTCATTATGAATTACAATGAAAAATACTCCCTTCCTCCTCTCCAGAAATATGTGTCTGCAATAGTTTGGTGGGAGGAGTTTCAATAGGAAAACTATCTACCTCGTTGAAAATTTCACATGTTTTACCTTCACGGTAGGATATACAAGATGAAGGATTGTCTGTAAAGCAACAGAAATAGGTATTTAAAACGAATGTTCCTTATATAATGGGAAAGGAACTGGAAATAATTTTTATAATATGATATGAAGGCAGGAAAAATGGATTTAGGGTGTATTGATCAGCAGTGGGATGTTGAAGACTGTAATTGAGGGGAGAATGTTAGGCAGACGAGGAAAGGGCTGAACAGGATATGTGTGCTGGACGGGATAAAGGAAGGAAGGAAGTACACAGAGATGGAGAGGGACCTGATATAGAGTACCTTATACCTTACCTTTCCTGATATAGAGTACCATACCTTTCCTCATCTATTTGATAACCCCCAACCCCCTCATCCCTTACCATTCCCTCCTGCCACTACACCCCCTGCCACACACCTTTTTTGGTAGCTCGCAGTGTATTTATGTAGATGTAGGTGTAGAGTAGGTGCAGGATTGGGTTTTGTTAGGAGTAACAAAATATTTATTTAATAGTTGTGCCTATTTAAAATCTACCTTAACCGGTTGATTATCTTATAATAATAATGCTATTTTATTTGGTATCGTATTGGTTTAGGTAGTTTTTGAATGAATACAGCCTATACAACAATACAGCAATAGATTTACTTTGCTCTTCTAATAGAACACAACCTGAAATCCGACACTACTAAAATCCCCTCCTCAATTTCGCATTTGAACGAATAATTAATCACGTAAATGCTTTTTCACAGAGTAAAAAGACGATTGAAGATGAATTTTAACCAAATACAATTGTTACAAATGATCCAATACAGAATATTCAATTCTTTCCCGTTTCGCAGAAACTTCTCGCCAATAATTAAAATCGCGCCTCAACCGTGCCATCCAGATGCTTTCAAATTCTAGTAATAAATTGGACTCCACTCCCTGGAAAGACTTAATTAATACTATATATCTACGCTGCCCCTTGTTTTCTACGTTTTGAGTGTGAATGCACAATATCGAACTACGAACTCGTATTTTGGTCGCATTTCTCATAAATTCTCGTCGTGGAATTTAGAAATTATACGTATTTCGATATCTGAGTTGAATGAATCATGAAAAAGTTAAAGAAATTAAGGAAATACGTCCTCATATTTCGGTAAACTGAGTGAAAAACTTAGATATTGAACTCACTACAGCTTTTAGATTGCATGTAATGGGAATTGAGTTACCTTTAGTATATGAAATTTCAACCTTTTACAATAACTTTCTGAGCAGCTAAAATTATTTTTCCTAATATAAATATGAAAAAAACCACATATTATGTTTTATTTCTTTTACCTTATTTTCATCATGATTTTATACGTAATTTTTAGAAATCCGAAGGAATCATGAAAAAAATAAGTGTTAATTCTGTAATATTTCAATTAGTAATGACCCTCGGGGCTTGGGGTTGTCTGGGACAACAAACCAGATATATCAGCATTTAATTTCTTCATTTTTATAAAAAATAACGTCCTAAATTGAACGATAAATGCGTTCGTCCGTCTGAAATGAAATTCATCGCTTCGACCGAAAAGTTTTGATAGATTTTTATCCAGGAAATTCCAGCAAAAATACACCCTTTATTTGAGCTAAACCATTTGGGCTGCAATTTCACGTATTTCGAAGAACATTTCACAAGGTGTCCGTTGAATGCATTGCCACCAGGCTCACTTTGAGACGTTTTCTTACGCAAGAGTATGCAAATGCATACGACCTACTCCTCCATCCTTCTGGCTGGAACTTCTACTAGGGCCCACACGGTTTTAAGCACCCAGCTATCTTTCAATGGCCGCAACTGCCTCAGAAACTGGCGCGCGCGATTCCAATGGTACATGACCACTGTTGGTCGTAGATTTTCACGGCAAAGTGATAACTCCGAAGTGCCATTTAAGTTCGACTGTATTTGGAGAAAGTTTCAACGTTTCTATCGCTTCACAGCATGCACTTTCAGGATAGAGGCACTTGTACGTTGAGTTGCAAAACGTTCCTTAAGCAACTTCAAAAAGCCTAGTCAGCAATAAATGACTCACAGGACTAAATGGCAGACAGGAAACACACGTGTCTTGTTAATCTACTTGAATATAATTTACAGTTTTACTTAATGAGTTGCTAGTTTAAAAAAATGTTTTCTAAAGAGTTGTTTTTTCTGGTCTTGGTCAATATGTATCACCACCGGATAAAATAGAGGGTCATACTCATTTAGATGTTGTAAAACATTTAAAGGTGAAATAAGGTAAAGGAATGGGAATATGCAAAAGTAAATCTGATTCATAGCCAGGCATGTAACGTGGAAGCTTAAAACCGCGCATTTAAGGCGTCATATATTTGTATTTGGTTACAACTTGCTAAGTTTTTCCTATTTAGTTACAACTAATACAGTAGTTCTCATTTTAAAGTAATTTAATCGTTTAATAAAAAAATAGTTTCTGGCGTAACTTGGAAAATCTTCATATTGACGTTTTATAAAGCAAATTGGTTTGATTTATAAAAACGTCAATAACCGTTTAATGTTAAGAATTTAAATTTAAATTGAAGATATACAGTCCAGATAAAAAATTAGTCTTCATGCGTTATTATGCTCCACATTAAAGTTCGATCTTTGCATCTATCAAACTCAATATAAAAGCCAATTACTAAACCTTTTGGGAGTATTCTTTTTTTCTCCGGAGGTGTTTTGCTTTTTTAATTGATTTTTGTGAAAAAAAGTGCATTTTTTTTAATGTTAGTGATCAACGAAAAAAAGCAAAAATAAATTAGAACAAGCAAAAATAGTACACAACTCATTCATATCTTTTACTACATTGGCCGAGACGAAAAATTCATAAATTACGCATTTGAACAAAACTGTGAATGTAAAATACGTTCATATTTGCTCCAGTGTTTAATATTATTGCATGCTCTCTCTGACCCCCATACTCGTCTTAGTATCATAGAATGCGTGGGGTAGAAATCTGGAGGCAATATGGCATGTTATCTAGTACTTTTTCATCAGTCTTTGTCGTAAAATTCGATTAATTATACAAGAATTTGTGATCACAATTTCATTATTTCAATTTTCAATCGTTTTCCATTAAAAAATAAATAGCCCGGAAGAATTCGCAAAGGTTAAAAAGCATTTTGATCACTCAATAACATCATAACCATCACTACCCAAGAGGGATGGGGTTCCAATATGCTCACTGCCACCATCCTTAACCCCGCAGACCTTTTCCTTACACAACCTTCCAAAATCAATTTTGAGGATCTTCCCCCTTTTAAATAGTTAGCCTAGCTTCCCATCCTCCAGTATTGTCGCACTTGGCAAGCATTATTTTTCAAGTATTTTTCTTTCATCAACAATTCTATTTATGATCTTTCTGATATTTTTCTAAGCCTTCCACAATGTTTTCCTCCTGGTGGTGACACATTCTAACAGAGTTCTTGGCCATCTTTTCACGTACGGTTATATTCTTCGAACACGGCCAATGCACTCGAAAGTTTCTTTCTGGATCATTTGTGCCACTGGTTCTTTCACGATATCACTTGTATAAAGACTTTTTGCCTTTCTAAACAGAATACACTGACTCCTCTCTTCTTTCCCTCTATTCCCACTACTTGTACTATACTTTTCAGGCATCCAATCACAGTCCACCTCTTCCCCATGAGTCAGTATGCTGTCTAATTATTTTTGCAGGATTATCCTCTTAATCTCCTTAGATATAACCCAACTCTATAGAAGCCCATTTTACTTTTTAATTTCTCCTCCAGCTTGAAGCACTCTAAATCATATTCAGACGAATTTCGGAATTGTGAATAATGGAACTACTGCCTTGATGGATCCTTCCGGTAAAATTCATTTATTTTCTATCCATAACTACTCACAGGCATTGATTCTTTCATGTTTACTCAACATTCTCCTCTTGTAGAGGCTTTCAATAGGGTTTTCTAAAGCATAGCATCCTAAATTAATAAAACACAATTTTTCAGTTATATAAACCAATAGGGTAAAAGCTGCGAAAATTTTACTCTTTACCCTTTCCCATTGAACTTACTTGATTTCACTTGTGGGATTCGGAGAACGTTTGATGAGTTAGATTGAAGTGAAAATTTAGTCTATCCACCATTTTTAGACCTTTTTTCATCTTTTACTGCCACCTTATCGATTTAAACACAAATTTTCCAGTCTCACTACTACATATGCTGATGCTGAAGCACACATTTAAAATTTCAGATGAATACGGAACTTGAAGTGATTCAAGAAAATTTCGAGTAGCGGTTGCGCCTTATTTTTTTCAATGATATTGATTGCTGTGGAAGGAAGTCTTAAGAGTCAATGTGAGGAAACAATTTATACCGAAACAGATTATGTTACAAAAACTGGAAAATGGAAGTATTTAGGAGTACTAGCTGTAAATCATTCACGTGAGAGGACCGAAATTACTGAATTACACATGACGATTGCTACAACATGAGCAATAGAAAATGAGGAAGAGTCAACAGAGTCTGCAGCTTAATTAATTTAAGAGTCGCCATTGCGCCACCCCCGATGATTTGAGAGAGCTTTTGTAAAACGCTCAGTTCTTGAGAAGCAGAAAGATAAAATAAATCACCAGCGCTTCCGAAAATCTATTGTACCTACGCAATTTTCAAATACTACAAGAACATCAGCTGTACCAGTTTTGATCAGGAATACAAGAGAGGTGTCTGCCAGTATATAGGGGTGCTTGAGATGATAACATTTCAGTTTCTATCAGTAAGAGTAAACTGTCAATTTTAGAAGAGACGACACATTTTTTATTTATACGGGTCTTTAAGAATAGCTCCATAACTCTTTACTCAGCTGTTTAATACCTTGGTGAAGGAATCAAGAGAAATTAATAATTCGTGAAAGCAACACTCTTTTCTCAAGTAAATTTCCTGGAAATTATTTTATAACGTTGGAAATGACTGAAATGGAAGGAAAGAGATATTTTTTTCTGAGAGGGTGAAGAGGCTAAGTGCTCTCCAAACGGCTAGGTATCAAGAAATAAGACTGAGCTCCCCAGGAATTAAATGTCCAGAGAAGTTCTCTTTAACTTTTAGAAAACTAGAAGGATGATTGGGGAAAATTTCTATTGTAAAACGTCCATAGTAATAAGCCATATATTTCCCTTGAAGAGAATATGATTTCGTCACCAGAGTTAGCGCAGTCGGAAAATAATCATATGGACATTAAATCGCGGAGAGTAATTTCCCCCGGGTCCACGCTTTATCTTGAATTGTTTAAGGATAGCTGCATCAAAAGAGAGTAAATACGTGGAAATTTTGGATGCTTTGGATGCCTCCCTTCATTCCGTCTAATACCCCTATTATATTCCTACCCATTTCTTGCTTGTCTAATATTATCTCTCGCTTTCTCAGTCTTAACTATTTAATTGCCAACCAAAATGCTCTGTACACTTCTTTCAGTCATACTTTGGACTTCTCCCAACCATCCTCTATCCTCTCCCTCCATGTCTAGTACCTCTTCGTTTATTTTTCTTTCCGACCAGTTCACTTTTTCCTTCAAACATTAATTGCATAAGCCTTTAATCAATCCCTAACATTTTGTTTCAATGGTTTTTCATTTGCATCGTACAAATAGCCATTGTGATCAGATCCTCCTTGAAAATACTAATTTGTATAACTGATTCTTCCACTGATTTCCTAACTTCTTTGACCAATTTAACCTGGCACACTTTTAAGATAGGTAAATTGTTCTACATGATTCTGCCGTCCAATTTCCATGTATACCTTTTTCTTTCCTATTCTCTAAATTTACATGAATTTCGTTTTATTTACATTGATTCTCATCCCAAGTCCAATGACATGCGAATGAAACTCGTATCGAGTTATGTTTACACGGAAATGCTCCCACCATGGTATCCCGTACTCACCATAGGTAATCTGATAAACGTGTGTTGTTGTATCGCTGGGCCTCTCAAATGATGAAGTCATCAGTTAACATAATAGCCCTGCCCACTGGGGGACTGAAATCCGCGACCTTCGAGTTAACAGGTTTTTCCTGCAAGACTAACTCGGGTATCTGTTTACCAAGATTGTTCTTAAACGAATCCACTTAAATTTGAGTGATGCCCTTCCTTCTTGAAACTCCTTTATATATCCAATGATATACTTCAATAAAAACATATAATTCATATCGTTAAATGTGAAATTAAACACTATTCACTAGTGAATTTTGGAGAAAAACAAATTATGACAGGGACCTTTGAGTAAAGAAACAAGAAAATGTGATAAGTGAAAACTTTCATATGGAGGGTATTTTTGCTAGGTGTCTAAACCTTGCTGCTGAGGCAAAAGAATAAGGGTAGATTTGAAGATTTTGAGATAGCAGCGTAGAGAAAATGCATTTAGTTAAATGGACGAAAAGTAAAACAAACAAAGCTCTAAGGATGAAGGTGGCAGAAAAAACAATCATTGGGAGGCATACGAAGGATGTGGATATAATGTATACGAAATACGAGTACGAATATAGGAAAAGTGGATACAAAATATTTTATTGGCGAAGAATGTGAAGAAAGGAGAACGATAGACAAGCTAGGTAATGGGAGAAGAGAGATTACATATATTCGACAAAATGAAGAAAGTTATGAAAAAATGAAGGGCTTATTTTAGTTTAGCTTTTTATATTTTATCCATCTTAGGCAAGTCTTACATAAAAGTGATATTATTCTAGTCTGTCTATCGGAGATCAATATTAATTATTACATTATTATTGTTAATGATAAACCAATGGCAAACGTCTTGTTACAATAAGTAATAACCAACACTTGTACTTTACGTTACACGACATATATGAAATGTCATTATCTCCTTATCTCCACTTTTAGTACAAGCTTATCTATGCTGTAATGACACCTTATAATTAATAATGACTCTTTACCTAATGTCTAATGCATACTTGCAACTTAATACACCTACCGTGTCATGCATTTATGATTGTACATTTTTCTTATAATGATCTCATCATTCCTAAATGAGATTGCATTTTGCTCACCTGAGACCCTCATTAAAGCCACGAAGAGTCTTTAATAACGATCTCACACTCTACGTAACGAACTTCTGCTCAGCAAAACTTCAAAGGCATCGTACACGAAAGAGACTAGAGGATTGTTGATCTCCTGGGGACTCGCACCTTGGACAGTTGTTGAAGGGGTGGTTCCTCTAGCTGCAAGGCCGGGGCCTAATGAAACATGCATCAACGGAGTCTCGCCTTTGATGATGAAAATAAATAATATCACGCCTTCAACACACGCTCATGACCTCTTTTTTGAAATGGAAGGTGCCGTCCACGACACACGGGGAGACGTTGATAGCATGACAGAGGTGATGTTTTCTGGGGAAATGCTATATTGGAAGGATGATGTGCCATTCTCTCTGGGATCTGTCACCTTTTCCGCTGCGACTTGGTTTAAAATTCAAGCATGTGGAAAATTTCGATTGGCAATTATTTTTTCAAATAGCTTTTCTTACTGACTAAAAAATTTACCCCAAATCAAGCTTCATAAGGCAGTATCAAAGAATTTATCTTAAAAAATCACTGAAAAAGTCATTTTCAAACATTTCACTTGAAATTAGCTCTTGACTAGAGGATTTTTTTTAAAGAAGCCTCAATTGCTTTTAAATCGTTTAAGCATGGAAGTTGATTTACCCTTTCATGGAAATTAATACAACATACGTGTATCATTTATTTTTTGGGAAAAGTAAGCTGGTTAAATATACTATTCGAAGTACATGGACTTAATAACGGCAACGGCTTCTAAAATTCTATGAAACTCATGATTATAAAAGAAAGAGACTAGGAAAGTCAATGTTACGAAACATACAGGTATGAGGATTAAATTAATTTTTATTTCTCCCAACAATTTTTAAAGTCAATATTATATTGGTTTCCATACAATGAAAAAAACCACGCATTTACCGGACTATTTCGTGAGGAGAAAGAAGATAATTAATAAAATGTCTTGGCCAAAAATTAAGCGTTATTTGAAAAAAAACAAAAACTTCATAAATTTATTAAGATGATTTCACAGTACGTTCTACCTTTGAACTTGAATGACTTTCAAATTGGATACACTTTATTTGTCGGTTCAAGTTTTAAAAGCGGATGACAAATTGCTGTCCCCATTTAAAATTAACACCGGTGAGCCAAGAATAATCATATTCATCAAAGAAAAATGCATACATGTGGCTTCTGCTCCTGTACATAAAAATTAAACACATTTCAAATCAATACACTTAGCATGTATCTATCCCTATTGATGATCATGATTAGTCTAATCTGTACAAATGATATTTTTGTAGAAGTCAATTTTATTTCCAAAAGTCATAATATGAACGTATCTATGCGTATTTACAGAATACGAAGGTTGTCAAGAAAGTAGCTTCCCCTTTTGGTTTATCGTGGTTTTGGGTAGAGGTAGTGCCACCATCTTGAAGTCTAAAGGTCTCTAAACTTGGTACACCTCTGTGGAAGTGTGCATACTACCTTACTTCTACTTTGCTCACTGGAAACTGTTAAAATTTGCACTACAATAGAAAAATCTTGCGAGTTATCAACGACGGCTGCACGGAGTAATTAACGTTTTGAAGTGAAATATGAAGCTAATGACAGCAAAAATTTTATTATGTACAATACATAAATGAGACAAATCCTTAAACTATTTTCTACATAGTTGCCATTTAAATGAATCTATTACAACGATAACCAAGCTTTTCAATTCCGTATGTGAAGAAATCTGCCACCATTACATTTTAATTGCATATTTACGCCAAAATGCTATTCTGCGTCACTGTCAAACCACCGTGTTTGCAAAGTCACGTCAAACGAGAGATTCGTAATCATAAACTGGCAATTTTAATAAATTCTTTTCCTTACTTTTCACCCTCAGTTCATCTGTCACAAAGATAGGCCGACCACTGCGGTCCTCAGCATGAACATTGACGCGGTCAATTTTAAAAGAATGCACCACTGCCTCTCTCCACCTTCATTCATTATTCCATCTTCGTACACTTCACAAAGTTGCCTATAAATTTCAATTGGTTGGCCGTTTTTTGCCAGTAAAAACCTAATCACAGATAGGACTTCACAACTCGCGGGATTTTCTAATGCAGCGGACATTTGAACAGTTCGCGGTAAGCTAAGTAGAAGAACCACGCTAGGCCGAAATGTAAGTTCTCTGTCCAGCCCTCGTTATAAGCAAGAGTTTAAACGGTTCAAATTAGAGACCTTGCAGCTAGAGAAAAGGTTTTCATAGCATTTAAAAATGTACAGACAACTTTCTAAGTAATTCCTAAATCTCCTCTCGTGATCTTAATAATTTTAAAAGATCTTTTTCTTGTTATAAAATCATTGACCATATTGCTAAATGCCCATTACAACACTATAGTTTTTATAAAAGTCTATTTTGCGAATAGTTTCAACTTATTCATGGCCTATTCCGTTGTAAATCAATCTAACGGCTCGACTTTTACGCTAACACAAGATAAAATTCTGTATTCAACTCCCCAGAGGCGCAGATAAGTCGTACTGTCGTAAGTATTATTCTACACGAGCCATATTTGCTGCGGTGACTGAATTACAATAAAATAAACATCCCCAGAGGACGAGGCTGAATAATATTTTTCAGCCGAAAACTGTATAAAGAACTTCATTTTACTTAAGAACTATGTATTTCTCGCTAGAAAAGAAGATAAGTGAAGAAAAAAGTCTCCTCAGCAAAGGGGGATATAAACACCGAGTAGAGTAAAGAAAATGAAATGGGTAAAAGGAAACAGAAATGAAGAAATGCGAGCTGCAAATGGGAAGAATTAAGGCTGTCGGGAGAAATTCGAAGACGGAAAACTGGATGCAAGATGAAATAGTGTGACCCAGTGGATTACTGAAGCATGATATAAGGAGAGATATTTGAATATAGAAGCACACAAAAGTAGGAAGTACTCGTGCTTGGATCTGAAAATTGATTTAGTATTCTCCTCTAAGTTGGCTCATGATGAATAGTCAAATATCCCTCTGAAGATCGGGACATCGCAAAATTGTTTATTACATTTCAACATGATCCGTACTTATCGTTAGATTGCCACCATTGTCTAACTGTTAATATTCGATTAATTCAGATACCATAATGTATAGATACACCACTAAGCCGATATGACATTTAAACTTATGTGTATAAACAAAAGGTAAAAGATAAGTCGAAGTCATACCGAAGGAACTGAGAGCATTTTTCAAAAATATAGTTAATGTCACTGAATTAAAAAAAAATATTTTAAGTAATGTGATTCTTCCTTAGACATTTAAACGCATTCATAAGCAAATTTTAACGTATTATCAAACTAGAAAGTCCACGTTTGATAAAAAATTGATATTGTGTACTCAAAGGCTTGGACGCACGAATTGGGCCCCGTTCCACCCGACTAATTCGTTCAACGTAAGTCACGGTGAGGAAAATGTTTCTCTTTCCAGGACTCCATTTGCTTACACCCACAAAATATGCATCGCAACCGTGATGGGAGATGAGAGACATTGCATATTGCGAAGAGGTAAAAAGGAATAAAGTGAAGGGGTGTGAGGGAGGGAATGTGAGACACAGGGATCTCACCGTACCACTTCACGCGCGTTAACGTACATCGTCAATTGGGCCACTTTGCCACAACTCGAGTTCCGGATAGAATCACGCCCCGGCGCCCAAATTAGAAGAAGAGCCCGGTGCCCCGGAATTAATACGGCAACAGAGAAAGAGAGAGAAGGGGGGTGGAGAGTGACGGGAGAGCGTAGGGGGGGGGGCGAGAAGGTAGTTATATTACGCCGCCCCCGACGCCTTACGCGCGGTGTCGGAGAGGAAGTTGCAAAGTGAGAGAGAAGTGGGAAAGGGAAGGGAAGGAGGACGGGGCGCACTCGAAACGGCGGGCCGCAGCGTCGGATGCCTCGTTAAAAAGAAGAGCTTGGAAGAGTGGCCGGGGCAGGGGGTGGCTGGAGTGTGTGTGTACTGAGCGGGCCCGGCCTCTAAATAAGGGGCTTCGCGACGCACAGGTAGGCGTGAGGACCCCTCGCACCGGGCCAAGGGAAGTGGAACGGTGAACCCTTCACCAATTTTAATTCCGCGAGAGAGAGGAGGAGGGTGTGTTTCTGTGATGGTGGTTGCCCACGCAGGGACGGCGAGGTGGCCGAGCGGAAGACGTCAAGTGACTCCATTTATGGTTCCAGTGATCCGAAAGATCAACTCTAACCTCTCTCTTCATTGGGAGGAATCTCAAGTATTGCTAAATGCTTAGAAAGTTCTAAATATACTAAAGTTAAAATTAGAATACTCATCAAGTTTATAAAACGTTTACTGTGCATGCTTGTTGTGACAAACGTTTTTTACCAATAGGAATCTGAAATGATTGCTTTCTATGAAATGAATAAAATAAAGAGTTTTGAAATGATGTAGTAAAAACAAAGTTTGCGATTTATAGCAGGTAATTCTTAATTTATACCCAGAATAAAAAAAATAGAATGTTTTTCTAGGTTAGCTGAAAAATAATTTAGTAGATTAGAAAAGTATTTTAATGGCAAAAATACAGCAACGTTTTCTTAATTTCCCTCCTTTAATCTTTACAAATACGAAACGTAACCATCTTCTTTGCTTGTGATGACGAATGAACAATGTCTATTATTTTCACTTCATATGTACATATATTGAAGAGAAATGCATCATGCGTGTTGATTAAATCATAGCGAGATACAGTTTCCGACTCAGTTGCTAAACCGGTGGTATGTGATGCTTATGATTCGCTCTTAAATTGATGAAAATGCCAAATTCAGTTCACCACGCAAATTTTCCTCCAATTTTATGGATGTTTCCTCTCGCGGTCTTCGGTAAAGTATGACGATAATAAGAATGACCATCCAGTGTGATAACAGTGAGCACTCAGCTAGTGTACATTTGATAGATAGATATTTGTATCCTGAAGCATACACTTTATTTTATACTATTATGTCTTGCGGAAAGCAAACATCTACGGCGCTTAGAGTCTACACCAAATGAGAATTTCTCCAGCCATTATGAGGAGATACGAGTATTTTACCCATCTTCAAATCGCCCGAATGGCCCAAATTACGGCTTTGTTTTTCGTCACACTTAGACTATTCAGTCAAAATACGCCGTATCACTGTAACAATTTCGCAATGCACACTTTAGTCGTGGATGAATTAAATTCATTCATCAAACAAGAAACAATAAATTCTGCTTATGGCGTTCGACCTCAAGGTGACAGATCATTCGATCCGAATCCCAGATTGAGCGAATGATTAATCCACTGTTCAAAATTTTGCATTTGAGAACACATTGGCGCTGTAATCAGCTAAAATTTTACCAGTGCAGAGTTTTTAGATATTTTCTTGACTTTGTCAACGGCAAAAAAGTTATTTGTTTAATCGTTTACTCTAACATAGTAAAGTGTAACGCTAAACAAAAGATTAAGATTGATTCGTGACACTCTAGATTTATGCGCGGTAATGTGTATGAATATTAGAAATTCAAATCGGGAGGAGGGTAGCTTAACTACCTACATAGATAGTACTGGCCAGATAGCTAGAGATCTGGGTTCGAATTTGAGTCTAGTAATCCTTCCACCGAGAAATATTTCGCATTTTTGCTGAAATTAACGGTCTACGTTAAAGTTAATGTTGCAAATTTTACGGAAATATCTTTTATTATATACATAGGGAAAGAAATTGTGTTTTGAGCAGTGTGTTTAAATTTTAACTTTTCTTGAAGGACTTTGCCCCACCAAACCCACGACTATGATCAATTCGTGAAATTGTTGTTACAATAATTCGTTTAGTTTCTTTATCCATTGAATTCCCTCAAAACCTGGAACGGAAACGGACTTGACTTGCTAAAATATTCAGCCGGATAGCTAGGGATGTTATTCAAATTTCAGTATAGGAGAATAATTTTCTTATCATGACATTCCTCGCCTATATTATTAATTCTCTTAAGAAAACATTAACTTGAAATATGTGTCATGAGGTTCTAATTTGTTTTTAAAACTCATTTCTACTTTATGACTCGTCCGTTAAAGCCTCCGTTGAACAATGCTTTGATGCGCTAAGAGGGTCTAAGATATTTATCGACGTAAGGGACTCGGCCCTATCGAGTGATACAGATACGTTTATCCATGAAAAAATTGTATCAAACTTGAACTTACTATCTACCACACTGGAGACTTAAGCGATTTGATGATTCCTACATAAAAATGGAATTATTATAAAATTATAAAAAAATCACTCTTCATGAGATACAAAATGCGCTACTAAATCCGTGAAATCATAACTAATTTGAAATAAAAAGTCTATAAGGACATAATTGAATACCATTCGTGCTCCAAACCAAAAACGGAGTGTTTTCCACGAAACTTCCACCGAAAACAAGTGAAGGAAATATCACTCGTAAATGACGAATGAAGAGTGACTTCATTGCATGGAATCTGTAAATCGATTGAAAACCAATTCCACTCTACAATATGTATAAGACCATCATTCCGCAAAGAACTAAAGAAGAATTGGGATGACAAATGTCTGGAGATAAAAACGGAGGTAAAATTGTCATGGGAAAATAGGAGAACAAAAATAGTATTTTCTCTGAAATACCAGGTTAGTAGTAATTATTTTGTATAAATATGTAAACGCGCCATCTTCCTTAAATTGGCTTAATATTTTGTGAAAGTTATGCGTGCATTATGAATAAAAACTTTAATTTCTAAGCTAACATTTCATTAGGTTTTGACTTATTGACACAGTAACATTCTAGCCAAAATATTACAAACAAACTGAATCAAAGATTCATCAATGAAGCAATCAAAGATCCACGAATGAACTATGGAAATTAAAGGGAATGACTAAATTCTCTATAAGTGAGAAAATCGTAAATTATCTGACTGTTCCATGAGAGTGTCAAGCCAGAGATGATAATCGCGAGAGGAATTTAAACTTACACGGTATCCGCGTTAGACCCTCATTTCTAACTAGATGTATAAGGGACTAATTGGGAATACGAGAGATGTACAGGTATCTGAAAGGGATGATGAATAATGTCCTCCAATAAGACACATTGAGAAATATTTAGTCAACATTCATCGGAGATACATCCCGAGGAATCAAACTATTTGAAGTTAAATAAAAAGTTAGCAAGAGAGAGTAAATCACGCAGATCATTTGTACAAATTTTTAATGAACATCTTTAGAGGTGTACCGGTTGACTAAAACACCAGACTTATTTTTTTCACAGCACAGCCTTTGACTCCGATATTCTTCTCCGTTATTGTAATTGGCTAAGTTTTTGTGAATGACCACGCAGGAGAAACGTGGTGGCAATATCGGAGTCGTATCTTTGAGGTGAGGAACATAAAGGAGGTCTTAATTTTCTAGGTAACTCTCGCTGACATTAAAAGATGGCGAGATATTCCCTGTCGTTGCAAGTTGTTGACACGACTAAGGATTAAAGGCAAGAACCTCGCCATGCTTCTCTTCGGTGGAATTTTCAAATGAACCGCTCCTTCAAATGTTCTCCCCATTCTACAGCAACGCGGCATCGTGACGTCCCTGCAGGGCTACATGTGTAATACCACCCAACACCGCATCCGCCGCCAATCTACCTCTGGACACGCAATCCCTCATCCTCGTTTAATCAGCTATCTGTTAACGGATGAAAACTTGTTCGTCGTGTAACGCTCCTTACACATTGCTGATACTCGTGTTCCAGAACAAACCATATTGGAGACACGTTGACAAGAGATGACAGAAAGGAATGAAAGACAGGTGCTTCTTGTCGAAGAAATAACACTGCAAAGGACCACATCACATATCTGGAGTTCTATAAAGGAATTTGTATATAAAACAGTTCTATGGACATTTAAACACCAATGTTGATTAAATTTTGGAATGGGAAGACAATTATTTCTAAAATAATCTTTGATATAATACCAATAAAAATAACAAATTATTCATTCATAAACTGCTAAGCAATCAACTAGGGTACGTTTAGGATTCACGAAAATACGCACGGTGCAACGAAAAATTGGTTTTTGCCTCTCATGGGCACACAACCTAATAACTGAAACTAGTATACACCATTCTTCAATTTTGAATGCTTTTTTCTTCCACACATTTCACTGAAATATGACCATTTTAATCCTAATCAAAACGCTCTGAATTCATATTTTCTGCCTCCTTTGGATTCCTCCCAACAATTCTCTCTCCTCCCCCACCATAACTAGGACTTCCTATGTTTGCTTTCCTTTCAGTCCATTTCATCTTTTATATCTTTCTCACCATCCACATTTCAAAAGTATCTAATCCACACATATCATCTTGTTTCAACGATCATTTTTCGACGCTGTACAAAACCACGTGCGATATTAGTGCTTTGACTAGCCATTTGTTAACGTCCTTACTCCATACCCTATTGTAATTTCCCTCCTCCTAACATAAGCTTCTTTGCCTAGCGAAATTCTTCTTCTAATTTCCATTAGAAAAGCTCTAGTTTACCATGTATTATTTTGATATTTAATTTAACTTTCCTCTTTATCGAAAATCGTGTACACTTTGATTCATTTCCATTAGTTTTCAGCTCCTGTCTTTCAAAGTGACTTTCGAAACGCACAGCCATTCTTGTAACCACTTGGCTTACTGCTATACTGAAGCTTGATTACCCATAAACCAAACTGGTTTAATAAATTTGCAACCAACATTTGTCCCTATTGCGTAGTTTCCATAACTCTTATCCCATTTTCTCCCCACATGCGTTGACTAGCATAGGTGACAATGGACACTTCTATTTACTCCCGTTTTTAACAATGCCCGACCCGACTAACGATTCACTACTGAGTACTACATGAGTACTATAAACAAGATATATATATATATATATATCGATGATGCGGAAGTACTCACGAGAGCAATATAACTTTTGGACGGCACAATAGAACACAGAATAAAACAGATAACACGTAAAAGGACACTCACACTGTAGATGATTTAAGCTTTCGGTCTACTCCGAGGCCTTCTTCAGGTCAGACTTATATATATATATATATATATATATATATATATATATATATATATATATATATATATATATATATACACAGGGTTCGTCCGGAAAATAAGTGTACTGAGCTCAGGAAAAAAAATGTATTACACTTTTACATATCTTAAGCTAATATTCCTTAAAATAGGACCCTTGAGAGTCGATACACTTGTTCCAGCGGCGTTCCCATTCCTGGAACGCTCCCGCGAAGGCATCATCGGGAACCTCTCGAAGACACGTCGTCACGGCCTCTTTGACGGCGTCCAAAGTCCCGTATCGCGTTCCTTTCAAACTCCTCTTTATCTTCGGGAACAGAAAGAAGTCCGGTGATGCCAAGTCCGGGCTGTAGGGCGGGTGCGGCAGCGTTGCCACGCCGTGCTTGGCCAAGAAGTCCGACATGACAAGCGCGGTGTGAGACGGCGCATTGTCGTCATGCAGCAGCCAGATGTTTTTGATCACTGGCCGGACGCGGGTGACTAGTTTTCGAAGCCTGTCGACCACTTGGACGTAAAATGCAGCATTTATCGTTTATCGTTCAGGTACAAATGCGTAGTGGACGACTCCCCTTTTTTCAAAAAAGACTTATTTGTCAAGACACTTATTTTCCGGACGAACCCTGTAAAATATAAACAAGATAAGGATATGTCAACTAGCTTTCCGTTCCAAAATCTATTTTCTGCAATAAATTAATTAACTCAACTTCATGTACTCCATCGAACACCTATTAAATCTGTGTGAAATAAAAAATACATCCTTATTGTATTCTACGTTTCTCTTTATTAGAGTCTTGATTGCCGCAATGGCATCACGCATCCTTCTCCCATTCCCACACTCAAACTGATCATCGGCTTAGCATTCATATGCTCTGCTCTCCATCCTTTTATTGATAGCTGCAAGCGCAATCAAACTTATCGTTCTATATTCCTCACATATTGTTGCAACTCCCTTTGATGTATGGAATATGAACTAAGACTGATCTGAAATGATCAGTCTCTCAAGCAATTCCCTCACACGTTTTCTTAAGCTCTCAAGTAGGTTTGCCGGAATTTTATTTTCCCAAGGCTTTTTTTGATTTCAATGCCATGAATAGTCTTTCTATCTCGCCATTAAGTATGCCTGCACCTGATCTATCCTCATCTACATCATTTCTCTTTCCATGCTTAACGTCCTTGCCATTTATCTGTATCATGTTTTACATGTTCCTTCCATTTTTCATTAATCTTCTTTGATTCTATCACTAATTTTCTCGACCTATCTTTAATTATTTGCACGGAATGTACCTTCCTACATCCTGACAATGCGTTTATCTTCTTGCGTAGTCCATCAATTATCATCTTCATTTCTCTATAATTATTCCATATCCTCGTATTGATTTTTTCACCACGGTTTTTTCACCATTTTTTTACCACCTCAGTTTATTACTCCGTCTATTTCTGACAATGTAAACATTCTTCAATTTCCTTTTTTTTCTGTCTTTCTAATCATCTCATCTGCAATCAATGCTTTGTTTGCCTCATTCTAAATATCATTATCTATAATTATTGTGAACCTTTTTCAACATTCTGTCTTTACATATCCACTTTTTAATTCTTTCGTGACCGTTTACAGTGCCTACAATCATGTACTTCTTTACCCTGATGGTAATACTTTCTATCAATTTTGTTAATGCGGTTAAATTTCATTTCCTCAAACGTCTACCCGGTTTAAACCTCCTATATCTGACTTTATTATTATTAAATTATAATTTGAAGGCGCTCTAACTCCCGAGAAATTGTGCAAATAAATCACGCCGCTCCTAAAGATGTGCCTTACTATACTATGGCCAATCTTCTAAGTGAAAGACGTTAAAAGAAAGGATAAATATGTGAGATAAGTCCAAAGAAAATTTTCAAACCAGTTTCTACCATTATATCTAATTTTGTGGGCATTAATAAGCAAAGAGAGTTGTATCACCATGATATAAGTTTTCTTCCTCCATATATATTTTTAAAATTAATTTATGGTAACTGAGTATGACTTAAATCTATACATGATGAAGATAATGCTAATGTACAACACACAGAGGTCTCCGCGTTATTCAATATCTCACCATACGATGCTTCACAAAATTGCTGTAAAATAACTAAAACATTCTGCTATAAACGCCAGATGTTTTGTAAATATCTGGACAGATCAATAAATATGTGCAGACGGTAATTCTACCACTATTAAAAAGAAGACGTCAAATTTTACAATAAAGATGAATATCTTTCCTTTTATTTTATTTATTTTTAAAGAATTTGTTTCATAGTTTATGAACGCAAAAATGGAACAGTCAACATTCGGAAAGCTAAAATTGATTAAGATATTTATTTTCAAATTTGTTCCGTTTAGTGAAGCTTTTTAATTTCGAATTTTCCTTTTCATAGAAAGAGCTTGTTCATTTACGTATGTCTACTAGAATTTAACACTTATGGTCAAAGGAACGTCGGAGGATAAGGGGAGACGAAAACCCTTCCCATAAGATGAGGAGGAGGATTTTTCGAGGGAAGAGATAGAACTTACAAAGCTGGGCACTCGCGGTATCGAAGGGGACACTCGCAAAGGAGTGGCCACCATCGTCGAAGAGAACTCCGAAGAGACGAAGCGGCATCTGTGTCTGCTTGTGCGCCGTGTTGGAGCAGAACGAGAAGGAAAGAGCCAAAGGGATGTGGGGGGGGGTATGGGTGACCCCTTGTACGAGACCCCTTTTGGTTTGGGAGGGGTCATTAGAAACGGAAGTCGAGCCATGTAAGACGAGACGCTAATGAAGGCGGGCCAAAGACCTGGTGGAACACAAGAGAAGGCCTTTCATTTAAGTGCGACGACCATTCTGGTCGAGAGAGCGAATCCCCTGCCTCGGGGTGTAGTCAGGGCCGTGGGTGTTGGTGAGAAGGAGGCGTAGGAGGAAGCGGAAACAGCTGAGAAGATCCCAGGGAGGCGAGTGCGCTCTCGTACGGTTGAGCGGAAAACCGCGAACGCCGATTTTACAAACACACATACACACACACGGTTGACCCAGACAAAAGTACAGGGAACGTGTTTGAAAAAGTTTGATTCGCAGTTTTTTGCAAGTTAGAAACTCACCCCTTTCCTTGATATTGAAATTGGAGTTTTTCCATAAATTTTATCACCACCGGGGATAAAAACGAGAGCAAACTTGTGTATCATGCCTTAGGCTAAAGTTGGTCTGAAGAGGTGTCATTCAGTGAGGACGGGTTGTATCATATAGCTCCCCTGAATTAAAAATATTTTTCCAAAAATATTTGCATGTCTGAGTGGGTAAAAATTCCGATAAGGGGGAAATATCCATAAATTCTGTGTTTTCGTAGAAAATATTTGTTTAACGTCTTCCAGAGGAATATGGATGAGGTATCTCATGGTATATAGGATATAGGTACGAAAAAAATCTTCTCCTTCTCCCAGCTAAAATTAAAATGATGCTCCAATAGATCTACATCAACAACTTATGAATATATTGTGCTATTTGATGTCTCTAAGATAGTCTAAAAAATAACTCTGAATGAATTTCATTCAAATTTATCATGGATAAAATCAAATTCATTGTTCAGAGTTTTTGTTTGTATACATCCAGGGATGTTTCAGATACTTGCATTATGCTTAAATTATTCTATTTATCCACTATATTTGATCATTTATAGTTAAGTCAGATAATGAAAGAGTTCTAATGTAAGGACTTAAAATAGGAATTAATAATTCCATTTAAATGATTTTAATAAACTAATTCCAAGGAAATATAACTTGAATATGGAAACAATATTTTCCTTCTCTAGAATGTGGCTAAAATGGTAAAAGAATTCATCTCTGCGATTAAAATTCTAAAAACCTTTTTGAAACGAAAACTTAACAGATATTAACATATAAGATTTCAAAAAAGATTTGAAGTTTTAATAAAACAACCGAAATAAAAAACTCAAACTAAAAATGTATTTAAAAAAAGTAGAATCAATCTATGCATATTATTCAAAATATTCTTCATTAAACCCATAGATACTAAGGAAAAAGGATATTTAAGTTCGTAAACGCTTCAGAAAAATAAAAAAACATAAAATTTCGGTTCCATTATACAACCCCAACAGTTTTCTTGTATGATAAGGATATAAGGTATTAAAAGGTATTCGATCGTAGAAGCGATGCTGTTTCACAACTCAGGATCCCGAGCGCGGATCAAAGGTCATGGATACCCTTGACACTACACAAGTTCTGGACCCTTGCAAAAGGCTGAGGGAATGGAGGGATGGTAGGGTCTAACCACGCATCAGTCGTCCGCATTTGGGTGCGCGAGGAGAGAGATAGGGTCTTGCTAGCCCAGAGCCAACAAGTTGGGAGGATCACGCTCCAATGCGTCCATTGCAGACCGCCGTCGTGCCGCAAGCGGTAGACATTCCCCTAGACAGCAGACACAAGGTAGGTTTGGGTCCCAAAGTTCTTAGTCCGCTCGAGACAAGTTGTACCTTAATGTTTCAAGAGAGGATCTCGACGACTCTGACCCCTCCCCTCAATATAAATTCACTACTTGAGTCACCGATATTGACACTCATTTATTTTAGTCGTCTAAAAGAGGTAATTTAGCAGAAAGACTACATTTTTTGGAAGCTCGTTCCCGCGTACCGGAAAAGAAAATGGATCGGTAAGAGTGCTAAAGTTTCTTTTTTTAAATTAAAGGTTTAAGTTATCCAAGTCGTTACAAAAAAAAGCCAACGACAAAACAAATTCGCGGAATTAACAATTTAAAACAAAAAGATGTGTTATATTTAATTGTAGTAACCATGTGAGTGGAATACGAGAATAAACCCATAAAAAGTGATAAACTTCAAGATCAGTTCAAAATTAAAACTGGTTCCCCGATAAAACATTATATTTTCATGAATACTAGGATCTAGTTAAAATAATAGTTGTTATTTTTCCAATAGTTAACTTCTTAGCGCTGGGAAATCGATGAGCTCCATATCGCTTGAACTAAGGAAAATACACTTCGAGAGGTTTTATAATTTTCGTGTATTTCAAAGTCCATTCCCTTCCAAAAACTTTCAGATTGTATTTGTAAACTTTCAGAATCAGATAAGATTATATTTGTATCCCCAACGCAGATTTCCATTAAGGAAAAAATCATTTGGAATTCTCTTCAGAAGGCGAATCCAAAATTAAATTGTAGGCCACAAGAGAAGGTGCACATATTAAATATAGTTTCGGAAAAAATTGACTTCATTCAAGATATGGATTAGCCATGCCGAGTACGTATTATTAATATTAAACACATTGAAGGATAATGTCTTAAAAATAAACGTGGAATATAAAATCCATACTAAAAAGAAAGACTTGTACTTTTCCACAGATTTTATTATATGGTAAAACGCGTTTCACCGACTTACGGCTGATACCTGATGAAGTCTTTCTTTTTAGTGTGGATATGAAATACTTCCACGAAGTGAACCCTGAAACAATAGAATATATGTGGAATATAAAATGATAGAATATATAATTTGGCTGGTAGTAGTCCTGGGTGATGAAACAGTGAAAAAAGATAGTCTAACATATATTTATTTATTCTTATAATATCTGTTACCAATTAAGAACAAATTAAAACGCCCAGTGACAAAAATAAACAAATAGAATACCTAATCAGATCTAATCCAAGTGTTTTTAATTCACTCGTTTTCCCATTCGCAAGGCATATAATCAATCCATCAACATTAAGCCTATTAAAACACAATTAGAATAGTTTCAGAGAAAAATACTGAAAATCCTATGGAGAGAAGGATACAGAACCTTCAAAGAGTCTTTAAATTTGAGAGGTAGCGTAAGCTTATAGAAATATTCCGATGAGTGATCACCATTACACTAAAATCCCTTCTCTACTCCAAACAATTAAAGTATAAATAAAGTATCCCTTTAAAGCTAAGTGATTTTGGGTTTCCATACCAACCAAAAAAGCTCAAGGAGTACAATTTGGAACTTTCTCCGCGTAAAATGATGACTCAAAGGACTTTGACCTCTTTTCATAGAAATATAAGTCATTTATTGATTCTCAGCCACAATTGCCTGAATCAATGGTAAAGAAAATGAACTATCGTCGGACTCTACCAGTAGATCTAAGAAATCATAATACATTTTTTCTGTTGAAGACTATGCCTTCTGCTTTTTTTTGTTCAACTCTTAAAGTAAAGGCCTACCGGTGTATATTAATACTTTTTTTCAGAAACTTCTTCATCATATAGCGCGTTATAAATTAGTTTATAAATGACAAAACATATGCCTTATGCTTTTTTTGTTCAACTCTTAAAGTAATCGCCTACCGGTGTATATTAATACTTTTTTCAGAAACTTCTTCATCATATAGTGCGTTACAAATTAGTTTATAAATGACAAAACATTTCGTGATTCGGTGATCAATTTTGTAGCATTCCATGAACTTTCAATATACATTATACAAATATATATATATATATATATATATATATATACATATATATATATATTTATATATATATATATAGATGATGCGGAAGTACTCACGAGAGCAATATAACTTTTGGACGGCACAATAGAACACAGAATAAAACAGATAACACGTAAAAGGACACTCACACTGTAGATGATTTAAGCTTTTGGCCTACTCCGAGGCCTTCTTCAGGTCTGACCTGAAGAAGGCCTCGGAGTAGGCCAAAAGCTTAAATCATCTACAGTGTGAGTGTCCTTTTACGTGTTATCTGTTTTATTCTGTGTTCTATTGTGCCGTCCAAAAGTTATATATATATATATATATATATATATATATACATATACATATACATATATCACCAAGAGTTTCACACCGCGCTTCTACTATATTTCTCCGATAGCTAAGCTCAAATGTTTCACTTAGTTTTACATCTTCCAAAACGAATTTCCCTGAATGAGGTTGCCAAAAGCTCAAGGTAACGATGTCTTGCACCGAAATTTGTATTTTTTTCTCTTAATTTTATCTCATTGAAACACGGAACTTACTCTTGCATCCAGGTAATTCTGACGAATTCCAAAGCTGGACTTTTGGACGTTTGATCGTTTCACGGATCCTTCTGCTATGACAAGGACCTGCCTGCTAGGAGAAGGAGCTGTCCAGCAACTTCCTTAGCATCGCCTCAGGCAGCTTTGAGGACAATGGGTTCCGCTCCATCCAAAAAATATCCAAATGCTTATTTCAAATTTGGGATTGAAAATAAACTTTCGCCATCCTTTTTTGTCATATTCGATGATAAATTATTTATTTTCACCAAAAACGACAAAAAGTTCATTTTCGTACTCATGTCAACGATTCTATTGAGACTACTCTTTCTGTGTTCAAGCGACAAATTACATTGAAGTCATGGATTTAAACTGCTCATGCGCGTATTCTTTCCTCTCAACAAAATGCTTTGCCTGCAGTAATGTGTGCTTGATTATCGTATCTCATTTCATGTACGTTATAAAAACAATAAGCAGGCGATAAAACGAAAATCCATAACGGTGAGTTTAGAAATGGAATTTTCCATCTAGCAATTAGTTATGGCATCCAAAAAACCTATGATGATCTTACTGCTCTCTAGGTGAAGTAAGAAATTGCTTTTATCGTAATACTCTTGAGTTACGCTACGTTTAATCACTCCTTACAAGTTTCCAAATTATTACCAACCGATGAAGTGAGATTATGGAGTTCCTTCTCCCTCCTAACGTTTACGTAGTATTGCTGCTTGCTTACAATGGAAATTTATTTCGTTCCATACATTTAGTTCTCCAAATTGAAATTACACATCCTAGATATAGAATAATATACATTGAAACGACCCTCCTCCAATGGTTTGGGTGCAGGGGTTGGAATGTTTTATATTAATTTCTCATTTTTACCCGTAGATTATACCAGAACAGGCGGATTGGGGTGCGATATTTTTTCTCAGTTTATAGTTTATGCGTGAAGTTTTTCAGTCCACCATGATTCATCGAGTAGGGCTTAGGGTCAATGTTTTCCCTTATAACTCACATTTTCCAATTTACAGCGAACTGGGTTCACGATAATGACGTTTTATCACTCAACTTTCGGTCTTTTTGTCGTTTTCCGTTCCCAATAATTATTTTTCCCCCTTTCCATGTTTCCCCAACCCAGTATCCATCCAACCCATTCAGATCATGCCATTTTCTGTCATCCCCAAGCTTTATGGTGAGGATGAATTTGGGGGTGGATGCGGGAAAAATGCTCAGATCCATTTCATACGTTCATGACATGTGACTTTACACGTGATTTGCGATCTCAACGATAGCAGCCTATTTTATGTCTACTACGGAAAGACTCAAAATAACGGAAAAGGAAAACATCCCGATACATAATGATACGTTTATCGCCTTATATGCATGATTTTCCAGTAAATATTTCTGTGTATTTATAAATGAGAGACTGTGCACCTTCCGAAAACAAATATTCTTCCTCACTAGACTCTCCGTTGATTTTATATAACTGATTTTATCTGCGGGTTGAGTTTGACGATTTAGCGAGAAAAAAATACGGATTCCTTCCAAGTTATAATTTATGTTTCGGTATCCTTGACGTAAAACCCGAGGTGAACATCAATTGTAAGGTCCCTGAAATTGAGCGGAGGCGCAAGGGGGGGAGATGGGTCAAGGGGCCTTGAGATCATCCGTCAGAGGATTTCCAAACGTAGTAAGGGAGGATCTGCGGAGTTTCTTGGCCCTCCTAGGGTTTATCATTGCTGCTTGTGACAGGCCAAGGTTGCTAGATGTCAACGCTTCCAGAACATTTCGAAACTTCCAAAACAGGTCTCCGCCCAGAGGATCCTCTCATAGGGTCTGGGGGTGTATTTGCCGCCAAAAGTAGCGATTATGAGTCTCGAGTGGCGGCAAGGAGTAGCGAGTACCTCATACAAATGGAGAACTTCACTTCTGAAGAGGAACACCAGAGGACTTGATTGCTGAGCGGTGGTAAGAATATCATCGTCCGCGCAAAGTTTAGCGTTTCCCACGGTAAAATTGGCAGCCGACACACGTGCGCTCAAAGAAGTCTTGTTTTTACATTTGATGGACCACTCCTCCTCCTTGATCAGCTAGAACCAGCGGCTATACCTACTGACCACTTGCATCATTAATCATTTATTTAAAAAATATCACCGCATATGAGTGACTGATTGGTTCAATATTCCTTTCACGGTTGTTCTAAATCAATTCCAAGCTTTATTTTAGAAGATGAGGAGAGTTTTAAATGGAAAAAGGTACATTAGATAGAAGAAATATGCGTTACAAGAAAGCATCAAATAATGATGACAAGTAAGTTTCACTTAATTTTGGATTTTCCGAATTTTTTTCTCTCATAAGTATTTAAACAAAAGCACGTAATAAACTAAGATCGTTATAAACCAGGTAAAATGGAATTGCAGACCTTGCATGACATATTTTCACCTACGTACTAACAGAATCAATCATAAGAGTTTACTTTAATTCGGGTTCTAATTTATGCGAATGGTCCATTTAAAATTATTGAATAACAATACAAATATTTACCAGTATTATATATACCAACCTATTTTCTTCGAGAAGTTATCATTCTAAATCGTTTCATTATTTTTTCGTGGCAACATAAATAGATTTCTTAGTTGAAGACTCTGGACTCCAATCCACTGTCTCCCGAATAGATTTTTTTAATCCAACGCAATAAAAAATATTTAACCAATTAAACCTCAGTTTCATGGAGAAAAATAAGAGAGGCAGAACTGGCTCATAATAAATTTCTAGCGTGTTTTAATGCATATTTATTACAATCAGATTTTTTATTAATATTATAACTCCTTACTCATTTAAAAATAAAAAAATGCTAACAAATTTCGTTTGTCATGATCTATCGGCGATGGTAGTGGGTGATATAATCAAGGTACCGTTGACGAAAAGAAACTTCGTGGAAGAAGTAATTCATTTACGAAGAATTGAAGCGCACAACAATTAGTCGTCTAGGTGTCGTGCAAATTTTCTTACAACTTTTCCTCGTAATTTCTATAAGTTTTTCTGCGACAAACTTGGGTCGCAAATTCCCCAATTGCTAAATTCCTCTGTGTGACCAAACCCATAGTATTTATCGCTTACAAATACGCGCAATAGAAAGAAAGAGATTTTGAAAATGGGAAATAGTGTAATTGGAACACAGGGATGCCTTGTGATTAAAAATCTGGTTTCATGATCCAGTTAGGAAAATACAATCGTTTTGTACCGATCGTTATTTGTTCAATTTCAGTACCAATTGGAACCTTGATTTCCATGTTTCGAGTTCTTTCCATTCTTTTCCAATTTTATCTGACTGATCATCACTAATAATCGTTTATGTCCTTTCATACACGACCTTCACATTCTTCCCTTCCATTATTTCCCATTTTCTTATCCAAGTGACACCTGATTTCGATTCCCTTAAACTCTTTCTCTTAACTTACCAGCACTGTGTACAGAAGTTTCCTCACCAAGCATTCTCCCGCGTACTCTCCTCACATAAGTCGTTCATTCCATTATCATCCCCATTAATCCCCGCGAGACTTCAGAGCTTGGATATTATTTTTTCAAAAACTATTAATTGACAGTGACTTTTAACTTGCACCCACTCCCAATGAACTTTCAATCCTTGAAGATTTGCCAATCTCGAATTGAAGATATCGATACCGCACCACGATAATTCGGGAGCCGCCGATTATGTGAGGGAGCGGAAATGAAGCAAGAGGCACCTCTAGGGCCGGCAGAGGGGAGAATGAGGGGCACCTGGGCGAGAGAGGATCGGCACCGACCGCGTTGGGGACTGTGGGAGGAAGAGGAAAAACCCTGCGACCTGGCAACGTCGCCACCGCGGGAGAGTGGTGGGTGACGGGGGTCGAGGGGGATGAATTAGGAGTAGTGGACAGAGGGGAGTCCAGGGGGTGAGGAGGCGTGTTGTTGATGGCGATGATGATGATGGCGACGGTGAAGGGTGGGCCTGGTTTACTCTGTATAAGGAGAGGGGGAGATATGGGCGGGGTGATAGGGGGAGGTGGCAGGGGGTGCTTGCGGAGGTGGTGGGGGTGGGGCTTGAGAGTCCCTCCCGAACATCAAAAGCCCATTCCAGTCACTCGAGGGGGATGACGCGCGGGGGTGGGAAAGGGGGAGAGGGGGGGGGTTTGGGCGCGGGTGTGTGTGGAAGGGTTCGGAATGGCGACTAACCCATTTTCCCCTTCGCCTCTTAATGCAGGAGGGGAAGAGTGGGAGTGATGTGGGAGGGGCGGGGGCAGCTCACTGGTACTCGCGCGGATTCTCCGGCATTGGCGGCGACGTCGGCGGGGGCGAATCAATGGGTTGTTAAGTGCGTGTACGAGAAGGGGTGGAAAGGGGCGTGTTTTTGTACGACCTCGTGGTGTTTTTGTGTGTTCTTCCGCCAGGGGGCATTCTCCCCCCACCCTAATCCCACACCTACTCGTCTCCTTCCCCACCCCCACTTTCTCTCTCTCTCTGCACCCCAGACTGTTCCAGCTGAGTGGCCCCCGCGGCGACGTACGCGTGTCAACATCGTGACGATTCAGAGAGTCGCGAGACCCGTTTTTAAACGACACGGCACGCCATAACCTGCATGCGTCTACTTAATACTTGGTGAAATTCCAGCGGCAGTCTTCACTCGCTGAATGATGTCTTTGATAGAATTCATGACCCCCAAATGACGATGATGATCACATGAACCAATCGAGAATTGCGAGGAGCAATGACGTGACGCAAGGCCAAGTTTGAAATCCTGCAATTGGGCACAAGACTCAGTCATGCATTCCCTTTTAACGAGTGTTTCCTCTTTGAACACCTGCTTCTACTTTATCACGTCCCTTTTTATCCGTCCCGCTTTCCTAAAACATCCATCTCCCAAAATCCCATGAAACCTTCTGATTTCCTCTACCCCAATTCTCTGCATAGCACTATTACCTCTGTCCCAGTAAAGCTGGCTTTCTTCCATTCCATTCTCCATATCTGCTTCTCAAAATCTTTGTGTCACCCCGATTTTATTTCTTAAAACCCCAAGTTTTTAAAGCACGAATCATTTTTTAATTTGAGATGATGACTAACCTTCACTTTGCTGAAGTACTGTCCTCGACTAAAGCCGACAGGGTTTTGTTCAAATAAATTGCCTCCAACTAACCTTAATAAAGAAGTTCCCGTCATCCTACGCAGTAAATTGTGAAAACTGATAATTTTGGTTGATTTTTAAAATATAATACCTAAATACCCAATTCTAATTATTCTTTGGAGTCTTTTGTTAAGCGTTCATTCTCGAAGTATTCTCGACCAATTGTTTTTTTCGTAATTTTCTAGAATCTATTATACCCAAATGTGTTTCAAAGTGTATCGTTTTGTGAATTCAACTAGATACCTAGTGATCTAAAGTTCCCAATGAAAACAAATCGCATCCGCTAATATTTACATGATAAAGAGTCTTAATACACCTCTGCTATAAGTTTCTATGGCGACTAATGCGAGCTTTGAAGTAGATTCAGATGAAAGACTTAAGTTTTCTCGCTGTCTATCGGTTCGAGGTAGGTTTTCTTTGCCTGCAGAATCGGGCTTATTTTAAATGTTCATTATCTTACCATCGTCCATGTACGTACATATAAACTAAGAATAATTTATTTTAGTCGAGAATTCAAATAGAGCATTATTTTAATCGCAACAGATTCGAATGCAATAAAGAGGAGAATCCTGAAATACGCGTTCCTATCGTAAACAGCCCAACAAAATGTTACCATTTTCTGTGTAGTTGTTCGTCCACAGGATGCTGACCATGAGAGTTTTTTTTTAATTTAAATTTTGGGAGAAAACATTTTTCCGAAAAATCTATGACAAATGAACATTAAGTATAACGTTTTTTACATTTTTAAGTTTTTCACTGCTTGTGCGAAATAGTTTTGATGATAATTTCGCTATTATCAAACCAATCGCAAGCTTACTCCAAATAGTTTATGTTAATATATTCTCAAATACTACGAAATGAGTTTATTTTATGACTAGCATAATATTTTCAGTAGAATTAAATTTAGGATAGTAAATGTAGGAATCAGCAGATGATATTTAAGTTACATGTATGAGGAAAAATTTCCAATAACCACTGAAATACTGATATATTGAGTGCTATGCCACAGAATCGAGTCCAAAAATAAATAGTTACATCTTTCAGTGAATTTCTCAAACTCTCGTACGCAACCTATTGCTATTGACACTTGCCCAAAAACACTGTCCCTCTTTTCGCCTCCGCGGGCACACCCCCTTTCAATATCTCTGGAACGTGTGCATGCCATCTCTAACCTTCTGCCGACAGCCTCCTTTTCACCCCTGCCAAGACGAACGCCAACTCGCTTCTCTTCCGCTCCATCCAATCCACTCAATCCAATCTCCTACAAATCAACATCTCGAATGCTTCCTGTCACCTTTACGTCCTGATCCCTTACCTCTCAGGTCGTGCGTGAGAACTTGGAAGTTCAAAGGTGAAAGTAAAACATTATTGGGTCGAAATCCTTATTAGAGACGGTGAGATCCAAACGCGGAGTGGTCACCCTTTTTGACGGGCAACATTTATCCACTTAAGGTGAATTAACATTAAGGGATTGACTAAGCAAAGTGTGCATTCTATAAACGAATCCATTGAGGAACATGTAGTCGTCTTTCGAAATACATAAGATGCATGCTCTGGCTTTGGAAGGCGTTTTCTCGGCAGACTCGCCAATACTGAAATGAATTTGCGGGAATTCTGCCGATTTCACCTTCTTTTCTGACATACTTGCACTGATGGGACTTGATTAATCATTGATATCGCACTGTCCAAAAACAAATTTTGTTGGTTCTACCTACTCTTCTCCCCCGTATTCGTTTTACTAATCACTCTGTGTTCTGGTGTTGGACTGTCAACGAACCACAAATCACGCAACGGCGAATATATTAACGTTTAACTTAGCACCTTTCCATTTTTTGCAAACTTCATCATATTTTTTCTTTATATTGATTCCCATACTTATCACACTGACCGTCCAATGCGCTAAGTAATGATGGCGATGTCATGGCTGAGTGGCTAACTAAAGCTTGACTGAGCTGTACAAATGTAATGAACGTAATGCTAACCTAATTTGATATTATGAATTTCCCACCTACATTCACTCCTATGTTCAGTTCGTAATTTTAATATGGATTAATAATGGAAATTAGGTTACCAAAATAAAAGCTTTGAAAAATGTGTGATTAATGAACTAAGTTTAAAAAAAATTTAATGTATCACAATTTCAGTTCGGGGATAAATAGTACGGGGTAAAATTTCACCCAATCAATGAATAACGTGGGCCCCTAAGATCTGCCCCATAAAAGTTTTCTTCAGAAACTCCGAACCGTGGTTATACATATGTAAATATATTAAATGAGTCCGTGAGGGACAATATTATTCAAATAAAGGCATTTCCGAAGAATAATGAGACAAACTCCGTTAATAAAACTACCTGTGGATTTTTTGACTTTTAATAATCAAACCACTTTACTTTTCCACATAAACTCACATATGGAGTCCTCGTTGTCATCGAAGGTTGTTTGTCTTGGGTCAGGGCAACTAGCTTTCTGGAGATAACCTTCTTTTTCTTGAAGATGATCTCACTTGCTCTCTGGCGGACACTATCCTTCTTTTTCTTCATTCACTTCGGAGTTTATGTTGAAAAGTAAAGCGGTTTGATTATTAAAAGTCAGTATGAAGATTTTCCACCAAGTTACGCCAGAAACTGTTTTATCTACCTGTGGATAATATCCTGCGATAATGAAATGGGTTCTTCCGGTTTTTCTTCTCGTTGATCCATCTACGTGTTATATGCTGCAAATACTGGTTCGTAGAAATCGACATGGGTGTGAAATCGTCATTGTAGAGAGGAAAAAACATGGCAGAAACCCCGGTTTCTTTTTTTTCTCGTCATCGTCACTGTACGGAAACCACTTTAAAGGTTAATGTTCGATTGTGGGATGCAAACCTTACAAATAAGTAATGAACTATTAAAAAATTAATTGTAAAAAATGTCGATTATTACATCAGATTAGCTAAAATTAGTTCTTCTTTATAATCTTATGACAAAAACGATACAAATTACAAAGAAGTATTTCATTCCCTGTCTTATTTATTGCCTGGAAGTGTATTACATCGTTTATCGCATTTTTGAAAATTCAAATAATACTTTCTGGCGAATCAAATGATCTAAATAAGCAGTTAAATATAATACAGTTTCAATTCTTTAACAGCATTATCAGTTAAATAAACATCTGATGATGATATGAAGCATTGAAATTCATGTTGGGTGTAAAACTATTTTATCTATGATACCAATTATAAAATTTAATTTAAACTATTAATATAATACCAAAATTGTAAAAAGCACTTGATTTACGAACATCCTGGGAATCATACTGTACAGCACGCGTAATAACAGCGGGTAGGAAAATGTTTTGTATCGTAAATTCCTAAGCATTTTTATTTCCAAGACCATTTCTTAATTATGAAAATAAGATTATGTGAAATGAGATACTATGTGTCGAATATATTTTTGGGTAAGTTAATTACAACTCAAATAGTCACTGACGTCGTAGGACCTTTTTCGCAGTGGTAATTAGTATGCAAAGAAATCACCTTAATCAGATAGTTTTTTCATTGCCAGGAGCATCCTCATAGTCAAAAGTCAATGTTCCGATTTTTTATCTACAAATATATACGTCTCTGAACCTAATTTTCCGAGCTTAACGAATAATTTATTGCGTATAGTTGCTCCATGGAACGTGAAATCATAGATATATGACGCGAACATCGAACAAGGCCCCACTTCAGCAGAGATTCACATACTGTAACGGCCCGTAGACAGCTGCGCGGGTCGCGTTCCTTTTCCAAGACCTCTCACCATCATCACGTTACAAATTACCCCACTTCAGGTCCACGTTTGTGGGAAAAAATCATTCTACTTATTTTTGGGACAGAACCTGTTATGTAGCACTTCGATAATTTTCGTTTTAGCAATACATATAATTATAGCCTGTTTACTAAGGGGCAAATCCTAGATTCCATTAATTATTATATCCTTCCAAACATCATTCATACCAATAACGCTGAAACTTCACCATTATATCAGAATTACTTCCCGCAGTGAAAATTGACCTTAATGGGAGATCTTTTTGGGCAATGTCTATTCGGAATTATCTTCATTAAATCCATTATTTCTTTATCCATTTATTTTTTTTGCTGTCCCCTTTCACACGAATAACTCAGCATGTAACGATAGTGAGGTATCATACAGAAGCAATATTCAAAGGACACCCTATCGGGAGCCGCTGGGTATCCTAAAGGATACCCAGCGGCGTTTACAGTATAGATTAAACTTAAATTATTAAAACATTTAAAGATGGGTTCTTTTCCGATTACGTCAAGAACATAATACGGACCCCAACGTATTACGGTCGCAGGGATCACGAATATAAGATTAGAGAGATAGACTGCAAGACTTACAGGTTTAAAATGTCATTTTTTCTAAGAACGAGAAGAGACCAGAATGCTTGTAGTCGAAATCCCCCAGGAGTCAGTTCGACACAATAAGTATTAACGTATAGGTTAGGGACTGCATATGGATATATATAAATATGTACACATATATATGGGTTCCCCCCACCTTTCCCCATTTATTTGAAAAACTCCAACCCCCTCATCCCTTACCCTTTTTCTCCTGGTGATGCACCCCTTCCTACACACCTTTTTGGTTGCTCGCAAGGTATTTAGGTAGATTTATCTCTTTTCATACTAATCGTTATTTATTATATCATCAAAAATACAAAATTAACCACTGAAGAACTTCTAAAAAATCCGAATAAGCGTAATACTAAGAGTAAATAGATGTTTCAATGATGATAATAACACAGGAACCTCAAATTATTCAAATTGTCTAATTAAGTGCTTATATCTATCATTAATTCCAAAAATGGATATTTTGGCCATTGTTCTTCATTTATGTTTCATAAAATTATTAAGCGAACGTCTGTATTTGGCGAAAAACGTTTGAAACATATTTATGAGCGTGTTAGCAACATAAACTTTGAAAATGTATGATGACAATGTATGTAGTGAATATTCTCCCTCTTTTTTAATCGTTATGACCTCTTTTATATCACGTTCATTTTGTATTATGAACCATGTCTTCGGATCCTTGACCATATATCCTTCTTTTCCCTTGATAAGGATGTTTCTTCATTCCTATGAACATTATTGTCGTTGCGCAGGCTTTACCATAACCTTGGATGCCTTCCAGTTCTTGATTTCTTGTCTAGAGTTGTTCCTGTTCAGTGGGTCTTGTTATGTTATCCAGCTCAGCCTTAAATCCTTCGCGGCTTATTTCTGCCATCTTGGTTTGCTTTTGAGCTCCCAAGTTAGTGTGAGGATCCTCTTTGTCAGCCCGTTGTCGTTCATGCGGAGCACGTGGCCGAAGGAGGTCCATCTTGTCTTTCTGATGGCATTTGTTAACTTCCCAGCACTCTTTCTTGCGTCAACATTCATTCTGAGCTTGCTTACTTCCGTTTTTATGGGCCTCGAGATCAATCTATCTCTCTATCCCCTGTACAAACTTCTAAAGTTTTCGCTTCGATGTCTTCCTCTTCATTTATCAAAGAATTGCCTATGAAAATTAAAATTATACATTTTTGTTATTATTTCAGTGCTCTTCATGATGGTGGGATTGTAAAATTTACTAATTATATTCCTTTTTCTTGAATATGCAAACGGAAATAGTCAAATAAAGACGATATCCATCAAATAATGTGCGATTGTAAATTCATTGGTTGGCTAATTGTGTTTTATTTCTGTTTGCCCTGCAAGCTGCTACGCTTTGTACGCTATTATTTTTTTGCTCATTAAATTTTACAAATTGACTTTGATTTTACAGATGTGATTTTTATAACAAATTACCCTGAAAACTGGGTGAGAACAACACTGCTAAAAAGTTGAGACGTACTTGTATAATATTATATTTTAGCATTGGGTGCTTCAAGAAACTCTAAAAATTTACAATTATGTAACTGATTCACAAATTAAAGTACCGTATTATAATTATTTTCTACGCAATGCAGCAACTTAGGTCCTTCCTGCGCCAAGAAGACGATTTTGATTCATATACTGGTAGATTCAACACATTTTCAAAGGAATAAATCTCTATAAACGGGAAATATGTTGTGCACGCGAGTTTGCGAGAAAATATCCCTAGCATGAAATAAATCTCGGTATCCTTATTATTTAAGTATCCTAAGTAATATCCCATATTAATATTCTAAGTATTTTAGGCATTTTCATGTCTTGTATCGGGCTTGATAGCATATCTTAGGTGGTAAATTAAACTTAAATAATTAATCAACGTGGCTATTGACTTTCCTTATCCCTAAATGAAAATGAAATGAAAAGGAGCAAATTATGATAGCTCCTGACGTAATAGCGATCAATAAGGCCATCGTAAGTCTTAAAGTAAATCTCATATATTCCAAATGCTATCACAATTTATTCCCAATGGAGAGATAATGCTTAATTTGAGAAATAATGGCGAGATGTGATGATAATGGCAAATATTTTCAAGATAGTGACTGATTTTTAAGCGATTGTTGACCTATTTCTTATAATTAATTGGAAATTCAAATTTTCCTTACCTGCCTACGAAAATTCTTATCATTAATAGCGCTATCTGAGATTCATGAGATTATGTATTAGATAATCTTCTATGGAGTTAGAAGCTTCCGCAGGGATAACGAAACCTCAAACCCAATCCACCAATGCGTAATTTATAAGAATACCTTCATCGCAGTTTCTATGTGATCACGTTTGATTTACGTTTTACTTCATATCACCGTGGCCAACGGTACAGGCAGAAAATGAAAGGGTGACGGGAAATGCAAATTTATTCAATTTACGGAAAATTTTCAATCCACCTCATGTTATTTTTTGGTTCACCGTTTACCTACTTTTCAATCAAATAGTGAAACATTTTAAATATTGCATGAATGTTTTTATTTTAATATATATTAAAAGTAATAAATTTAATCAATCAAAAAATAATAATTTCGAGGTTTTGACAATCTGGAGTCTAAAAAATTCAACAGAAGCTCAAGATAAAATCAACGAAATTAAACGACGTGACTATTATAACTAATTTTTGTCCAATAGATAAACCACAGGAATCAACTAGGAGTTTGATTTGAAAAGTAAGCTAACCTTGTATTTATTCTTTCAGTGTTTAAAATCAAATTTTGGGTGCGTTAATTGATTTATTTCACTTGCAGTGCACTGATAAGATCAGATACTCGAAAAATCACGTACCATCATGCGTTATTTTGTTGGTGCATCACCTCCAGGTCACTAAGTCACTCCCTTTTCTAGACTACTACGTAAGGTTGATGTCACGCTTTCATCGTCTTGATATTCTTTTACTATGAACCTTAAGCTGTCGCGAAATAAATATTTAAAGGTCTTGTCAGGAATAGGTAATGAAATAAATGCATTTTAATGCTCAGAAAGTGATATTTTCCTCACTGCGCCGCGTAAAATGACATATTTGCGTAATAAAGCATAGTTTTTCCAGAATAAAAGGTTGATACAAATACTTCACCTCACACTATACAAATGCGAATTCCATTTCTGATCCTCATCGCGCACCTTCGTAATGAACTTGACATACCGAGCAAAACAAAAGAAATTACAACTCCCAATTAGGATCGCGTTCTGCTCGTTGCTACGAGGTCAGTCTAATGAATGAAACCAGTGAATAGCCATCTCGCCCTACTTTTGGTCACCTTATTTAAGCTGCATCTGCCCTTGCGCTAGCCGATTACGTTTTTTTTTATTTTCCTTTGGCTACTGTTCCCGCGTCGTAATCAATAGACCGGGAGTGCGTCCTTACCACGCAAAATGGTTGTTTGCCGGAAGAAATAGGTCACCCGTTAGTTTTGAGCGTATCATAACAATCTCTGTGATGTAGGACACCAAGATTCACAGCATTCGGGACGGGAGGTGTAAGGTGAAGCACAATCTCTCCTCTTCAGATATAGAACGTTCTTCTTTCCTCCTCCTGTTTCCTGCTAGATTATTAAAGGCATTATCTGAGACAATGCCTCGTTTTTAGAAATTGTTTTTCTAAAATCGAGAGAAGAAGGCTATCGAGAGAAGGATAAACCAACCAATTACCGACCCATTTCTTGAACATCTATCTCCTGTAAAATATTAGAACCATTATTACCAGTAACATTATGATATTTCTTGATAGTAGCAAAATACTAAACCACAACCAGCACGGATTTAGGAAGGGCAGATCTTGCGAAACACAATTAGGTCTTTTCTTTCACGATATACTTAGTTCGGGCGAACACAACATACAACTCGACGCAGTATTCCTAGAGTTCACAGAAGCTTTCGATAAAGTTTCCCAAAGAAAATTATTTCACATACTTAAATGCTATGGTATCAATGAGAAACTTATTAATTGTGTTCAAGATTTCTTGTGAAATCGTAAACAAATAGTAGTCATCGCCGGGTTGTACTCAACCGATAGATATCTAACTTTGGGCGTCCCCCAGGGAAGTGTAATAGGGCCGCTTCTATTCTTTATATACGGCCGCTAATATTCTTAATATAGTATTCTCGTACATTAATGACTTCAGCGCACACGTTAGTAGTAGTCTCAAGTTATATGCTGATGACACGGTGGTACACGGGGAATTAAGGAGAAAACTAGATCGCAAGCTACTCCCTAGAGACTTAGAAACAATCTCGGATTGGTGCGAGAAATGGGGATTAATGCTTAATATAGACAAATGCGCAGTTTTGAAATTTGGGAAGAAAGGAAGTGGAGAACAGGACAAAAACTACGAAATAGAGGGTTCAGTGCTAACTACGGTCAATCACGTGAAGTATTTGGGGTAGTTCTAGCACCACGCCTTTCGTGGGGAGCACATATCAGGATAATATGCGGATCTGTTTTAACGGGTGGTGGGGAAATGTAATGAGTACGTTAAGAGAGGTGTTATTTTGCCCTAGTTAGACCTCATTTGGAATATGCCCCAAGTATTTGGGATTCTTGGGAGAAAATTTGGCAAAGACAATTAGATAAAGTTCAGAGAAATTCCGCCAGATTTCTTAAAAATTGTTATAATAAGAACACAGGTGTGACAGGCCTCTTGGAGGATTTACATATACATATGCATAAATACCCTGCGAGCCACCAAAAAAGGTGTATGGCAGGGGGTGTAGCACCATGAGTGAAGGGTAAGGGATGAGGGGGTTGGGGGTTATCAAATAGGTGAGGCAAGGTAGTGGAATCTGTAATAAAAATATATATAGATACACATACATGCATACATTTCTGTACATACATATACATATATATACATATCCTCGTGTAGTCCCTAACCTGTACGTTAATACTTATTGTAATGAACTAACTCCTCGGGAATTTCGACTACAAGCATTCTGATCCCTTATCGTTCTTGGAAAAAATTACATTTTACACCTGTCAGTCTTGCAGTCTCTCTAGCCTTATATTCGTGATCCCTTCGACCGTAATACGTTGGGGTTCGTATTATATCCTTGATGTCATCGGAAAAGGACCCATCGTTAAATGTTTTTAATAAGTTTAATCTATATTGTAAACGCCACTGTGTAAGAGAATCCCAACCTAAATTGTCTAGCAAAGTGGATACGCTGCTGCGCGGGTCATAACAATGTTTGACAAATTTAGCCCCCCTCCGCTGAACTCGATCTAATTCCGAAATCAAATTTATATTTTGAGGATCCCATATACTGGCAGCATACTCTAGTTGGGGCCTGACCAAGGCAAGGAAAAATCGTTCTTTCACTTTTTCATCGCATTTACCTAGCACTCTTTTCACAAATCCCAATTTTTTATTAGCACGACCGCATATTTCTCGTATTTGTTTTCCCCGGGACAGATCGTGAGTAATTGTTACACCCAAGTATTTAAAGGAATCTACCCTCGCGATTTTGGTTTGTTTCACTTTGTAACTATAAGGGAGGGAATCACTCTTTTCCCAAAAATGTATTACTACGCATTTTTAAAAATTTAATTCCAATTGCCATGTATTGCACGAATTTTGAATTGAATCTAGGTCGTTGGCTAACACGACTCTGTCTTCGTGACTTCGAATGTCCCCATAAATTACTGCATCATCGGCGAAAAGACGGAGCTTGCTATTAACTACGGTACTGAGGTCATTTATATAAATAAGGAATAGGAGGGGGCCTATGACACTTTCTTGTGGTACACCCGACGTGACCTTGACAGTATCGGATGATACACCGTCCAAGACGACTGTTTGAACACGATCACTTAAGAATTGTTTCATCCAGTTAATAATACTCTCGTTTATTCCATAAGTTTCCAATTTCGCGAGCAATTTGCAATGAGGGACTTTATCGAAAGCTTTCTTAAAATCTAGGAATATCGCATCAACTGGAATATTACTTTCACCGGAGTTCAATATATCATGTACAAAAAGTGCGAGTTGAGTTTCGCAGGATCTACCCTTACGGAAGCCGTGTTTGTTATTAATCAATAAATCTTGGCTATCGAGGTGATTCATTATGGAACTAACTATGATGTGTTCAAGAATCTTACAGGAAATGGAAGTGAGAGATATTGGCCTATAATTACTGGGGACCTCCCTGTCTCCGTTTTTAAATATGGGTGTTACCGAAGCTACCTTCCAGCCGTTTGGCACGCTTTCTTCTGCTAATGAATTCTTAAATATCATGTCAAGATAAGGGGCAATTTCAGCCGACAGTTCTTTATACACGCGCGCTGGTATCTCATCAGGTCCCGGAGATTTTTTGGGGTCTATATTTTTCAGGAGTAATTCTATTCCGCGGGTGGAAAAATTGATTGCTTGCATTGACAGCTGAAATATTTTCGGAAGGTTCTTGGGTATATTTTGTGAGTTTATGTTGAAAACACTGGGGAAGAATGAGTTTAATATTTAGGCTTTATCTAAACTACTCGCTACTTTATCCCCCTTTTCGTTATTCCTTTTCGTTATTTAGGCTGGGAAATACGAAGAGAACAAGCGAGACTTAGACTTTTAGAAAGGTTCAGAACAAACGAGTTTAACAATGACACTAAAAAATATTATGGCCCCACACTACTTATGTAGAACAGACCACAAAAATAAAATAAGGGAGATAGATTCCAGTACAGGTAGATACAAATTCTCATTCTTTCCCGGAACAATCAGAAATCATAATATTAAGAAACCGAAGTCCCTTTAGAAGTATCAAAAACATTTAATTAACAAGTGGGGACAAAATTTAACATTAGAAAGACATCAGGTATATTTTAGGTGCATGTGTGTGTGTTAGTTGGTAGTTTTGTTTATTTGCATGTGTTTGGTTTGTAAGGGTTTTTTTGCATCAATGCACACCATGTTTTGTTTGTGAATAGTATACATTTATGGCTTTTGTATGCGATTTTTTTCTTAATTACGGATGGTGCCCTAACACCCCCCACCACACGCCCTTGGGGCGGCTTGCGGGGTATTAAGTCGATGTAGATGTAGAAAAGTACATCATCAAAGAAAGCAATGACACTTTAATGGTAAATGAATTCAAATGCACTCCGGGTGTTCATTGACTGTATTTTCCACGACTGATCATACTGTGAAAATGACAAAGGCGTCTCAATGGAAATATTTTATCCTCATTTATAGTCAAATATTAAAGCATTTTTTCTGCCATTTTCGTTCATTTGCTATCAATATTCTCACTTTTCCGACCATATGTAAAAATAACACTCCTATTCATTCTCTCCGTTCAACTCTTCTCCACATAATAAATTATGACTTTTAAAAAATCGAATTATAACCGTGGTCTCGTATATTGATTGCCCATAATTTTTACATTTCGGCAATGCAGATACTCGTATATCATAACCAGTTTTACAGTACAGTAGCAGGAATATATCTCCAAGATTTCCTATTCCCCAGCCTTTTCTCCCTTCATCCACTGCGACTCACGATCATTATCGCACGAGGTCAGCTTTTTTTTCGCGTGTAAAGCGTTTTTCGCGGCCCACCGGGATTTAATATCTTGCGTGCAAGATGCAGAACGTCGTCGCAATGCAGTTTTTTCGACCAATCCAAGAACGGTGTCACCTCAGTGGACGTGTGTGTGGCAGCTGGGGAATACGCAAGCCATTCACCACCGAAGACACGTCCTAGGTGATAGCTCTGTGTGTGCATGTGTTTGTGCTTGTGTGTGTGCTTGCTTTTCAACGTCCGAGCAGGGAAATGAACACCACCCGGTACACCCCGTGTCTCTTACCGCCGGCTTCCCTTCCTCTCGTCTCCCCTCCCATAGCGACTTCTCAGGCAACCGCACGTTTCAACTGTAAAATTTGGCCTTCAACTTCGAGAATTTCTCCCATATCTACGTCGCGACGCAAGCCGAATTTACGCTTGTCCCACGTTCGCCCAAAATTTATTTTTCCTAACCAAAGTTTCATGATGGGGTCCTATCTGAAACAGAGGCTATGGCAGAACACGTCTATCGCCTAACATTAGAATGTATCTCCGTCGTGAATAAGCGGCGGAATATCAAAGTGACAGGACTCAAACAATGCACGAATGAGAAGGAAGGCAATGAAGTGATGAATGCCGCAGGGGAAACGAGGAAGTTAGGGGGAATTCTTAGGGGGGGGGGGTTACAGTTTTGGAAGGAGGAGGTATCATTCCGTAAAGAAAAACCCAGATAAAAGAAAGAAACGTGATAGGGAATCGAAAATAATCGGTATTTGAGACCAAAACAAGGTATACAGAAAGATTGTGGATTGAAAAAATTAAAAATGGGTGAATTTTAATGTATTCATGTACTACGGTGCTTAAGAAAATGATTTTGTGCTTCACTTTTAGGTAAAAATTCAAAACTTTTATGTCATCTCCTGACTGCCTCTGTTATCACTGCTCTATGAGGGAACCATGTTTATTGAATTAGTCCAGGTTAACATTGGGATTATTTAATAGCTTCCACATAATGAGCATGCCCATTTATTGTCATCTCTAACGAATAATTTGTTTAAATGACGCTGGCAAATAAATAGAGATGATAATTTCAGTTTTGTTTGTTTTGGTGACTGTAAAATTGATATGAAGACGTCTTTTTCGAATTTAATTACCGATTATTATTACATGAAATTATCATTTCCAATTGATAAAAGTAGTTCGTTCAGATTTGGTAGCGTCCAAAACAGACTAGTAGGTCGATGTCTTGTACCCGGCACAAGGGTTGTCCTATAGACTTTAAAGCTTTCAACGTGTATATATATATATATATATACACACATGTACGTGTATGTATACATACATACACACACATTCAAACACGAAATCCCGCCATATGGCGAGCAGATCACACGTGTAAAAATATTTTCTTGACCGGGACTTGAACACCGGGTCTTTTCCCTTGCCGTGTACTATATTTTATACTTCATTCTTTACACTTGTGATCTGCTCGATTTCACCTTCCCCACCTCTCCTGTGTTCGTCGTTTATACGTGTTCCTATCCCTTTTTCCTTATATCAATTTCCATGTGAATTAATATGTGTTCGCCATGTGGCGAGATTTCGTGTTTGAATGAGTGTTTGGCCATTGTGGCTCGTCTCTTTCCTCTGGCTATGTGTGCCACGAAAGGCACTGTTCCTATCCTTCATTATATCGTATGATTGCTTACCTAATGTACTTCCTCATGTGTCTCGTGTATTTCTCCATTGATGGGTGAAAAATCTCCTTAACGCCATCTCTTGGACAAAGAATCGGGGTACTTGGTTATATACAAGACCGAAGAATTCAGTATAAATTGAGTTTCCTCGATAGCTCAAGTGGTCAGAACATCCGCCCGGCAAGTGGAAAGATCCGGTGTGCAAGCCTTGGTCAAGGATATATTTTTACACTTGTGATCTACTCGATTCCGTCTTCCCCACCTCTCCTGTGCTCGTCCTTTATACGTGTTCCTATCCCTTTTCCTTATAACTATTTCCGTGCGAATGAATATATATAAATATATAAATTTTTAAATATATATATACACGTACAAGTAATCTGTACCAGAATCTATTCCCCTTATCGTACCTAGATTGCCCAACCTACACAAATACTGTGCGGGGGCATACAAATTCCCTTTGTGTCATTTTTAAACTTCATGAGGCACAATAAAGAAAAAGTGAACAAGATGAAGTTGGCAATCCTTTAGATACAATAAGTTTGTTTAAATAATAAAGAAGAGATGGCGTCTCGAGAAAAAATGAGATAAGCACGCAATACAAATCAAAAAGAATGTCAGGCGAAGGAATTATCCACATGTACGATGAAATTGGAGGTAGTGAAGAGCCGCAGTAAACCAACTGGCATCTTCAGACTGAAATACAATAGATGAATGACAGATTATAGTGTTCCATGGCAGATATCCTGTGAAATGAACATTAAGGCCAGGACACCAAACTCATCTTGTCCGGTAAAGCACGACAATCAGGAGAGATTGAGGTAAGCTCACAGGAAGGGGCAAGAAATGTAAAAAGTTATTCTAACTGTGGGAATGGAAAAGGAACCGGAAGGGGTTCGGAAGACATCTTTTCCTCACTACTTGGCAAGCCGAAAACCAATCTCATTATACGCTGAACCAGACTAATTAATTCCATCCTACACATATAATCGCGTTATATGCAAGCCCTCGTCTTCAGAGCAGATAAAATATAAATTTAGTTCCTAAAGGGATTTTTTCCGCTTGCGCAGGCCGATTTCGTGCCCTTGGCGAATTGAAAAGGAAATTAAAAGGAAAAAATATATAGAAATTTCATTTGCCTTTCGAAATTGTTTCCACGCGTCAAAACTGGGAAAAGGGTTTCGTGTCTTTTCGTTAAGCGTTTGCGAAAATATCGATTGCCTCTCTAAACAAATCGTGTCCGAAATCCAGTCATTTATATTTAAATGCGGCCGCAATGGAAGTGGTTATTTATAAGCATCGACTCGGTGTTGGATGACGTGATGCACGTCAGCATCGTGAAATTTATTCGGAATAACTTTACGCGTGGGGAAAATCAAAATAGAGTATGCTTGAGCGAAAGAAAACTTATGATAAACATATTGAATGAACATCCAGATATATTTTCGGTTGATCAAGCTGAAGTCAGGCAGTTAATCAAAGGATTATAGTCAATGATAACCATTTCACGAAATCAGCGTTTAAGATGGGAGGAGAACCAACATAAATAATACAAAAGTAACGAGGTTACTAAGAAATAGAAAAATTAAGTTAAACTTTATAATCGTTGGGAGAAACCAAGAGCAGGTAAAACACAGACACTCATCTCATACATATATATATATATATATATATATATATATATATATATATATGGGTAACGGATGAGATGATTGCAAAGATGGATGACTCGCTGAAGCAGGAGGATAGACGTAGATTGGAGGCTTTTGAAATGAGGGTGTGGAGAAGAATGGAGAAGGTGAAATGAACCGAAAGGAAAACAAATGAGGAAGTACTAGAAATGGTGGGGGAGGAGAGGGGTTTGTTGAGAGACATCCTATGGAGGCAGGAAAAATGGATGAAAGGCGTATTGAGCGGTAGTGGAATGTTGAAGAGGGTAATAGAGGGGAGAATGTTGGGCAAGCGAGGTAAGGGTAGGAACAGGATAGGGATGTTGGACGGGATGAAGGGAGGAAAGAAGTACACCGAGATGAAGAGGGACCTGATATAGATTAGTTTGCAAGGTGGGGAGTCACAAAATGTTTATTTGATAGTTGTGTCCATCCAAAAACCTAACTTAACCGGTAGATTACCTAATAAATATATATATATATACGTATATGCATACATTCAAACACAAAATCCCGCCATACGGCGAACAAATATTCTTTCACATGGGAAAAGATATAAAGAAGGAGATAGGAACACACACGATAAGACGAGCACAAGAGAGGTGGGGAAAGCGGAATCAAGCAGACCACGAGCGAAAAATATCTCTATACAATAATTTTGTAATCTACCGGTTAAGGTAGGTTTTTGGATGGGCACAACTATCAAATAAACATTTTGTAACTCCCCACCTAGTTACCTAATCTACATCAGGTCCCTCTTCATCTCCGCGTACCTCCTTCCTCCCTTCATCCCGGCCAACATCCCTATCTTGTTCCTGCCCTTTCCTCACTTGCCCAACATTCTCCCCTCTATTACCATCTTCTACATTCCACCGCCGCTCAATACGCCTCTCATACATTTTTCCTGCCTCCATATGATTTCTCTCAACAAACCACTCTCCTCACCCACCATTTCCAGTACTTCCTCATTGGTCTTCCTTTCGGTCCATTTCACCTTCTCCAATCTTCTCCACACCAACATTTCAAAAGCCTCCAATCTACGTCTATTCTCCTGCTTCAGTGACCACGTTTCCGCGCCGTACATAGCTACGCTCCATTTCAGAGTTTTTACGAGTCTTGTCTTAGCATCCATACTCAACGTCCCCGTCATCACCTCCCTCCTCCTTGAGATAGCCTCCTTGCCCAGCTCAATTCTTCTCCTTACGTCCCCACTACTTTGACCGTATTGGTCCAAAACACTCCCGAGATATGTGAACTGTTTCATCTGATCTATTTTTTCCCCGCATATTTTAATATTTAGCTTATCCTTTTCTTTCTGGAAAAACGCATAACCTTTGTTTTATTAATATTAATTCTCATCCCATATCTATCGCACTGCACCTCCAATTCACTCAGCAATGTTTGCAACCCCTTCGCTGACTGAGCAACTAATGCTTGGTAATGAGCAAACCTAACCGATTTTACGAATTCCCCTCTGACTTTCATTATCATCTCCAATTCTTCCCATGCCTTTTTAATCATTTCCTCCACATATACGTCGAACAGCACCGGTGAAAATGGGCAACCCTGCCTTACACCTCTTCCTAACACTGCCCATCCGGACTCTCCGTTCCCCACTTGCACCTGAGCAGTCAGAGACATGTCCAGGTTGCGGGTAGGGAAATAACTACGAAAGGTATTCATTTTTAGCATGTTATTTCATTAGACCTCGACACTGACATAAATACCCCGCGATCCACCGAAAATGTGTGGCAGGGGGTGCAATCATCAGGTGGGAAGGTTTGGGTGATATGGAAGAGGAAGGAAAAGGAAAAAATAATCAGTAAATAACTATCAAATAAGGAGCAAATTTGCATACATGCCGGAGGAAGATTTAATTTAAAACATGTTAATCTACCTAAATAATTAGTTGTTTTGTTATGCGAAAAGAGGAAATAAAAATAAACCACAACCATTTTTACGACAGGTCTCCACCTTAAAAAGACAGGTAATGCAGGACTGGAAAGCACGAAGGGGAAATTCTACCAATTCATAGGCATGCAACTCCTGGTCTCCACCCTTAAAGTCATGGGCAGGGAATATGACACCCCGTTTTAGGTAGCGGACGGTGTGATGAGTTCCCTACCCCCCCCAGGAAGAGACGAGGGATGGAACCAGAAACTTGAAACAATTGAACCAATCTCTATTGATCTAGTGTCTCGCAAGCACCCCCATGGGTTATAGTACTCAATTCAGTACCTAAGGACGTATTATCATCAAAGAAAAAAATAAGAGAGACGTTTCAGGCGTTATATGGTGGAATTATTATTAGGTAATCTACCGGTTAAGGTAGGTTTTTGGATGGACACAACTATCAAATACATATTTTGAAACTCCAAACAAAATCCAATCCAGCAACCTAAACTAGATCAGGTCCCTCTTCATCTCTGTGTACTTCTTTCCTCCCTTCATCCCATCCAACCATCCATATGGTGGAATATCAGGATTAATTGAAAAATTGGCAATTTACCACAAAATAAAATTTAATACGACCGAGTTCAATGTAACAACACCATCATCAGGTAACAGTCATTATTGGACTCTGAGTGATGACTGTCACCTGATGATGATGTAGCTACATTGAAACCGGCCGTATTTAATTTTATTTTTAGGAAAATTGCCAATTTTTAATAAATCATCAAAAATGGTTTAACTGTGTGATAATCTGATGTGTGTTACTCAAATGTGTGATTCAATTTTTGTGTTTCGTTCGTTTGGGATCTATGTTTCAATGATAACTTTGGTAAGCCTCCGGCGCAATATTTTGTGATTCCGCTGTCTCACAAAATAGTATATCTAATAATAACGTGAAATTTTCTGTTTGCTTTTGGAAATCGATTTTAGAAGGTGGTTTTTCTTGTTTATATGTAGTTTAATTTTTCTTGTTTATTCTTGTTTATATTTAGCTAATTATACCTTTTTCAGACTTTGAAGCAGTGTACGCACCGGGATGTTTAAAGTATGACCTTATGTCACGTACTGTTCACGCATGTATGACCTAAAGTTCATGTATGACTTTAGGTCACGAGCATCAACACAAAATGACTTTATGTAACTTGATTTCGAGCATCTTATCCTGTTGCTAATGATTTTAGAACGGTTTATTTTTGTGAAGGAATAGCCGCTGATCTCACAATAGCCACGTGGTTTTTGCAAAAGAGCGATTCATTTGTGCGGAAGAAACGTGTGGAAAAACTGAGAACTGTTTCTTAATCACAACTTTGACCTTTTCCCTGATTTCCAGAGTGGTTTGCCATTTATATACCCTGGCGATATACTAAGCGTCTATATTTAAAAAAAATAAATTCGGTTTTATAACTTGCACTGATTATTATCCATATTGAATTTTCGTGACGATTATGAAATCACTAGGCTCTTCCATAATCAATTATTTTCAGTGGTCGCTCATGTATTTTCATTTTACAATAAAATTATAGTTTATACGGGGAATATACCAGAAAATACAAATTTTAACTCAGTAATGACTGCAGAAAAAATATTCTTGTGATCTGATATGAATGATTCGAGAGATAAGCTTTGAATACATAGATTTTGCAACCAAATTCTCTACCCACTTGGCTACCACGTAACCCTGAGTTTTGAAATATGTGTGCGTTAATGTCCGTTTGATGGAAGAGAGTGTTATGAAAGGCAAGAATATTTATTGGCATTGGAACTATGCATATCTCGTCATTAAACGGTTGATGGCCAACATTGGGGCTCACTAAATCATCCGCAGCACACAGTATGTCTATCGAATTTCAGTTTAAATATTTTAGCAATTGCTGAGCATAAATTCACTATCAGGGTGTTTCCACTGTAGAGTAAATCACAAATTGAAACTGAATAATTGAATATGTCTATTGCCAGATATTTTGCATGTTCAAGTGTCAGGAATATTTTTTTATGATTTTTGAAAGAATTATTAGTCGTTTTCGTGAAAAGACGGACGCATAATGGATAAACAAATGTATTTTAGATTACGTATTCACATATCCTCATGACCTGGAGGAATGATTAAACATTTTCAAAGACAACCTTTTGCCAGGGGAACGGAATAAAATCATCCCATTAGATTCAGTTTCAAAATCATGAGTTTTAATAAAGATGTTATTCGCCGATTAAGCGTCCGAGTTTAATTATTTCAACGGCGACCGAATTCAAACATACATGGAAATGGGATGGTTATCATCGTGTGAGAATATTTTTCTGGGGGTAAAGTAACACAAAATAGATTCAGAAAGTTTACTTAACGAATGATTATGTAGACATATAAGAAATATTGGATACATTTTTTTCAAAAAATAACTTGCAAATTCGTATTGATATGTCTCAATTGAAATAAAGGTGATAAAAACTAGCAGACACTTTATTCAGCCGATTAATGCCCTGATTAAATGATGGAATACTGATTTAAAAAACGTAAAAAATGTATGATTAAATACATCTAGAAGCGTAATAATATTTCAGAACGAGTGAAGAATTATCAACCCTTGATAGGTAGGAATAGGGACCTCCAAAGAAGGAAAACAGTGGGAGGAGGGATTTATCGCCTACATAATCATTTAATTGGATAATCCAAGGGAAGGTTGTCTTTATGCAATATCACCTATAATTAACACAATAAATGTCCAAATTAACGCTTTTTTATGCGTGTCGCGTTCATAAATAAGTAGAATGACTATTGCAATTAAGAAAGTTTGAAGAGCAATTATTTTATTAGTATTTATCCTACAACTTTTTAATTAATTTTCGACATAGCTAAAATATAGAGCACTATTAAAATCAGTGGACTAATTCATGGAATCCGTATTCATAAAATTCCAATACCTGTGATTTTAATCATGCTTGGGCGATATCCCCTGCTCATAAGCGAAGTAGTGCTTCTGTCTTCACAAGGATACATCTAGAGGGACGTAAACAGAAAAATGCCGCTCGGCGTTAGGGTCGGACAGAGGCAAGGGGCACTAATTTGTTCCCTGTCGGATTAGCTGAATAGGCGTAGACGTAGAGAATGCATATCTTGCAACCAAAAACGCCAGCACCCAGTGGATTGCACTTTTATTTGTGAATCTCGAGCTGATGAATTGTTTTTGGACATGGCAGCTGACGCTTAGTAAATTGATTCTTAAAAATAAATAAGCTAAAAATATATACTTTACACTTTCAGACTTCGCCTTGGGGAATTTTTTGATGTCCATATTAAATGAGGTTTAAATTTAAATTAAGTCCGTGAAAGATAAAATAAAGTCTGTAAAAAGTTACAAACTGATTTAATATGGAAAATCTAAACATATGTCCGGGTAATACTTTATGGCTGAGGGGAAAAAAGTAATTACGTAGGATTTTCCGTAAAATCACGGTAGTTAAGAGCAGAGAGCACCATTTTATGGACGTGTCTTGTGTTTATAGGATTTAGGTAACATTCGATAAATTATTGAATTAGCTCCAGAATTTCCTCGTTGAATAATCAACAACCCCCATTAGAGTCCTACAGCAAGAGAGATAAGAGTTATGTAAGATGTTTATATTGTGATATTTTGAAATTTCAGGTCCATATAACCGATGACGAGTTAGACATGTTAGTTCTTAACCTTTTGTGGCACAAGGTACAACTGGAAAAAATTCCGTTATTTCCAGTGCTTGAGTCAGGACGGGAGAAGGATTAGTTTCAGTTAGTTTCCCGGTATTTAAATTTTGGTGACTCTTAAATATAATAAGGGGACATAAATAAAAATGTTTTCAACGCATATAGTCTGGCTCCAAGAAGGTAGAGGGAGTAAAGTAGAGAAGGTAAGTTAAAAGCATGTGCGCCAATCTATTAGGGGAGTAGGGGAGGGGAAGTGTATGATGTATTCAATGGTTTCTGGCTCAAATTTGTGGAAGTTTATGTTCATTAAATGATCATTAAATGAAGAACACAATGTAACACTCCACCATTCTTAGAAAAAGCAGCAGAAAAAAACATATTGAGTTCTAAATTTAATTAGGGGGTGTTTGCCAACAATGGTTTGAACTTCATTAAGGAACGGTCGATGGTAATCACTACCTTGGTGGGGGTGGGATTGGTGCGGAAATATTTTGGAGTCTTTCAGGAATTTTAGGAAGGAACGGGAGAGGTACGGTATATTGTTTCGTTGACCAACTCAAATCTGTCAGACTGAAAGGATTGCTAAATTTCCAAATCCTCCATAGCATTCAACCAGCGTCCTTTCTTCTCTGTGTTAAGAATGTCCGCTGTGAAGTTATTGGTATGATTCTTTTCCAAGAGGTGTTAGGCGTACTGGGATTTTCTGTCTTTTTTTATGAAGCTTGATTGGTGTCCTTGAATCCTAATATCTAATGTCCTCCTTGTCTGTCCAATGCGTATGGTTTTGCAGTCCGCACAATTGAGTTTATAAAACCCGCTTTGTTATATTTTTTCTTATTTTTTCTAATTATAAATTTTTTCTTTTAGTGAACCCATTATGTTTTTTAAAGTGTTTCTGTTGCAAAACGCTGGCTTTGTTTTGTTCTAGGAGAGCATTTGTTGTATCCTAAGTAAAATATGGCCAAGAAATAAAATTCGTCACCATCGATGGCCGTCAAGTTTGGTTGCGTGGTATATATTTTCTTGGCTGTATGTTTATTTTATGTTGTACATGTTGTCAATCATTATTTCCCTGTACCCATTGTTGACTGCAATTTGTTTTATAATAGGGAGTTCCCTTTCTTTGTTGTGTGATGACATTGGGATATTGCATACCCTGGGTGACATGGCATAAAAGGCTGCACTCTTTTGTGAATGGTGATGCTTGGATGTGGAGTGGATAATTTGGTCAGAGTAACACTTCTTTCTGGGTCTTCCTTTCAACGCTCAAAGGAAGGGTCACTGAAAATGCTTCCATAGGCCCAGTTTTGATTTCATGCTGGTAATTTCCTGAAAATAATGTACAGTAGATCACTGCTCATCTGGCTTTACCCTGAACCGTTTCCCTTCGCTGGTCATTAAATTCATAAAGTATTCCATTAGCTTAACGTTGGTCCGCTATTTAGAGCAGTTTGATCAAAGTGAGTGCTTGTCAGTCACAAAATGTAGTCTCGCACGCAACGATAAGTCAGGACCGGATTAATTAACAATGCCATTAGCATTGTTGGTAAACAATACCATTATATCGGTAATTCTCGTAATGGCGTCCAAATCGCTGTGTGATAACCAGTAGTACGCAAGTCAATGGACTATAATTGACAAAGATACAGGACATGAAACAAATTTTGGCTTAGAAACATTGATTAGTGCAGGAAAAGTAAAAAATAAATAAATCGAACCACTATGATCGCTTTAAAGGTGGCTTTGAATGTAAACATTAATGATTTCATGCTCAATTTTAGTTTTTGTTATGCATTAATACTCCGAATTCTTTTCAAAATATCGTTCTTGTAGTATCTAGTTGCTTTTCTGGGACATAATATCATCGAATGTGAAAACTTTCATAATATATTTATGCAAGCCATAAATAAATGAGATATACTCGTATCTAGTTGCAACACTGCTGTATCATTATTGCCGTCTTAAGATATAAATGGCCTAAAAGTAAGAATAATTAAAGTACATAATTATAATTAACATATTACAATTTATTTTTTTCCTAAGCAAATGTTATTGAATTCACCATCACTCAATGCTCCGCTCTCATCATGCTATACCATATCTAATTCAAAAGCATCATTTCTTACAACGGCCTAATTGGAGTCATAATTCCCTCCTCAAAGCTTTCCCCTCTCCCAATGACTTCCGGGATTTCAAGGTAAAATCAGCGCTTACATTTCTCCTTTCAATTATACAAGGGCTAATTTTTGTCACTTAAAGTGTCTTGAATAATCCACCAATGCTTTTAAAAACCATCATTCTTTCTTGCTACCGCAACAGTGCACAAGTTGCCATCTTCATCAAATAATATGTTTGGCTAGTAAACATTCGCTTACAAAAATACACATCAAGCAACTCTCTACCTAAATGGGTTAGACAAAATGGCTAAACAGAGGAGATAACGGTCCTAGAACTTTTACTTCTAAAAAAACAATAAATTGAGAGGGTAAAAAGAGATTGAGAAATGGATATAAACCAAGTATATAGAACTAATAGCACTCAAATGCATAAGAAATATTGGAAGGAGAAGTTTTCTCAGCTTTCAATCATTTATGATGACGGATTCAAGGCAAAAAGCTACAACCTTTAAACACCAGTTTTGCTAGAGAGAATAGCAGAAACACTTAAGGACAATCTTTATAAGCCTTTCGAAAGTTTGACTTTGCAAAATAAAGATAGCAGATATATTTAAATCCTAACCAGAGATAAGATGAATAAGCGTAATAGAAAACAGAAAAGTTAGGAAAGAACCAGTTTGAATGTAGGAAAAGGAGAGGAGTATATTGAGCAAAAATTTATAAAGATAGAACAACAAAAAATTATAAAGCTGTTTAGGATTCCATTTAATATTTTGCATGCTGTATTAAATTATTGGATATGTATTAACTTATTGGATATTTTAAAAAAATGTTTAGAAGATATTATACGAAATTCAATGTTATTTAATCTTCTAAGGAGTTAACTTTAACTCAGGTGTTGAAAAAGACCTTAAATAATGTTAAAGAAAGATGGAAGACAGGTAAAAACGTTTAAACGGCCCGTAATATTGCATGGATCGGTAACTTAGTGGTTGACAGAATATGCAGATAAGAATGGAGAGGTGGATTGGTTATTGATGGTGCGCATAAGAATGGAAAAATAAAATATTAACATGGGAATAAAGCAAAACAAAGTAAAAAGTTCTTCCTTTATAGGAATAAAGAAGGATATCAGGAAAAATTCAAGGGCAAGTGAAATAAATACAGATACATTGAGTACAATGGAATTTTGAAGACTGTGATAAAGGGGTGATAGTCAGACTTGGATAGTCAGTTACGAGTAGGAAAATAGTAATATTGGTGGGGATGGCAAAGGATATGTGGAGTTAAATAAGGGTTTATTGTAAATCTTCGAATTCATCTAATGATGACGGCTGTGCCGTCGAAACGTCAGAACTACTACTACCACTAATATTCACACATCAGGGTAAGGGGGCCAGGTCCTTTCCCTGTGCCGGTTATAGTTTCCCAGGAAGGTCTGGTCCCCGAAAAATCAACTAGCTTGGGTAGAGCTGCAGGTGCCCAGAGTGCCTTGCCCGGGAATTGATCCCGAGACCCTCCGGTCAGTAGTCCAACGCTCTACCCCGACCCTTAACTAATAATTACATATGGCAAAATGGTATTAACACAGTTTCCCTTTCCCAATACGGAATGCCTCCGTCTAAAAGCTATGTAAGGAACTCGAGTCACTGAGTCCTCGAAAGACTAATCTTATATAGCCAAATAAAAAGAAAAACTTCAGCAGGGTTTATATATTGGAAAACAGAAAGGGATTTTTGTCATTGAAATAAATGAAACTTATGAAAGGTGAAAGATAAAACTTTTTTGGGCAGCCTACGCATTCCATCTCCGAAATTGAATCGAAAGTGGAATATTAATGGAAAACCTCTCACAAGAAAAAAATTCAATCCGAAAGTCTCGTCCCCGGGAGTAAAGACGTGAATAGACCTTCATTTGATAATTTGAAACTGAGAGTAGTTTATCGGTTATGTTAGATTTTTGAATTATTCAGTGCCTATGCATTAATACGCTGCATTAACTCTCCTAACACGACGTTAAATATCGTAGTATCTCGTGGATAACATGAGTTATTTGACTCAACTCTCTTTCTCCGTACAGTTCGTGAAAAATACCAAACATTTCCCCCTTTTCAACCGCACATCAAACATTGTTCCTTTACTACATTATTCATCATTAAATTACCTTTCAATATGCCCTGTATCCACATTTATTGCCTTCTTTGAATTTTCTCAAAAACTCCTTATCCCATACCATAATTTTGTTTCCATTTTGATAATACCAACATTTCAGAAGACCTTAGCCTACGCATATTTTATTGTGTCAACGAACAAGTTTTGGATACTTAAACTAGACCTACTGGCACCAAAGTTTTTATATTTACTTATTGCATCTGTAATCAACTTCCAACTCTCAGTAAATGCTGCTTTGATTGACAAAGCTCTTGAATAGAATGGTTTGAGACGTCACTTCGTTGAAGCGATGATGACTTCGTAAGTCGAAATCTTAGATCGTGCACAATAAAATATATGTGGAAGAACAAACTATTTTCTTTTCAGAGCTTATATATCTTATTGAATGTCCATTTAATTTTATGCGTATATTCCAAAATATGGTGTAGATACACTCCACGTCAGCCTTATTATCTATATATCTGCTCTGCACGGTAATTGAACGAATGAACGCATTGTGGTTCTGCCTACATTAATAATACCAACGCTAGATAATACAATAGAATGAATAAGCTCATTTGATTATTAATAAGCATAATATTCAAGGCACAGGTGAATTGGCGCTTTGAATACTTACGCCAGATTAAAAATTCAGCAGATGATCCAGAATGGTTTGACGATTTATTCCTGTCGCGTGGAAAATGAAAAAAAAGAACTTCGAGCGGCGTTGTGCCTGAATCAATGCCCGCGAGAGCGATCAGAGATTTTCCGTGCGAAAAGATTTCCATACCGCCCCTCGCCCGCATCAGAATTCCACCCGACGCACAAATGCATTTCAGCCGTTTGATTCCGAGCCGATGCACGGAGATTCACGGCGCGAGACCCGCCGCTCGAGTCCAGGGAAAAATCGCGGGGGGAGGGGTTAAAAAATTAATACGCTAACGTACGGTGGTGCGAGTTAATATTAATGCAAATTGATGAAACTGGGTGTTATTCTGAGGGGAATACGTTCCGGAGTTACCCCATAAATTATGTAAAAACATCCCAGACACACAAAAAGTTCCGCTGGCGTGAAAAGGAAGGCAAGAATATTTACACCGCATTCATTTATTTATTTACGAACGAATACCAGAAAGGGTGATTCCCGAACGATTGGCTCCACATCAAAATAAGAATTGTGGGTTTGAAAAATTTTACTCGGTTCAATTAAGCTATTACAAGCGCACCGAGCTTAATGCGAACATAGATACGGATAAATAAATTACTTGTTTCTGCATTCGAATTAATAGGAAATAAAAACATTCCCTTTAAACTTTAAGAGTGAAATTTCCTCTTTATAAATTGAATAATTATTTTAAATAATTAATTTTTAATATAAATTAAATAAAAGTTAATATAAATTAATTAATTTTATATCAATTAAATAACCATAATCAGCATAAAGGCGGAACTTAGTCGTTGAAGCTATATCTTTTACCATTATTGTTCTTTTCATATTATTATATGCTATAACTCTCATAGTAATTTTCATGTCATCCAGAAACTTCACCTAACTTCCCGTAACATCAAAAAATCAAACAGATCTCTAGATTAAAGATATTACTGCCTTACTAAATGAAACTATGAATGCAAAAATCTTAACGCAATACTGCTTGATCCTCTATCTGAAGTTAAATAGCCATCAATAGCTAAGCGAAAATAGAATTTCGGGGATTGTTTATGCTCCTCATATCCAATGCAGGTTGTATATAATTTTCTATTTCTCTAGGTAATAAAGAAAGTTGTAATACGTGCCCTATTCAAATAAGTTCCCGTTTGCAAATAGGTAATATAACCGAATATATTTAAATTATTTGCATATACTTCTCATAAGATCAAATGAACAAGGATATCACATTAAGAGCACACCCAACATTCAAAGAGACTTTTACTTCAGACATGGGGCATCACAGATTTTTGAAAGTGTTAGTCTATCGACTTAGGGTAGTTTTTTGGTGGACTCATGGGGGAGACCCCTGTGGTACTCCAAAGACCTAAATAACAAAGTACGAAATAACATTAGACTCCATACTACATGTTACATGGCTTATTATTAAGCTCTGAATACTTTCTGCCTCACTTCATACACTTTCTACCTCCCTTAATGCCATTAAATACGCCTCATATTTTCCTCCCCTTCACTCGCTTTCCCAAAACTCTTCCCTCTATCATTGTCTTTAGCATTCCATTGCCTCTATTAGTGCCTCCTGTATCCACCTGCCCTATCTTGCTCGAATTTCTCTCAGAAGTCGCCTCTGTACGCCTCTCACCGTGCCGATGGCATCGTTTTTTTATCATGCGGCATATAATATCATTTCCTTTTTTCTTTTCCTCTCCATACACTTGTCTCGAATGTCTCCAAAATACACCTACCGTCCTCACCCAAATGAAATAACTTGCAAACCATCTACATCTACAGAAATACACCACTCTTCACCAAAAAGATGTGTGGTAGAGGGTGGGAAGTGGGAAGGATTGTTTCCTTCCCCAAGTGGGAAGGAAAAGGGATGAGGAAGGGGTAGGATTTTCAAAAGGCTAGGAGAAGAGAAAAACATCCTTTCAAAAACCCTAAAAAAACGAGCATCTTGGTGCAAACTCATATACATGCTTGGGTAAAACTTAGTTCATAAGAAGTGTTAACTATACCCACTACAGAAGATCCCGCAAGAAATTAAAAAGAAGAAATTAAAAATGAGCTACAAGCAGTTATACGATTGACCAACACCAACCAAGACAGCGCATGAAAACCATAAATTACACAGGCCAACAGTGGTTTTGGTGCCGGAGCTTTTAATGTTGATTTAAAGAACAATTGGGGTGCTGAATCCAATTATGACACTAGTTTTTTCCTATCAGCTATAGTTTTCAAGATATAGATATGTTGTTACTTACGTAAAAAAATCTTCTACATGATGATATGGGAATATTATATTAATAATAAAACCCACTAAATATAAAGACTTGATTTATTTCTAGGTCTGTTAAATCACTCACAAACACAACAGAATTTTGCATTACCATTGAACACAAATATTAAAATTTTTTACTGTAATAAAACAAATTGAAAAGAAAAAAATACATAAAAACATCACTCAACACATCGGAAGCTTCTTTTGCGCGATTTTCTTGAGTGTACTTTGTTCAAACAGTTTCGTTTTAAGCACCAGCAGTAATCTGCCATCATATGGTTATCCCATCTTCCTTGGTAGCGAGCTTCCATTGTTTTTATATCCTGGTGAAATCTTTCACCTTGTTCTTTACTTGTGTCTCCTAAATTTCCAAGAAAATTGTCTAAATGGCTGTGTAGGTAGTGAACTTTTGTGCTCATATTACATCCAAGTGATTTGAAGTTACTGAGCATAATGTTTACCAGCTCAATATAATTTTCACTTTTGTGATTTCCTAGAAAATTTTTTATGACCTCAACAAATGACATCCAACTAATTTTTTCAATCTCATTCATTGACTCGACAAAAGCAGGATCCTTTGTAAGTTGTCTGATTTGTGGCCCCTCAAAAATACCAGCTTTAAGTTTTTCAATACTTATATGGGGCATCCTTAGTCTTAAGTAGCCGAAGCATGGTCCATCCTTGTCAAGAGCGTTTACAAATTGCTTCATTAGGCCTAGTTTAATATGTAGAGGCGGTAAGATGATTTTCTCTCTTTCAACTAAAGATTCAGCAGTGTTGTTTTCTTTCCCAACAACCAAGTTTTCTCTCTTAGGCCACTCCTTAATCCAGTGGTTTTGTCTGTCCCTGCTATCCCAGAGGCACAAAAAACAAGGATATTTTGTGTAGCCACTTTGCTGCCCAAGAAGAAAGTTCACCATTTTTAAATCTACACAAATCACCCAGCGATGTTCCTGGTATTTTATCTTCTGTAAGACCAATGCTATTGTATCGTATTCTTCTTTCATTTTAGTTGAATGAGCGATTGGTATTGTGCCAAACCTGTTACCATTGTGAAGAAGTACACATTTTAAACTACGCTTGGAGCTATCAATAAGCAAACGCCAATCGCTAGCATCATATTGTGATAGTAGTCCCATTTTTTCCAAAAGACCCTTAACGTCTAAACAAAATGTAAGATTGTCTTCTTGAGTAAAGAAGGGTAGTATATCCTTTTCCCTTGTGCGATAAAAACTAATTTTTGTACCGGGTTGCAGTAAATTCTTTTCATGTAGTCTTGATGCTAGTAGTTCGGATGCTTCCTTCGATAAGTTCAGTTCTCTAGCAAGATCGCTTAACTCATCTTGATTAAATAGTTGAGGAATTGTTGATACCCCCTCGTAGTCACTGCCACTATCGTCAATAGAATGAGAAATGTTTTCAAGTAACTCAAATTCTTCCTCAGATATATCTGGTAACGTCTGAAATATTGGGATCGGTATTTCTTCTGAATGGGGTACCGGGCGTCTAGCGGAAGGCAAATCTGGATATGTCCACTTGTGGCGATTTTTTCGATTGATTCCCGAAACATTTACTATGCAAAAATAACAGTCGTCAATATGGTTCACAGGTTCTCTCCACACCATTGGCACACCAAATATTAGACTTTTCCTTTGTCTTGTTGTCCATTGCCGCAGATGCTCAGTACATGTTTTACACACAAAATGCGGTGCCCATGTTTTATCTTGGTCACCAAGCTTAACACCAAAATATCCCAAGTATGCACGTTTCACAAAGTCTGTAATATTTTTCCTATTTTCTTTTACCATATATTCCCATGTATACTTATAGATTTATTTAACTTTGAAAATTATTTTCCGGAATATATCGAATATTAAAACAATTAATCGTAAGATGTGCCATATCTAAAGAAGTAGAGCTCTTAAATAAAAACGGATTTCATATTTGGATTCAGCTCTACAAATATAGTTAAAATCAACACAAAGATTCCCGGCACCAAAAAAAATTTTTTTTTGTAGGCCTGTGTTTTAATTCCGCTCTCACACCAACCTGATTCTAAAATGCACAAAGAAATCACACTGATTCTGAAATGCTCAGTCTAATCTACATGGCATAAATAATTTACATTAATTCCCCGCGATCCACCAGAAAGGGTTTTGGCAGGGGGTGTAAGCACCAGATCGGATGGATAAGGGATAATGGATGATATTTAAGAGGAAGGGAAATAGGAAAAATGTTCTCTAAAAAATCCTCTTATAACGTGCAAATTTATTCACATACTGAAGGAAGGCTTTGTTCAAAATAAAATATAATATAACACACAGTAAATAGTTCTTTGTTATACGAAAAAGAAGATACTAAAAATGTACCACAACCATTTATACGACAAACCTCTACCATACCGAGATAAAAAATGTAAAATAACTGGAAAATAAGAAGGGAGAAAATCGATTAATTCATGGACATGCAACTCATGGCCCCCGTCCTTAAATTCACTGGTAGAAAATGTGACATCCCGCTGTTGGTAGCGGACGGCGTGAGGCATCACCCCCTCTGAGAGGGAGGAAGGATGGAAGGGGGAACTTGATGTAATGACCGTTGACTGGCAGATTAAACAAAATCTGATCTCTCGGAAAACTAAACTGATGTGTAGAGCTTCTCGCCGACATTCCTGCCTTCGGCCCGTCTCATTCCTTACCATTTTCTCCGCATATTTATTCAAAAGAGCAAATGATAATGGGTATCCCTGTCTTTCTCCGCTGCTTAGCACTGACCATGCCGGTTCTCTATTCACTATCCTTATCTATGGAATCGGAGAAATGTACAGGTTGCGAATAAATTATTAGTTTTAAAAATGTTTTTGAAACCACTACATCGAGAAATAAATTTAATCGTGAAATTAACCGTAAAGAGACCTGAAATTTCTCAATATGTCCAATGGTGAAGGATGAAACGTATTCTAAAGATACTTCCTGAAATTGGTCTACCAATATTTCTTAAATAATTTCAATTGATACTATGAATGAAAATATGATCTATTTTACGAGCGCTTTTAAGTGCTAATGTTCTTCTTATTATTAAAATGCGATTATAATGACAAATTCTCAAATATAATCCATTAAAATAAAAATTAAAACACTCATGTGGAATCTATTTTTCGTTAAAGTTCTCCAATTTAATTAAATTTCTCAAGACAATTATTAAATCGAAAAATATATTATTTTCTTAAAAGTTTAGGTTTTGCGATTTTTTCACAATAATTAAGCAATTTATTTCAAAAAAGGAAAAAATTGGGTGAAAATATGTAATATCCATGTATGTGCCGTGAATAAGAATGAATTTTTCTCTAATACTCGGCATAGCTACTCAAGGAGCAAATCTTAAATCATCAATTTCATAAAACGCCCAATTGTCCTATGCAAGAATATTTTACTTGAGATTATGATTCCTACGGTGCAATAAATTTAGCGTAGAAAACAAATAGCGTATTGATTCGATGCAATTCTTCTGTCTTATCTGGATCCAATCTAAATTCTGGAATAAAGATACTGAACTGGATTTTAGAGCAGTATGAAATAGCTCAGCCAGCACAGAACTACGGTAGTAAAATTCCGAAAGGAATTGCACCAGTACGTCCGTCCCTAACTTATAATGTCCTTGTACCCCTTTCTCTAAACCCCTAAACACATGGGTATTCTAGGCGTCTGGTGCATCCGTAGGTACATATGCTTGTGTATACTAGTTGCTTCAATACATGTTTGCATTTTCATACGTAAATGAAAATACATGCAGCTGGAATACATGTATATTCGTCTTTGTTGATGTTCATTAGAATTTTTTGTTTGTTTTACATCTGGTTCCATTCTATTGGCAGGTGGTGACCGAACACCCTCCGCCACATGCCCTTGAGAGATATTGTGTACATATAGATCCCCTTACTCCAAAAGATACCCGATGTATAACTATTGGTTCCACAGCTATTCTTTCCAAAATACTCTATCGCCCATGTGAGGAAGTCACTCCTCTGCCCTTTATCTTAAACTCCCTCCTCCCCCGCTCTAACTCATTCCGACTTACCTAAAAAAGATATAGCATAAGTTTGTGTCTTCTTGTGCGTGTCTTTGACTCGAACTCTCCACGTTATGCCAGAAAGCCATTTTCAATACAAGATATGAGTCATACAATGAGCGTTAATTTCTCTGGAATTACAGATTTCCAATTTTATCTGAGTAATTCGATTCGACCAAATCATACCTTCAGTCTTCATTAGGCTAACCAAAAATATTTTAGCCAAGACTACAGTAGGGGTTGGTCATCATTTTTGGCAGATTCTATGAAACACATTTTTTACATATACATATATGCATCGTGTTTCACCAGAAAGGTGTGTTGCAGAAGGTACAAGCACCAGGTGGAATGGGTAAGGGACAAGAGAGGGATAAGAGATATGAAGAGAAAAGGTAAAAAATATTTACATAAAATCGTGAATAAACTTGCATGTTCAAATACATTCTGGCGGAAATCTTAGTTCAAAATCGTCATGATAAATAATATATTTTTTTCAAAAATTCAAATATACCAGGAATCTCCATTACTTCAAACATCATTCAATATTTATTAGTAACCAAATACGTAATGAAAACCACACTTTGAGTAGTTTTAAATTGATTCGTCCATATAAAACCATTTTAGAGATAAACAAATACAAAAATTCCCTTCTCCAGCAAGATTCCCGTTCAAACATTTCAATGCACTTTGATTGCAATTCCGTTGAGAACTTCTTACTCTAGGAATGATCTTAATATTTCAACACCGCGTGCAATGGAGGATTGCCGCTTCCGGGCATGCGCTAAGGGCGGTTTCCCTGTGCACACTCGGCGGTGAAATAAATGCAGGCCACTCGCAAGTAATTCCATTCGATTGAGATTTATGCTTCGCCGTAAGAACTCCCGCGCAACCGATGGATATTTCTCCTCCATTGCTTACTTTTTTCCCCGCGCCTCCGAAATCAATTCACCGGAGTCGCCCGCCTTGCTCTCGCATCCCCACACCCTATCCCTCAGCAAGCAGACTTCCACCCCTTCCCTTAAGCGAGATTAATGGTCCCGCACCCTACCCCCTCTCATCCCCACCGACACTCCGCAGCCCTTTCGTTCTCCCCGCGACCCGAATATCAGTCGACCGAATCTCTTTCCCCCTTTCTCCCTTCCTCTGCCCCGCTCCCTACCCTCCCCCTATCTCCTCCTCACCCTTCCATAGGACGAGCGAAACACCGAGCCACGCCACGAGAGAAAACAAACCTTTCACTTGAAAAAAACCACTCCAGAAATATCTTTCCTGTGATCGCGCATAATCTTGTTTAAGTTGACAAATTTTCCAGAGAGCACTTTCACTTAGGGAGAGTCCCCTTGATCTTGAGACTCGTTTCTTGAAATCGTCCCTACAGGGGTCGCCGTTGAGGGCTTTTCACGAATATTCCGTCAGTTTGCTGAATTTTCGGATCAAAGTTTCACGTTGGAAATTTTTCAGCACATTATCATTTAAAACCTTATTTATTTAGAGAGATTATTAGTAGCAATTATACTAATATTTTCATTTGACTGAAGGTTTCAAATCATTGATATTAGTATTATGACGGCATTTTATTGAATATATCTTATCACTGCACATTCAACCAATTTTTGGGATCGACTGTTATCCGTAGGTCAGCTTTAAGTCAATGAGTGAGTCGACCATATAGTGGATGATGGGTGAACACTGAGGTAAAAATTAAGCTTGCAAGTGAACGAGGTAGGTTTACAAATAATCGGTTGTAGATAGTGAATGATAGTACGTTTTGAATCTACACAGTGTACTCCTGGAATATTAATTGGGAGACAACCGTTTATGGTAAGTTTTGGATGAACATACAGACTGAATTTCATATGCTCACCTAGACACCTCACACTACAATAAACTCTTCTTCAATTCAGCATCGATCCCTTCGTTCCATCTAATATGCTTATCATTTTCCTCCCCTTACCCCGTTTGCCTAACGTCCTCCCTTATATTACAGTCTTCAGTATTCCATAGCCAATCAAAATGCTCTGCATTCAGATATCTTAGAAATTAGGATTATTCCCGAGAGCCCTCTCTCCCCCACCATCAAGTCTAGTACTTTGATGATTTTCTTTCCGTTCAGTTTACCTTCTCTCTGAGATAAGATGGCCTAAAAATATTGTCAAATTCTATGATAGTTATATGACTGCATCTAAAGCCAACAAGGAGGCTGTAAGTAAGTCGGAGGAGGGGATAGTCGCTCTCCATTCCATTGAATAATTTGTGGAATGTAGGCCGTGTCCCCAAGCAGAGGCATGCATTTCACACCAAAAATATTTTAACGCTAAGGTTATGACATTTTGATATCGAAAGCAAATAAAACAACTAAATAACTAGTCCATTAAAGTTTTTCTATGTTTTCATCAAAAAAATTAATAATTGTTTCCCCAACAGTAAAATAATCCCAAGGAAATATAATCTTCACTTAGACTTCAGGGTTGGAAATGATTCGGAGAGAGTACATTATCCGATTATGCTAATCAATTTAGAAAATTGGAATTTCAGATCGATCGCGGCAGATGAATTACTTTGGAATGTAAATTAATAGGATTGGACTAATCTGGAATAATATTTAATGACTCAATGGATACTTTTGGTGTGATGGAGCCGAGATAATTCTCACAAAATCCTTACCCGAAAATGGGACTTCTGTTATAGAAAGTATTTTTCGGAATAATACTGCGTTTACTGCGAAGAGGTTAAACATGGATACAATGAAATTGGACATAAACATGACCCTCGGATGCTGCTTCTATTAACGGTTATTCCACAATTCAAAATCGGAAATGGTTAAACGCGTTTTAAAACCAAACACGTAACTACATATACGCAAGGGCTAAATGGAGTCCGTTTCCAAAAGTTATAAGTAAATATTAAATTCTCCTACGCGTGAGTAAAAATTTAATTTATAAATTTTGAATCATATACATTGGTAAAAATAAGCGTAATTAATGTAAAGGAAATCAATAGCTAGTGGAGGATTGTTTTAGAAAGTGATAATTTCTTATATGCTGTCTTTTAGCCATGATAAGAAGGCCCCTGAGGACAGCAAGAGATACAAAATTAACTAAAACCTCGTAATAACAGTCAAATGGATGACTGAAATAGGTATTATGTAAAATTTACCCATTAATAAGTTCTTTATAGGTACTAATGCGCTACCTTAAAGTCAATAATATGCATATAACTGAAGGAAATCGAGTATAGAGTGAAACAATTACACGCACAATATAAACAACTGAAATGTTGCACGAACACAAAATTGAATAAAGAGGGGATGTAAGAAGAGTTAAAAAATGAACGTGGCCAAGAATGCTATTAAATTGAGGGAATCTTTGAAAAGGAAACTAAATATGACTGATGAAGTGTTGAAGATTTTGAAGTGAAACTGAAGATTAACTCCTTATAAATGACAAAGAGTTAAAAAATCAAGAAATGAAGAGAATGAATGAAAAACCCATCAAAATCACAAATTAATGAACATAGAACCAAACATACAGAAGAACCAACCAGTTTTTGGATGAAAATAAAATACAATCTAGGGGAAGCGAGAATTAATTGTTTCAGGCGTCACGTAGTGGAATTGTTCCATGATAAATAATGTCAAAATAACACTTTGTATAACCACATACAAAATAAACTTTAATGTGACTCAGGTTACACTGCGGTGCAGAGCATCATCAGACCTTATGATGCTGGACCGCAGTGAAACCTGGGTTGCATTAAAGTTTATTTTTCATGTGGATTTATAAAGCTTTAATTTGACATTATTCATCGGTAAACGAGAAATACGAGTACAATACTGATTACGAAATGATAATTGGTCCACGTACCAAAAAACCAATTGGCCTCTATTAAATACAAAACCACTCAAAAAGATTAACTACTCATCGAAGATAGATACAAAAACTATCTACCAAAATATAAGGGAGAGGAAAGCGGAAGAGTATTTAAGTAAAGAGGAATTTCTATTTAAAAGACATTGAGGACCTCTTCTCTTGTAATCGCCGTGAGGAGGACAATAAAAAAGAACATCCGATTCTTATCGCTTCAAGAGTTTAGGAAAAGCTTCTCAAGCTGAACTCATTCAATTCAAGCTGAAACAAAATGATATGCATCTTGAAGGAAATTGGAATGAACTAATACGACGGAAGATTGATGATGGCACGGTCTGTGAAGAGAAGAGAAAAAAGTGATCAAAATTGAGGAAAGGAGAGATAAAGTTACAAATGAAGAAATAAGTAAGACAGCGATGCCCATCTTCTTTCCTGATCTTTAATGTATAAAATAAGAAGGCAAAATACTGTTAAAGGTAAAATATGATTGTTGGAAACACGGAAGAAGAGTAAGTCCTGCTTCATGTTGTGCAAGAGAGAGAGAAAGAACTGACGAGGATGTCAGTTCGTATTAAGAGGATGAAAAATGTCTTAAAATGAACGTTTTATTGGACTCCCAGTAAAGGAGAATTGTACACCGCTGTATCTACAACCGATGGAGGAAGACAGTTTTTAATAAAATTAGAGAGAGACTCTCGAGCAAGAGGAAGTGTTGTTTTTATTTAAGCAGAAGGATGTGATGTAAGGAGCTAGCAAGAAGTACAGCACAGCCACAAAAGCATTCACGTTAATTTTTAATATCAAATAAGTCCTAGCCGAGAGGTAATGAAGCAATTCAAAGCTTCTCCTTCTTGTAGTTTACTTCTAGACGACTGTGCTGAGAACATAAGTAGAAGAAAGTTAATCATAAATGATGAAAATGCGATGTTACAGAAGAATGATGAAAAAGAAACGATAATAGACCGGTGAACAAATTAAAAAGTACTTCAGACTGTAACTGTAAACAAAATTCTAGGTATACTATTGGTAGAAATGTATTTCCCAGTACCATTAGAATTCAAAATAGATATAACGGCAGGCGCGAAGGAAATAATTAGTATTTGTAATGCGCACCATATATATTTTCGTCATAATCTGCACGATTTTGAAATATACGCATCTTTATAACATTATTCCTGCTTGATTTCAATTTCTACTATTATTGAATATTCTTTCCTGTAAGTACCGCCTTTCGTTTGATTAACTTTGTTCGAGTGCATTATCAATCTAATATTTGGGTAGAGATGTAATAATTGTGAATGTGCATGCACGGATGGTGATCAAGCACCCCCACCACACGCCTTTGCGGATTTTTATGTAGACGTAGATGAACGTAAACGAAAGAAATAGCCCCAGCCCTATAGGACATAATGGAATCCAAATGAATTTAATATTTCGTTAAAGCATGCGTATTCTTGCATCAGCACTTGCACAAAATATATCTTTTAGAATACAGTATTAGTTCTTACAAGCTATTGAATTATGGCAACCAAGAGACACTATGTTGAAGACCCATATGATCTCAGGGCCTATTACATTTAAGAATCCATAAATAGCAATCACAATAGCAAATCTCTGCCGGTTATTCATCTAAAAGATGACTTAGAAAACATAATATCCGCGGCAACAAATTACCGGAACAAGATCTTTCCTTTTAAGTTTTTCCCTTCATGGTGAATACCCATTTGTTATTTCCTCGAAGTCGGTACTTCTTGCAGCATGACTGAGCACGACATTTTCTTGATAGTTTCCATCCCACCTACGTCTGAGTAAGCCATTACGCATAATTTCACCCTTTCCTCGGGGATAATACCCATTTGCATATTTATTTTCTTCTCACTCCTCGCTTTACCCAGCTATTTGGGATAGTGAATGAGTATTTTTCCTCCACGAGGAACTCTCGTTTTTCCCCCCCACATAACACTTCAGCGTCTCCCTTTCTGCGCCATTCCCCCACCAATTTTTTCTCTTTTTCTTCCCGAATTTACTCTCTACTCCACCCTCATAGGAGCTACACTTCCCACACCGTGTATCAAGGTCTTCCTTCACATATCCTACTATTCATATAATATTTATTATTACTAATTACCAATTATATTTTCCTACTGCTACTCCTATTATGCTTTCCTACTGAATAACTTCATAATTTTGATCCACTTTCTCCGTGCTCAATCTATTTAAGTCAAATGTAAACGATTTCCCTGTGCATATCTGTGAATGATATACGAGTGTACTCGTACTGTGTCTTTTCACCAAATAATAAAATTCATGCGAATGTTTTCCAAATTGAATGAATTTTATTGGTATATTTTTTTCAGTAAATACTAAGTTACTTACCACCTTCAAACAGATGCAAATTGATCCTATTTTAATTTTTTCAAGTGAGAAGAGAATATTCAATTCATACCTTTCTTGGCCTACCTATTTCCATAAACAAATTACGATAAAAGATTCTCTTAACATAACCATAGACCGGTGCTGAGAGGTAACCTCTACTATCTAATATTTATGGACGACAATGGTTTTACCAATGTTTGATACCATCTGTAGATGACACCTGATTAAAAACACAGTGGTGAAACTGTGGGTATCAATAAATATTAACCGTAGAATTGCTGTTTCTTCGGTCTGTACAATGGAGAAATTCCTCCGAGTAACCACTAAAGCAGTGTCATGTACTAACTACCTCACCTGTCAACCCAGAGACCCCTGTTCAGACTCTTGCCTAGTTGGGCTTTCATGCCCTCAGTTTTTGGGTGTTTGTATGTTGTCTGTTCTATACTACAATGAAATAGAGAGTGTGATAGAAATTCACTGCATTTTCGTCTTGGTTCGTTAAATCTATCTTTCAGCATGACTCGAGAAAAATTCTTGATCATGTTAATTTGAAATTCCATTAAAATCTTTAAAGTATAATTGGGATGAATATGATTATTAATAAATAGTAGCAATCTTCCAGTTAAGAAAGAGGAAGAGACATCGGTGATTACTGGAGTGGCTTTTTCAAAGTAATTTATATTTGGGGGGATGAGAGTCAGTGTGAAACGCCTGTAGTGCTAAAACAGGAAGCTCTGGAGAAGGTTAATGAATTCGGAATAGATGAGTGATTGATTTAAAATTTTATTGGAAGATAAAAAACTGACACAACCAATCGAGGAGTACTAGTATACGCCGATAAGTGGGCACTAGGAGGAATAAATAGACTGCTTGTACGAGTAATTGTAAGAAATAAATGGGGACATGCCAGGAGGTAAATATCGAATACTAATTGGGTATGGAACGAAGTGATGGGCGAAGGTAATGATAGGAGAGAGGTAGGAGAGTACGGATTAGGAATTAGAAATAATCGTGGAGAGAAAAATTTGTTAAGAAAACTAACATCTAGCTCAAGTATTATCGCAGGCGTTGGTACAATTCCTGGAGAAACAGGTTAATTACGAGATCACTACCAGGTTACTCGTAGATTATATCATGGTTCGACGTAGAGTTTGGAACAGGATCATCAACTTATACCACTTCCCGGATGCGGAATCACGTTCAGATTCAGCAGATTCAGTTGTCATTAAGCCTATTTTTTAATGTTTAAAGGTTAAGAGAGGTATTGTTGTGCAAACTTGGAATTTTTAAGGTTTTTCCAAATTAAAAAACAAGGAGTACTAAAAAATGCGTGCCTGCAGATGAAACCATCTTCACCGTCTTTGAACCCAGTTCTCCCTTTTGAATCAATTGTTTTGTGTTCTTTTCCTCAAGTAATGGACCCAAGTTTCACCCATGGTTATGAAACGGAGCAAAAATTCTACTTTATTGCTCTGAAACTTTGCTAAACACTCAATTGAAACATCTTCGCGACACTGGTTTTTCTCGAGTATGAGCAAACGCGGCACCCATCTTGCACACAGCTTTCTCATGTCCAAATTTTCAGTTAATATGCGATGTACAGCACTTTTTGAAATGCAAAGTATGCCTACTAGCTCGCGAACTTTCAGTCGACGATCATTCAGTATGACTTTGTGGATTTTCTTCACCGTTTCTAGAGTCATCACCTCATAAAATGGACCAATGCTCGCCTTGACGGCTCCTCCGGTTTCGTGTAAACTCTACCACCCAAAAGTTTTTTGTTGTAAACAAAGGAGTAGACAGATCAAAAGTAGAATCCAATTCGCCTTTTACATTGGTTGGACTGAGGCCTTTCAAATAAAAGTATTGTATCACATAAAAATGACCTATTTTCTCCATTTTCACAAATTTACTGAAAATCTTTACTATTGATGGCTGCCAAACAAATACTAAACAACATGGCGTCTTCAAACTTGAAACATATACTTTATAGATTGCATACATTCTAATACAGTGTTATTTTTCAAACAACTACCGCCATCTCTAGGTACGCCCGGGTATTTATGGGACCACACTCGTGTAAGTGCTTTGCAGGAAAAATGCAAGAGAATGAAGATACAAGGTGAAGATTAATCAGATCAGGGCTAGATTAAATGCTGACGTAAGAGATAACAGTCTAAATAAGAGGAAGCAGTTCATGTATTTGGGCAGTATTTTAGAGGAAAGGGGAATTTTAATGGAGGTAGGTGAAGCATGGCATTAGCAAAAGAGGAATTTGTAAGATGAAGAGAATCTATAAGGGGTACACTTTAGAGTAAAGATGCAAAGAAGTGATTAGTAAACACTTAAATATGGAGAGCAGTGCTTTATGAATTTAAGAACTGGACTTTGTGCCAAGAGGATGAACGTAGAAATGGAGGCTTTTGAGATGTGGTTGCGATCGAGAATGGGAAATCAAATTGAGCGGAGAGATAAAAAACGCTGAGGTGGACGAAGTGAGAAAGTTACTTGGGGGAATTAAAAAAAAAGGCAGAGAAGGTTAATGGAAAAAATATTAAAAGGTGAGCGTTGAAGGCCGTGTTAGCAAGAAAAAAATTGGGAAAGTGGGGTGGAGGATGAAAGAGATTGGAACTTTTAAGGCATTATGAAGTTAGGCAGGTTACGAAGGAATATTAAGATCTCACGATACTTACAAATAAATTATATCTATGAACCGTCCAAAATCGTCCATTAAAATAGGTAAAATAATCTGACTGCTAATGATGAAATCATGGGCTCATTAGTTATGATGAATCAATCGCTTCGGATTAATATGTTCGGTAACGAACATCAAGGTGTCATGCACTGAAACCAATCAATCGATTTTACAATTTAAATGGCTTTATCATATTTGCTATTTAACCTGACATGCATTCTAAACATTTAATACAACAATTTTCTTGATTGGAATACGTACGATATTTTTATGTCTAATAGCTATCCTCTAAATAATTGCCAACTTCGATTATGTTTCACATAGGTAGAGAAAAAGATCCACTTGTTAAGATAGTTAGGAAATTAACAAGAAAGTTCGTAAGGCAATAATTGTGAACGGTAGTCTGGGAGGGAAGCTAAGGGAAACAATTGATGTAACAACGCAACGATGGTTTCACTTGTTGGGTACTAATCTTCAGTGGAAATTGGACATATATGTTGAATTTGTAGTCCTGTAGAGCCTCTTATTAACTAGTGCAGCGACTGACTAGAGACAACTATCGATTGCAAAAGACGTGGAACAGTCCGGGGGCCCACAAATATGGCGTTAAAAGGTGAAAGTACTCTCTTGTTCCTTTAATCCTTTTATATACGCTGTTCCCGATATTTTTCACTCCGGTAAGCCCATCATTGTCCAAAAAAAAATATGGACATTTTATAAAGGCCTAACGATTGGTGGCCTGATTCCGCTGAGTTGCCGACGCCACCTCATATATTTGTCTCAAGCCGTCTCGAATACAGGGGACTCTGGGGAAATATATGTGCTCACACATGAAAAAATAACATCCAGGGCTAAACACTTCCTCGTACCATCCGGGCGATCGATACCGCCTTCGTTTTACGCACGAGCGAGGTTTATTTATTTTATCGCGGAATGCGATGACTTGGCAAAAGCTAACTAAATAATTGATTCGGTTAATTGTCAGCATCGAAAAGCGATACAAATCGATGAATAAGCATATAAAAATCCCTTTTTTTTAATCCAATGAAGCCGAATGAACGTTCAGGCCGGAAATCCTTCTCAACACCAGACGTAGGTACCTATTCGAACACCAAACAGTTCCGAAATAGACATTTTTTATCACGGATACGTACCGTTAACAAATTTTCTTTTCTTCGAAAGGTTTTAGAGACAACATGCACTTCATGACACAAACTACACACGTCCAATATCCTAGATATCCAAGCACAAATGCTTAAAATAAACAAAGGAAATTTCATATTGTAAACCCTGCAACTTCATCTGCTTTTATTCCATTGGGAGACATCAAACATTTTTCTTCTTTTTTGTGAATGAAAGTTTAGGGTATTTAATTTATTCAACAAACAAAAAAAAATTTTAATGAATGATACATTAATTGAAATGGTACCATCTTTATCCAGTATGAAAGCTCAGTTTTAGCCAATTCAATCATGATTTTTTTACTTTGATGCTCATGGACATGAAAAATGACTTATTCGCCGCGTTTCTATATGCCAAGTAATTTTAGATTATATGATCAATCACACTATACAATTCAAAAAGGGATAATTGTAACACGAAATTTCAAATAGCTTGAGTTACTAAATTTTTCACAGATCTTTCCAGAGATATTCATTTATACCTAAGCATCAAAGCGAATTCATTGCACAGTAAGGTGCTCAGTCAAAAGAGACTTGATAATGAACTCTTAATTCTTACTGTACTAAAACGGCTATGTGGTCAACAAGCGAAAAAAAATTAAATCGGAAATTTTTTTTTAATTTTTAAAAATGAAAAATTTTTATTAAAATTTAGTCGGAAAATTGAAAATCAATAATATAGCATGCCTAATATTCATAAGCGACCAAATTGAAAACCCAAATCATATATAACTATTCAAAAAATTCTCCGACTGGAGTTACCTATTTGGCAATTGGTATACACTATCAGCAATTTTACCAGAACTTTTTTATTTGAGGTAGTGTACCGATTAGCAGAAGATAATGTGTTATCGCTGAAGAATGATTCACTGCTTTGCATACTTCTAAACCGCTTCCTTTCAGCATTAACTCCTTAGAACGCTCATCAAAAACGCTCTTTACCTGACTTCATGTAATCCAAAAGTTTTTCCTTGCCACTTCCTTATCTTGCTTTCCCAGCGTTCTCCCTTCTACTAGAGCCTTCGATATCCCATTACCCGCTAATATCCCTTCCGTCCAATTTTTATGCCATTAAACTTTCCCCAATAACTACTTCACGTATTCCTCACAATATTCAACCTGATGCTTCTTTTGGTCTCGTTTCTAACAAGCTTATTATAATCTCTTCCCGTCTCTTCTATGTTTCCTAAAAGCTTCCAATAGGCTTTCTAATAGGTTCCCTTTCCTCCAAGTTCAAACTTCTGAACCTTAAAATTTGATCCATGCATCATGCCAATACCTTCACGACTATCTATTTCTGATTTGACTTCAAGGGTTACGTTGATCAATATCGCTCCTTTTGGTTTATCATTCTTTCGGCTACATGATTGCTATCTAATACCTCCAAACGCACTCCCTATCTCCTAAAATAAAACTCTTCCCAAGCCCTGGAAGTTATCCTTATTCCTGATAATTATGTCAACTTTTTAGCTTCGATCTCCTATTTTCTGAGAACTTCACTAATTGTGTTTTCATGTTCAACTAATTTTATGTCTCATAAATATTCTTTATTTTTTGCTCTACGTAGCGATAACCCTTTTATCGATCATAAATAATTTTGTCATTCTAACACAAACCCTTAATAAACAACCCGAAGATAGGTTTGATAAATGAGGTGGGATCGCACCTAGTACTAAGCACGATGGTACGTGTTATCAACATACCAGAGAAGGGAGGCCAGTTCTTTTCCCTGTGTTGTCTATGATTTCCCAGGAAAATTGGGTACCGGGAAATTAAGAAAAATTGGGTAAATCTGAGGGTGTGAAGGCGTCCCCTAAAATCATACCCGGGTCCTCTGGTCATTATACCATCTCTCTACGCAATGGGCAACCACGCTCCTATCATCAAATCCATCTTGATTTATCATCACTTAACCTACTTTTAATCCTGCCTCAATCCAGTTCTTTCACGTAATTACTATTTTATCAATGGATGCGTTATTACTAGAGCATGAGCGAAAACTGACGAACCTCTCTCATGGCTGTTTCACTCTCGAGCTAACTATCCACATTCTCGCCACACGACCTTAAATTTGGAATATTGTTCAAGTACAAGTTTCACAAAATATTTATATCTCTCAAAATTAATACCATTTAAGGCAGTTACCTCCTTTGATTTGTCGCTTCCTTCTATCCAAACACATTCTTGCAATCCTAGAGGCAAATAAATTCATCCTGATAATTTTCCAAATTACCCTCAATTAATATCGTCATTTCTGCTTGCTCTCTCTATCTCACTCACACGTGTTCCACGCATATTGCCAGATCCAAACTGATTTCCCAGTTCTTAACTCTCCTGATTCATGGCACAAACTTTGCCGCGCGTGAAATTAAATTTATGGTCTCATTCGTCAAATATTCTGTCTCAGTCACATTCCCCTGGTTCCTCTTATTCTGGATGGGAATGGAAATAAAAATATCAGAGGCTAACATCGTTCCTGATATCCTTAGAGCTCGGTACAGAAGGGGAAATGCACAACAAAAATACATACTTAAGGAAGGTTGCAAGATAATTGAGCTGTAAGTGCCTGAAAGACATGACTGATTATGAAAGAAAGAAACTGAAGAGTACCGGACAAGGATTACAGCCTCTCGAGAAGAAATGTAAAATGGCGACGAAATTTACATCTGGAGATCTACGCCAGAGAAATAATTCAGATTTAGGTTCAGGTTTAACTTTGTGAACCCAGCTAGGATGTTTATTTTTTAGTATGAGCAGTTTTCGGCTGTATATCTCCATCAATCTCTCTCCCTGAACATTCTCTTCCCTCTCCTACACTTGCATCTACGCGAGGCGTATAAAATCCTAGTCTTTGGTGTTCAAATCATTCCATTTCTTGTTTCTCTCTCTTATTTCTCTCATCGCAATGGCTGCAAACTTCCAAGAGGGAGCATGTGGTCATTCTTCAGCTAATCCCTTCATTTGTCCTCCCCTGCCTATTTGCACAATTTCCAACCCTTTCGTCCTCATCAGTGCTCGCAACCTCTCAATCCTACTTCCTTCCCCTCTGTCTCTCTCTCAAACCTTAGTTAAATCCTTTTTACGGATTTCGTAAAGAGGTCGAGCCACGTGGTCTAATTCCTGAGACGGACTTGGAGGGGAATAAAAAAGAAAAAATGACATGCAAACCGATCACACGGGGCAATAAATAAATCAGATTTTGAATTTAATTACAATTGTCAATGATCAGAAAGAGAATTGAAATTTCTGGGCAGCGTGATAGGGGGTGATAATGAAGGGATCAAATGAGAAACGAGAGACTCAGGGATTCAGCCAAAGAAGGGTCTCATCAAAAAAATAAAGGGATCTAAACTAGTCTTAGAGGATAGAACTAGGTGGAGGACGCACGAATTGGAGTCGATAGGTAGACGGCCAAGAAGGAGACCAAGGGACATGTTAGTACAAGGAGGGGGGAGAACTGTATTAAATGTATGGTTTCTGCTGTTACTTTCTATCATAAATTTATAAAAAGGCAACACATATAGATTTCCACATAAAATATACGTAATGCACGAGCCCATATTTGACGTTTAACGTCACTATCAATTTAAATATTAAATTACTAGGGATGGTTAAACGACACCGGTACTTTTGCATGCAAACCTTTTTAGTGTTTTATTTTGCCGTCAAATGAGGCATATGCAATAAAGAATATATATATATATATATATATATATATATATATATATATATATATATATATATATATATATATATATATATATATATATATATATATATATATGACTCAGTCATATCTTATCTTCCGAAGAAGACGGAGTTCGAGTCCGTCGAAATTTTCAAGATATTATTTTGAGTGTTCTTTTTATGTGTTCTCGTGCTGTGTGTTACTAAGTTTTTTATTCAACACTTCCGTGTTACTTCGCAGAAATCATCTATACATATAAAAAAAAACCATAAACACAGTAATCAACCCGAAGGTCGGTTTAGTAGGTGATGGTAGAGCTCACCCATGTACCAAGCCCGACGGCGTGTGAATATTCACACATCAGGGTAGGGGGGCCAGTTCCTTTCCCTGTGCCGGTAATGGTTTCCCAGAAAGATCTGGTACCCGAAAAATCAACTAGCTTGGGTGGAGCTGCAGGTGCCCGGGAATCGAACCCGGGACTTGAAAAGTGCCTTGCCCGGGAATCGAACCCGGGACCCTCCGTCAGTAGTCCAACGCTCTATCCACTAGACCACCGCGACCCGCCATCTATATATATATATATATATATATATGTACATATATATATAAACACATACAGTATATAATACTTAAATATCAATAATTTTGAAATGGTGAGTTGTTATTGACATTTTTGTATCTGATTTTATCTGATATTATTAAACATATGTCTGTCTTTCAAAGAATGGAAAAGTGTTGTTTCCCTTTGAAAATTGTCTTACGGATATTTTTTAATAAGTTTATAGGATTGAAGAAAAATTGTTGTATAATTATACAGAATTCTTTAATCATTAAATAAAAATGAAGTTTTTGCACGAAAACGGTGTTTGTAAAGAGGCACATTTGTCGAGTTATTCGAGGAAATAAAGGTAGTGAGGTATACATTTGGATTGGATGTGATTGTGAATTCATTTCCGAGTACCAGGAACCTGAATCTAATTTTCTCACCCTTGGTATCAACCCACGACACGTTTTTTTAATTTCAATACATAGCAGAAATTGATATCGATTCCTGGCCACCTAAAAATACTAAGAAATTTTGTCTTAAGTAGTGGAGCGAAAGTAACGAAATGAAGGGAGGTAGAAAATGAGTTAAAAATAATTTGTTACAATATGGACTTTCAAGGTTTTCTTGAACTGTGTGAGAGCTCAGGAGTGTGGCATTTGCTTACCTGAAATCATCCTAAATCTATTATTAATGATAATAATTAATTTATTAGCTTTAATTAGAACTAGGTGTTTCATATCAAGGAACTAAATGTTGTTACTTCAACAGGCATGATTAATAATACCTGTTATTACATACTGTTTTGAATAGAAACAGAGATCCTTTAAGTAGTTACCGTATTGTTTTCCTGATATACTGGAATATTTTATACCCGTCTTCTTTTTAAAGAAAAATGAATTTTTTTCAAGCAAGAACTAACTGAGACCTTTCATAGTTGATAGCCTTAATATTATATCCCAAAAAGAAAATAAAAAATAATGTCGGATATAAAATTTTAATCAAAATCCGAAGAATAAATTTTTATATTTTGGCCAGAGAAGAAGGTTTTCTTTTAAGTTTTCATTACCCCTAGAGTGTGAGTTACCTACTACAAACGACTAATTACTAACACACAGGGAGTGGGTATTGTGCTGTAATTAATATATTCATTTAAAATAAAAGGGAGCTGAGCCGTGCTTCTGGAAGCGATTTAAATGCCTATTTCGACTCCTTCCCTCCAACAGAAATGCCACTGAATTTCATGGAAGCCCCTTTTCTGTCCCCTCAATTAAACCGGAAAAGAGCCCCCTATAAACGAGAGCAGAGTCAGCCTCCATTGCATTACTTTTTATAGTTTCCCGGATCTGCGGGTGAATCTCAAACGAAGCTTCAAATACTGAGTCGTCGCAGGACTTTGGATCGAGCAAGAGAGGGACTGAGTGACATTTGAATCACAATGGCGTGGTGATTGCGATACTCAATAATGAATGGTAACCAATCGCATTTGAAAAAAATCTTCGTAATTTACCTCAACAGAAGAAATATATCAACAAAAATATTCAAATCTAACTCCTACGAGTCGCATATTGGGTCTTGAATCACACAATATTCATTGCCTTACACACAGGACTGTTTCAAATGCATATAATATCTCATGCGTCTCAGTGTCAATGTTCAAATATTCGATGGACTGCTATTACTAATTGTGAAATAGTTATCATTGATAGCTTAAATGATCCGAAATTTCATATTCAAAATATTCGAACATGGATGGTGTGACGAAAAGTAATGGGAAAACCAGAATGTTCTTTTGATTTTCGGTTCCTCAGAAAAAAATATTTTAACTGTAAATAATATTTCAAATATAGTTTAGAAGAGAGCCTGAAAAAATACTGCAAACGTGTGTTTTGAAGGGGATATGGAATTCAGGAAATCTACCTAAATACCCCGCAATCCATCAAAAAGGTGTGTGGCAGGAAGTGCCAGCACCAGGTGAGATAGGTTAGGGATAAATGAGAGAAAAGAAAAATGGAAGAGGCGTACACTAAAACACCTCCAAAAAAATGAGCAAATGTATACATGTACATGCTGGCGGAAAATTGAGTTCAAAACAAATTTCAATTTCACCCAAAAAAATAGTTCTTTGGTATACGATAAAAGAGGAAATAAAAATTAACCACAGCCATTTACGCAATAGATGTCGACCATTCCAAGACAACCTATACATAACTGGAAAGTAAAAAGGGGGGAATTCTATTAATTCAGGGACATGCAACTCATGACCTTCGCCTCTAATTTCCCAGGTAGATAATGTGAAACCCCGCTGTTGGCAGTGGACAGCGTGAAGCATCCCCACAGAGAGGGACGAGAGATGGAAGTGGGAGCTTGAAAGCATAGCCAAAAAGGGTTGGGAATGGTGTACTATGTAATATATGAATTATATGATAGTTTTATATGCTCATGTGGGAAGGGATTTGGCGACAAAACACACGACATTAGTACAAACGTGTTCATTCAAGTAGAACTAATTTTTCCCTGGAGGCTGAGGGTGGAAAGTAGGATTTTTTCAATCTCCAAGTCTACAGTTGCTATCTCATGGGAAGAAGGAGTCTGCTAGTTCTGGAAATGAAGACATGAAAACCAGTGGGCGAGGAGAAGACTCGAAGACAAAGGCCACTCGTCTGCTTTCCAATGGGGGAGAAAGAACACATTTCAGAATATGGCTCACTTGGCTGCATGTGTATCGTCCGTAGAGAACAGCAAGAAAACAAAGGGAGCGACCGCCTGCCGTGCTTCCATCATCAAATAAAATCCTCAACTCCAACAATTCCTCGAAAGCAGGGATGAAATGAGAGGATAGGAAGAATTTCCATTTTCCGTAACCCTTGCAGCATCCCTTAAGATGCAAAATACGATTTTTTTAAAATTATGTCATGGTTTTCACCTCCAATGTTTCTAATACAAATCTTTATTGCTATTATTCCTATTTTATATCTTCGTATTGAAATAATAAACGCATGTGACTGCGTTATACTTGGATTGAGTTTACAACTTATTTGGACACATTTATGAGAACATGCTGTACAAGAGCAAAAACCAATTTATTACAACATGTTCACAGAGTTCGCAGTTCCCTTTCACAATATCTTGTCGACTGAAAATCATTCCCGTCATCTATTTTCCAGCTTTTTTTTGACGGGTGGAATCGAACGGAGACTTGTTTCCTAAAAAAAACTCCCGCCTGATGAGGGGAGACTAGAATACTGTTTCGAATCTCATTAAAAACGTGCTCGTCCAAACTCAACGTTGAAAAATACACATTCGGAAGTAGAGAACAAAGTTGGCCATTTACCGTGTTCAGCTTCGTCTGTTTTCGAAGGGACGGATAGTTGATATGAGAGTGCATAGATTTTCCCTCCATCCAGCAAAGGCTTTCCCTTGGTCTTTCTCTAGCGACTTTGAAATGGATGTTTGAAGATTCTGTCCCGGTGACCGGGACGTAGGGGTCATCGGGCTAAGGGAGGATAGGGAGTGAGGAGGGGGAGCGAGTGAGTTGCGAGGCCGTCATCGAGGGCTGTTCTCGTTCGATGATCCCTTTCCCTCCCCCTCCTAACACACCCTCTCTCCTCTACCCATCACCCGTCCTCCCTCCCTCCCTCCTCAATACCAGATGGAGCAGGATTCCTTTTAAGAGTTGGGGGAGCGAGTGAATGAAAGGACAACCCTCCCAAAACCCCGGCTGCTGATTGGCTGCCTTGACCTGACGAAACCGCTGCAATGGCCCGCTTTGTGGGAGGGAGGCGGGGATGATGGGGTGTGGGGTTTCGGAGAAGTAACGGGAGTGGGATGAGGGGAAGCGAAGAAAGGATGGGGAGAACGAACGACTTCACGAGGGAATCTTCCGAAAGAGGGCAGCCTGGTCGTATCTTTTAATCGTCCCTCCCGCAAAAAGGGACGCCGTTGGATGGAAAGCGCGGTTGGGAATGTTTTATTTTTAATTCCGCGAGGGAAACCGGGGCATTGTAGCGACGGCTACTGCTTTGCATTTCGATTACAGAGCATCTCCCCACCCTCTCCCACCCCCGACATCATTCCACCCTCCCACAGACGGAAGGGGGGAAGGCTGGTTCGCCGTGACGACGGAGGCGTCCCAGTTTGTAAAATAATCAGGAGATCGGAATCCCATTAGGGGAGTCCTTATCATTCCACTTCGATTTATTCAGCATTTTTGGATCACTAGGAAGTCTAGGTTGTTTTTTTTGCGGAACCCGTTCCAGGTCGTTAAGAAGTCATTTTGTTTCAACGATTTGTTACATTAACCACAGTGAATGCCATTCTCCGCGGTGGGATTAGGATATGGGGCTTCATCATTACCCCCGCGGTCCAACGAGCCCCGCGGCCGCTTTACATTTAGCTGCGAAGACGGTAATTAACGGTTATCTTGACCGATGACTCACTTTTTGTGCCCCATTCAAAGGCATATCCAATGAATAGCCATTCTATGATTATTTTAGCTGTGAGTTACCCTTGAATGCGAGAGGCTCCTCCGGATTTTTTGTTTGGGATGAACGCGTCGATTGATGACGCATGAATGAATCAGGAAAGTGGTGATTTAGGAGTCAGTAAGATTTAGGGCGTGTTGAAAGGTCCGTAATTAACCATGTGACAGGACTATAATCCACATAATCCTCCTTAAAATGAAAGGTGGCCATTGTACTCAAAACTTGTCGATGTCCTATAATTGATCGGATATTTTTATGATACTCAAAGTATTTTACATTCGTGAAGGAGCTAGAATACATCACAGTGAACATAATTAACTAAATTACGACTAAGATATAGGGGAGCCAAAAATTGGGCTTTCAAACATTCAAACAAATATTTCACGAAAACTTTTAAAGCTCTCTTAAATGAACTGGTAACCAAAAATATTCCAAAAGTAATACCATTATTGGTAATTTTAAAATATGGCCCTTCAGTAGGCTCAATGTCCAAGTTCTCCTATAAACATCCTGTTCAACGTGAATCTTTTGAGTGTTTAAATAATTTGAATCATTATATTTCCCAGTTTTATCTCTTAGTGCAAGCATTTTCTATTTTAAAACATTAATGGGTAGAACTTGGTTGTAAGGTTATAATTTATGTTACAACCACCATTCAACCGCATCTAAAGATAAATACTAATAATTTCAACCCTTAAAAAGGTTTGCTTTCTGTTCATTTTTACCTTTCAATGGATTTCCATCCCGTCTTTCAAAATTCTCCAATCTACGCTTGTCATTTTGCCTCAATGACCAAGTTTCCCCGCCGCGAAAAACCACATTACATAACAAAGTTTGACTATCATTTTCGCAGCATCCTTATCTAAGTTCCTGTCATCATGACCCCTCCTTATGATAGTTTCTTTGTCTGGCGCAATTCTTTATCTTATATCCTTGACACTTTGATCACTTTGATGCAAAATACATCTGAAAAACGTAAACTGTTCCACCTGCTCAAGATTATGAAAGCCTTAGTTGAAGGTTGCTGGCCTAATGTCATCTCCATTTGGTTCATCTACATGTTTATACCAATAAAGTAGAGATATTATGGAGTGCTGAAGATTACTGGAACAAATTTTACATGTGATATATTCAGTTAAACATACTCGAATTATGGAAAGGCTCAATTTTGTTGGGATACTCGGTATGCAACTGTCAGAAGTGTGTGTATGTATAAGACGTCTTTAAAATCTCAGAATAAGAAAATAGTTGAATATGTATATAACAATTGTAATTAAAGGTAAATAAATGAATATCCTTGTAAACTGAAAATTTCAACTTTATATAAAATAGTACTTTTTCACCAACCTGTTCTTATAGAGTGTAGAAAAAATGTGTAAGCCTCTGACGCACATAGAAATATTTCATCTAGTTCCTCATGCTCTGAAAATGATTAAATTGGAACAAATGTGTTGATTTCTGCTATATAACCACTAGAAATTAATATGAAGCAGTTTTTTCAAATAAAATTAATATTGCCATAGGACATTTGCTCTGCTTCCTTGTGCTCCCTTTCCTTGTGAACAATACCACATTCGAGGGAAAATATCTCGGTGTCCCCTTTTGTTTTCTATCCTCCGTTTAATTCTTTTAGTCGAAAGCATTTAGATACCCGCCACCGCTTACTCATTGTCAGGCGCAATCTCATTGGAGCAGCTATCGCGGAGAGTTTGCAGAATTTAGCGCCACCGTTAATTTTACCGTTGCGAAGACGATTAGCAGAGTAATCGCAGTAAAATGGGTAAAGCTACAATGAGGCCACGAATTTTGTGGAGGTGGTTCATGCGTCCATTCGGACATTGACGACTGTGTGTGTGGCTGTAGGATTCATACCATAGAGCGAAAACTAGAAACAAAATTATAAATCACATTTTCACTTGGACTGAAAGTTTTGCAATTCTGAATTTATGGATTTCTTGCTAACTTTTCCGACGAATCATTGTATTTATTCATCGAAAATCGCTAATTTGTAAACTCTAATGAGCAAGGGTATACTTTATAGGTGAACTTTAGCAAAGGGATAGTAAAATGTAAGAGGTTGAAGAGTTTTCGTTCATTTCTAAATTTCGATTTCGAAATTTAAAATCGAATTTCGACCTAATTTTTTTAATATATGCGTGATCGGCTTCACTATTTACTTAGCTCTTTTCATGGTTTGAGGGGTGCGGACAAATTCCATAATCGCCTATCTCCAGCAGTTTAATGGTAGGTGGCCAAACACCACCCACCAAACTTCCTTGAACCAGCTTTAAGGGCAAGATGTAGATGAACTGCAGAGGGAAGAAGATACAAAATCTGAAAGGACTAAGGAACGGCAAAAAATACTACCAATATTTTAGAAATTAAATTAGCCAAAGCACGAGAATATCCAAAGTGGAAGAGGTTATCATCCTCTGTGGAGAAAAGGAACGTAAACGTATCAGAGATACGCTAATGCAGGTAGCAGGACCATGAGATACCACTTTAATGATCTGAGACCAAATTTCAGATTCATTCGGGAGAGCAATGACGAAATTCTCTCCACAACTGTCAATAATGAGAAAATATGTAATTAGAACAAGTACCTTGGCAATTTCTTGCATGGAAAAGATATTCAATGCTATCATATTGAAAGAAGAGAATAATAGTCTTGTGTGAATTTGATAAAGAAGACTGTATCCTAGGGTCTGAATTTGACCTTAAAGTATCAACAGGACTTAAAGGTAAAGAGAGCATCAAAAGTCGAGAATGTTCACATGGCGCTAGTAAAAGATAATTACGGCTGACTTTTAAGGTGTAAATTTAAAAGAATATTAACAAGGTAATGACTGAATAAAAAGTATTTATTGTATCATTAAATTGAAAAATTTATAAATAAAGAAATAATTAATATATTAGAAACTATAAATTGTAAATTAAAAATATAATTTTAGAAAATATAATATTAGTGTACGCTGTGATTTGCTTTCAACATAACTTTACTTACAAAAAAGAAAATTGAACCTCACAAAGAGATAATCCTCCTTGAGGAAGGAGTTGAACTAGTGTAAGGGCACAAATAAAAAACAGAAAATAACCAAAATATAAAACTGAAAAATAATAAAGGTAATTAAAATAAGGATTAGTATCTCCAAGTACTTTGGATAGAAACACTACGTTCAAATGCTACCTATTAAATAAAAACGAACGAAACACGCACTTGAAAAATTAGAAGTTTTGATAATCGGGCTGCAAGCACGTGGTCGAAGAAAAAACAATTAGAAATGGTGGCTTGGTGGACAACGGTTTGAAGAGAAAGAGGAACTCATGCAATTGTCAACTGGTTTAATACCCAGGCGGCAAAGTTTTACCTTATGCTGAGGGAATAAAAAAGCTGATGCAGCGTTAGGATAAGCACTGAACTGATGCTGATTAGAGGCTGATATGTGTAAGAAACGTAGAAACGTGAAGTAGATTTGTAGGTAACTAAAACTGTCAGTGAAAACTTCTACTAACGAATATATCTTGTATGAGAAAACGGGTATGATTAAAAAAAATTATCCATGTACTTATCTAGACGTAAGGTATGCCAGTATTTAATTTTTTTATGTAGAGTTTTCTCTTTGCGGCAGTGAGACATGAACTATTGAATTAACTGAAAAAATTGGAATCAATTTGGTAGTGACATGTCGCTACCAAAGTATGATGAAAGAGGGAAATAGATAGAGAATAGTTATATTTACAAAAGTACTTAAAGGATGGATAGAGACAGAACACCGTGGAGGACACAAAAATAATAGAAAATTGATTTGATATATCCCGAAGGACGATAGAGAAATTCACTAAAATACGGAAAGGTAGAAGGGGAGGCTCAAGGGTAAGTAAGAGGCACAAGTATGAGACCTAGGTAATGAATAATGTCGGCACAAGGAACTAAGAGGGAGTAAAGAAATTGGAGTAGTAATTGCTTAGGCACTAGAGAGTTACTTCTCAGAAATAATTGCAGCGGTAAACCATGGTGATAATAAAAGAGTCTCAGGAACTCACCATAAATGAGCCTCACAGAAATAAGCTTTCTCACGGCGAAAGTAAATTGAACGCCATTACTCGTTTGCGTCTTTATAACGCCTTAATTAAGAATTTAGGGGTACATCTTTTAAGTAGATGCATTGTTCTTCCTCGCGGGATCGTGGAAAAAGTAGGGTCCCCTAAGGCTACCAAAAATTATGCATCTTCTCTTGAAACGGATTTTATATATCATTATATATATATATATATATATATATATATATATATATATATATATATATATAATTATTATTATATGGTAATCTACTGGTGAAGGTAGGTTTTTGGATGGACACAGCTATCAAATTAATATCTTGCGACTTCAAACAAAACACAATCGAGCAACCTCTCTACATCAGGTCCCTCTTTATCTCTATGTCCTCCCTTTTTCCCTTCATTCGGTCCAACATCCCTTTCCTGTTTCTGCCCTTTCCTTGTTTGCCTAATATTCTCCCCTCTATTACTGTCTTCAATATCCCACTTCCTCTCAATAAGCCTTTCATCCATTTTTCTTGCCTCCATAGGATTTCTCCCAACAAACCCCTCTCCTCACCCACCATCCCTAGTACTTCCTCATTTGTTTTCCATTCGGTCCATTTCACCTTCTCCATTCTTCTCCATACCCACATTTCAAAAACCCCTAATCTACGTCTATCCACCTGCTCCAGCGACCACGTTTCCGCATACATAGCTACGCTCCATATCAAGTTTTTACGAGTCTTATATATAAAATATGCATATATAATATGATATATATAACATGTATTATAACTTATATATATATATACATGTATAGAAACATATATACATGTATATATGCATGCATACATATATATATATATATATATATACATATTGTGAAACATACTGAATTTTTTCTCTGAATGTGCGTGCCTCATCACGGTACAACTTACTCTCCTGTGGTGATTCCTTTATAGGTTTTCCCTCTCCCGCCTGCCTCTTTGCCCCTTATCGCACGCATATTGCATAGCTGTGTAATTCCTGGTATCCTTCTGCTTGTCCCTCTGATGCAAGATCAAATAAGGGAAAAGACACTCCAATCAGAACTAACTAATCTGCCAAACAGCCCTTAGACGACCAGAACGCTGCATGTCGCTTCCATGGGAACGAAAGCGGGTAAAGTTTTTGAAGCGGTTCAAGTGTCGATGATAGATTTTGACAATAATTAAGGGTTAATAACAGCTAGCAGATTTGATGAATACATTCGTTACAATAATTACGAAAATCCTCACTCCGCTCGAGTGTACTTTAGTGCTATTCAAATGAATCAAAGTACACCGACGTTCTCGCTGCGGTGCCAGTCTGGCATAGCCACTTCGACGGTACGATAGCGTTCCGCCAAAATAATATTTTAGCGTAGCTAGAGTGGGCTCTTAGCTATACCAAGTAATAATAGTTTTATGAAAGCTATCGAATAATTTGTTTCTTATTTGATGCAATTACCAAGAGAGGATCATCAACATTTTTATCATCAGTATTTCAATTCTAAATTGGTTAATTTCAATCCTCCATTCTCTTCCTTTCAGGGTTAATACCCTTTTTCTCCCGGATAGCTTTTCTGATTTACGTGCTTCTTCATTTCTCCTATATACTTGTCCATATTTCTTCCTCGGGGGATCTTTCTTTTAAATTTTCCCTCTATTATGTTTCTAACTAATCCCTATTGCCTGATTGGGCGTCCAATCTATCTAGTTTTTCCGTAGGTTTCTCCAAGCTGATAGCTCTCCTTCTGCTCTTTTATATACTTTCTCGTACCTCTATCCCCGTGTCTATTTAACCTTTGCTATTCTTCTGAACCACATTTCAATAGGATTCTATCAAAGATCAGTGAATACTGGTCCAATTTTCCATTTTTTCATGTTTCTGATTCGTTAAGAACCTCCATACTCCATATGAACGTTTTAACGAACCACCTTCTTATATTATTCGAGCGTAGTAGTGTTCATCATTAATGCTTCTTCATTAATGTTTTCGTAGCTTGAAGTCTACTTCGCACTCCATCTCAGGTTATACCTTTGCTCAAGTGGATGAAGGATTCCACATGCTTTAATTTAACTCCACGAGAAGTGCTCTAGTCTTGAACCTATCACTTCCCCAAACAAGGTATTCAGTTTTCTTCTTGTTGATGCACATGTTATATTCCAAAAGTACTTAATCAATAGCATTCAGAGTTGTTTGCATATCTTTCGCGTTCCTTCTATTGCTGCGATACTATATGTGCACCGGAGTGTGTTTATTTTCTCATTATTCACCTCGGCCTCCTCTGATGCCAAATTATTGAACTTCTTTCGTTGCCTCTTCTAGGCATTAATCGAGTCAAAAACGAATAAATAGTACAATAATCTTATGCTTGGCTTTATTAAATAATTTTAAAGTGAATTCTTTCAAAGAAATTCCACTCCACGATTGAATTAACTCAATGTATATATTTTAAAAACACCGTTTTAATTTGAATTTATCTAAGATTTAAATGAATAGAGGTTCAATGATAGCTACATCCGCTCCTGGGTAATCATAGGGGAAAAAATACAAATAGTCAGTCGGTATTATTGGATCTTGTTAAATAAATATTAATGAATGAAATACTTTCTATCCTAAAATAAATATGGTTGACCTAAGAATTCAAAAAATAAAACAAGTAAAAAGGTATGTTCTTTCATCAACACTCTTGAGCTTTAATTTGGTAGGTTAATTCAAGAGGAATAATATGATATACATCGATAAACATGGGAGGTAATGAAAGATGAAATGTGCTTTAAGGATACGAATGGAAAAAATCAGCACTTCGAGATTCACATGCGCGGAGTCCTACTTGACGAGAAAAAAGATCCAGAGGAAGGACTTAAGCCTGTATAGTGATGGAAATGGAAGGTCCATGAGGGGTAGCAGAATAAAACTAAGGTGACATATGGTCTTCAGCTACAGAAGTATGCATGCAGATAAAGAAGACTGTTTTTGAATAGGAGAAGGAAAGAACACCCTTAAAAATTGTAAATAATGGGCTCATTTATTTAGACAGAAAAAACGCCAACGTTTGAAGAATCGATACGGATATAACATCTAGGACGACGCTGTCGAAGAAGGATATCTATCACAGGAAGTAACTACTACCATCAAATAAGAACAGTTATTAAAAGGAAGCAGCTGAAAATAACTTTTGCTTGGAGTTTGCTTCCCAAAGGTAATGAAAAAGTGACGACAGCAGCAGCGGGGTAATAAAGTTGAGAAGCATAGGTTGAACTATGTATCCGAGGAGTATTAAAATAAAATCAAATGGAAAGGGAAAAAAATCAAATCGAAGGTTGAGTGCAGGTCACAGTCTAAAAAAGGGTTGTCAAGAAGAGAAGAGACACTCCAAAACGTTAAAAGTACCTTAAAAACCAATCCGTTGGGTAAAATAAGATTGGGTTTAAATAAGATATTTTAAAGTTATTCATTTGGTTACACTGAATATTTCTCACTATATATTACTTCCGTCTATCTATTCAGCACTTCGTTAACACTTGTGGTAAACCCCAATTAATTCAATTCAGATATTTAATTCTATCCAAGGATGTTTAAACACTCTCTTCCCCTACCAGTTTTCTCCCAATCATTGTTTACGAAAATTCATAAAATATCTACTGGAGCGCAGGCTTTCCCATAAAAACAAGATGCACGACCAAAATATTTTTATGTTCAAAATACGTGTCATGTGTGTCATAAAAGTTCTAATCAGTTTCCTAAAATGATTTTTCACTTCGATCCTTCTAATAGAAGCCATAAACAACATTTTCTGCGATATTGACAAGAAAAATTCCTTACCCCCGTGGGTGTACATTTTTTATCGTTCATTCCGTGAAACTATCCTCTATCACCCTATCCTCTCTTCATTCAACACTTAATAAATAATTCCTTTTTTATGTGCTGCCTAGGCTAGAACGTATTTGCACTATACATACTCGTAGAATACGACATAGAAAGTCCAACATTTTTATGTACAATATAAAATAACTAAAATATTTCAATCAATGAACAGTTACCTTCATACTAAAGGAATAGTGGAGTATTGGTTCGAGTTTGGTATCCAAATGTATTTATATTTACAGCACATGTAATTTCAACAATGACACAAATTTTTTACACTGATCGAAATAGTTTAATCGACTAAGTTAAAAAAAGCTGTTTTTTTAACTCTAAATACCATTATTTTATTGCCATCAAATTTCCTATTTATGTTTAAATTTTTCGGAGATTTGGAGCTTCGTTTTCTTGTGTCAATCACGAAAACTGCAGCAGGAAATGTAATCCTTTCCTAGCTTTTCAGATATTCTTTTTTAGTCCTAGAATCACGTACGTATTAATGGAGCCAGGATGGATGGATATGGATGTTAAAAAAATATAGTAACCTAAAGAGGCGGAATAAAATCTTAAAAATTTTCTAATATATTCGAGAAGCTATGGCTGATCTAGTAAAAATTTTCACACCTGAAATTCTCCATAGTTAAAGAGAATGAAAAGTAAACTTAATACTTTGTGCAATTTTATATTTAAGACTAAGATTTTATCAGCTTGGATTGCCAATAGGTGATTTACTCAAATGTTCGTATTCATTATGCATTAATGCTCCAATGCAACCATTATTCCTCTAAACCATGGCACAAAATGTAACCCTATAATTATATTAAGGGAGGGATTATATCAAGTATTCCTGTTTTCCATATTTATGGATGCACGGTAGTAATTTACGTAAAATATTCAATAATTTACAATTAAATAATTCATATTATAATATGGAGTAAATGACACCACTAAAGTAATACCTAAATATAGTTTAACACATAGGTATAGTATAATATTTAGATATAGTGAGATCTAAATTACATTTTTAGCGTTAAAAATTGTGTGGATGAATATCTATAATATTGTTTTGAATAAACAGAAATGTAATATTTTTTAAGAAATTTAAATGATCGAATTTAGGTTAATTGTAAACACATGAAACCTGAACTCACCAGAATACACAAATGTTGAAATAGAATACGAACAGCGGGATTCAAAGGCACTTCAAGACCACACAGGCACCTCTCCAAATCTGCTTTACTGCTGTTTTGATAAGGGACCCATTGTTTTGACTGCGACGCACTTCAAACGAAGATATTTTCTGAAGAGAGAGTCAATTATTTGAACTGCCTAAATCCAGTAATCTAAAATAAAGATCTCGGAAGACATGGAATAGCGTTTAATCGCGTCGATGACAGGAGAGAGTAATTCCGTGAGGAGTGCAAAAAGATTTAAAAGTTCGAAGGAAGCATTTAATGACCTATCAGCCACAGCTCTACACAGTGGGAAGTGCAAAACTTTTCGCTGGATAAATGAAAGAAAAAGCTGTCGGAGTGAAGGGTTTCTGGCGATAGAAAAGTTTTCCCCAATATCTATGTAGAAGGAAGAGATTGCACAAAAGCTCTTAAAACCAAGTCCCCTCTTAGCAATCCGCCCTGGTTGTTCCCCTTCCTCCGCTGCCTGCTTTCCATTCGGATGCTCTCCTGAATCCTCCACGCGCACCATCGACCCTCGAACCCCCTGACCAACACTCCCTACCTTCTCCTGCCTTACCCTCCGCAACCTCCTCTTCTCCCCTCAACCGAGGAGGGTGGCTTGGATACCGTCGCTATTTTATGGGTTAACTGCCCGGTTTTACGCGCGTCCTCGTGTATGACGACCATTTTGACGGTTTAATGGGGCGACCTCCCACACTCCCTCCCTTTCCGTTTAATGGTGCCGCTGAGATGGGTGGAGCATACCGTCTCGGCGTCCTTCTAAGCGACCTTATCTAACCCCCTCCGACCTATCCATCTATCCATTCTCCTACGTCATCCTCGCTCCCGCTCTCCCCTCCCCAACCCCACCCCCACTCACGTTCTTTCTGGCGCCCCACGTGAGCACACTCCCTCCACGAAGCTATTTTAACCACCCCCCTCTCTATCTATCATCCCCCTCCACGGATATTACTCCGGGGGTGGATTTCAGCGTCAGAGAGCGACTCAACTCCCACCACCGGAGAACGACTCTCCGAATGGAACGACTCGCTATTTTTCACGGCGGTTAAATCTCAATCGACGAATTTGGCTTTGATTTCATAGTATTACTCAGAAATCCATGCGCCAATGACATTGCTTCAAGCAATATTTTGAAACATTTACATCAAGATTAGAATACAGATGTATTACCAGGTTTTGAAAATGAAATACTTAGACACACGGTGAGCAGGACAGTGAATGTCATAGAAAAGGTGACAAAAACCATCTTTACCACACTAAATAATGCAAATAAGAAAGTTAATATAAAATATTGAAGCGGAAATGTTAAGAATGATCCACTCTAATTGTTTAAAAGACTATTTACTAGCAAAATTCCATGCAGGGGCGTAAATTTTAGTAACTGGAGAGTTATATGACAAATGAGGTGGAGATATTACCAATCACATTCGGTATATAAGATAAAATAGGGGAGGAAGGTCAGCGGAATATCGGTTTTAGCAATATTAAACCCTGATAGGTATTTACGTGGTACGTTATGCTGAACACATGTTCTTAACTGTTAGACAACTAATCAGAATTTTGATTGAATAAAAATTAACAAATATTTCAGAACAATAAAAAATTCTCCTCAATTCAACTACTGAAGACTGGTTAATCTGTTTTATTTATTTTGGAAGTCTAATACTTATGTTAAGTTTTTAAATGAACATGAACATAACATGTCTATAATTCTCGGCCCCGACCAACACAACATGACCTGACACTAAAACAAAATCCCTCTTCAGTTCCACATATAACCTAATTCACTTCATTCCGTTCAACATTCCTGCGTGTATCCATATGTTCTCCCTTCCTTGCTCGCCCTGCGTTCTCCTTTCTATCAGTCTTTAATAATTCATTACCTATCATAAGGCTATTCATCCATATTCTCTGTTTCCGTTGGATATATCTTAATAACCTTCTCTCTTCACTCCCCATTCATAGTACCGACACTTTTGTTTTCCTTTACGTCCATTATACTTTGCTAATACATCTCCACACTCAATTCACAAAAGAAGCCAATCAATGTATATGATTTTGCTTTAAAGACCCAAGTTTCCACGCTGTGCATACTCGCGTTCCATATCAAAACTTTTACTAATATTTCCTTAACATCATTACTCAGTGTCCGTATTTTCAACTCCCTTATCCTAGTGAAATCTTCTTAGCCCAAAGTAATCTTTTTTTGGTCCCCCTTATATTTGGTCCACCTGGGTACACAACATTTCCCGGTAAAGTAAACCATTTTACCTGCTCTAGTTTTTGCCCTCAAACTTTAATGTTTAATTTAACGTTCCTCTTTCTCGAAAACCTCACAATCCTTTTTATTTACTTTGATCTTCATCCCATACCTATTACTCTAATTTGTAAATACAATCACCAATGATTATAAAAGTCGACTGGCAAACTAACACTTGATCGTCCGTAGTTAACCTAGACAGATGAAAAATTAAATTTACGAAATTACTGGCTATAAACATAATCATTTCTTATTTTTTCCTTTTAAAAGTGGACAAAAAAACTCGAAATTAAAGTATAATAATAAATGTTTCTTAATGTATGCTTGCACTTCGTCTGCTTTAAAAATAATCTCATGAAATATGGTAGGATTTAGGAAGTAAAGCGATAATTGATTCAAGGAGTTAACCCGCAAAGAAGTTCACTGGAAAGATCAATTTTTTTTCATTATAATCCAAAGCTCTAATTTGAGCTACTAGAATCGTACTGTTACGCTGCGCGTATATAATTTTTCAGAGTGGGTCATTATATAAGTAAATGATTTATTCAATCATCAATTTACATACGATTAGCCTTTCACTTTCTGTTACTACTGAATTCTATGCCATTAAAAAGAATTATGACGCTCAAACGACTATATTTAAACATAATTTTTTTATTGGCAGAATAATAAAACAGGCAAAAAAACCGATATTCTTCAAACGTGCTTTGAGAAATTTAGCTTCCAAAAGAGTTCACTTGTTGGCGCTTTTGCTTGTACTTTCATAAATAAATTGATATATTTATAAGTTTAACGAAACAACAGCCCAGGTTCATCGTTTATTTTTAGCTATCTATACCCTCGGTGATTTTGTATCAATACGTCACTGCTATTCCTATCGATTTTTAATGGCTCATGATGACAAACAAATGCCTACAAGTGTGACCAATTATTAATGACAGTCACATAATTGTAGGCATTTGGAAAATACAAAATTTGCACCTCGTATCGTGTCGAATAATTCTATTTAAATACAAGAAAAGGCCTAAAATGATATATAATGGATCAACAGAACAGGTTGATAATCGAAATGAAAAGCGTTGTAACGGAAAATATTTATTAGAAATATTTAATTAGTAATTTTCATGCAACACAACTTACGAGATGTCCAATAGTATTTTTTCGTCATGTTCTTCCTCCGTCCATGTTGTTAAAAACCCCCTTCAGTATATTCTTCCTCTCCCTATCTCTCTCTCAAATTTTCCTCTCATTTACCTCCAGTCGCAATCTCCAAGGTTATCCTTTATCTATTTCAGCCGCTCTTTTATTTTTTAATGTCAATCTACTCTCATTTCCTCGTTCTATCAATTGCTAATACGCTCAAGTGCTTGATTTATGACTTGAGTGAGTGGATTACTGGTACTAAAAGTTTTAAAAAAAATATTCCTCCCAAGTATCTATTTAGTTGCCCATTCTTGACCTACCCATCCATCCAAGTCTTTCACAAGCAAGCTACGAACTACGAAATCCGTTTTCCATTACAATCCCATTCCTATGTATGCCGTTCAAAATCGCCGCTCAAGATTCACGCCTATATTTTTTCTCCTCTACCATTGTGAACCGGCCATTTCGAGATAATTTCCTCCCCCATGCCCCCCGCCCCTGCACCCCAAATCGCACCCCCTCTTGACGTTTCCCCTCGCGTCCCTCCGACTCCAAGGCAACCGAGTCAAGAGATGGCAGTTAGCTCCGAAAGGTTTCTGACCTCCCGTATTTCACTTTATTGCGATCTCCCGATCCCGTATGTAGCGCGGTCCGAGAACGCCATATACCCTACCCATATTTCTTCAAAAACATGTAAAAATATTCATGTCACATATTTCATTTTTGCTCGTAGACACAGACACTTATCGAAATAGGAGCAAGTGAATGTCAATCCAAAAGAAAATTCAAGATGAATTCACCGGAGTGGGGACCCAGAATTTCGAATTTGGGTTCGGATATTTGAGGTTCTTGCTGGCTGGATAGACAACAAATAGTCCCCACAATTGCCTAATACCTTTTTATCATGCATACTAATGATACACTTAAATTTAAACTCAATAACTTTCCTACCGTAGATGATGAATTAGCAACGGAAATAATCTTCTGTACCTTAGTTTTTTGACGTATGCACACACTGTAATCACACTAGTGATTCCAACTCCACCCATTTATTGTTTTTTGTAGTTATCGCTGTTACAACAGTGACATTTCCAAACGTATTGTTAATAAATTAGTTGTAACAATAAGAATGAAGTACATGAGCCATTAAAAAACGCATCACTGAAAATGAAAGTTTGGCGATTCCATAGCCTCAGCTACTTCTTGCCGTCACATTTGACGACTCCATTACTTTTAGCTCTTGCTATATTTTATATTATTTTACTCAGGATTTCTGTCATTTCTTCCTGTTCACTATCGCTATCCTTGATTCTGGACAGCTTACTTCGAGCTACAGCGTGACATGCCACTCATTTTCCCACTGACGTTAATGATAGCTCTTTCTGAAAGCTAATATTGTATTGATTCTCGAATTCCCATAAGGGAGATCAATTATACATTGAAAAATATCAGCAACAGTGAGTAACTCCACAAATTTTGCTTTCATGGTCGCTATTCCCAATATATTTTATTTTTTCAATTACGAAACTGATATGGGCGACATAAACGTGCACAAGTTATTGTAATCACAAAGTTTACTTAGAGAATAAAATATTTCTCAACGGAGAAAAATTATATAGGACACAAAAAATAGGTCAGTCCAGGTAGAATTCATTTATAATAACTAAACTAATTCTCTTGAATTTGAATCCGCATACATAATTTTCTAAATAAAATAGTATGTATGCATCGAAATATTATAAATATGAGTGGGTCGCGGTAGTCCAGGGGATAGGGTGTTGCAATACAGACCGGAGCCCCGGGTTCGATTCCCGAGCAAGGCACTGGGCACCTGTAGCTCCACCTCCAGCTAAGCTATGTGACTTTTCGTGTACCAGCTCTTCCTGGGAAACCATAACCCTGGCACAGGGAAAGGAACAGGCCCCCTTACCCTGATGTGTGAATATTCACACGCCGTCGGGCTTAGCACTGTGTGAACTCTACCATCATCTATCAAACCTTTATATAAATATGGACTTTATGGACAAAGATAATTTAAAATCTTTTTTAACATGAACACTAAAAAATCGTAAAATACGAAAATGTTCGCACTAATTTTTCGGCCGCAATGTACCCGAAGTTAATAATTTTATTCTTACGGCATATTTTTGTCATGACTAATGACTACATTATAAGAAATATTCATATTGTATTTTTAAAATGTCAAAAGTATTCCTCAAGGTAAAGGGACCCAAAAGGGACCAACTTCATGGGGCAAGTGAGCCATTCCCAAAAGATGAGTCGAACCCCAGCGACTGAATCGCTCTGAAGAAATGAACCAAACTCCCCACCTTCACCCTCTCACCCTCCCCAATGCCCCTTCCAGTAAGTTCTTGCCCCTACCCCCACACCCCTTTTCAACCCCTCCCCTCCAGAATATCTCACTCGACACGGGATTTTTCCATTCGTCACAACGGGGGCGACGCTCCCCCACGTCACCTGACGACGAAATTACATCGCACGTAAATACGTACGCCCATGGTCTCCGTTCGGATGACCACGTGACACCATCCTACGGAAAGGGGGGAGGGGCGTGGCTGTGTTTGGGGGGAGGGAGAGTTAGGTAGAATGAGATCCGGGAAAGGAAGGGAGGAATGGGATTTTGCGGTGGTTATGGTTATAGGGGCGCCTCGAGGAAGGATTGGATTGGTGGACAAGCCTCCACGCGGAGCGACTGTAAAAAGTGGGAAAAAACAAATGAAAAAGAAACACGGAGAGAGGAAGGGGCAGTTGCCCAAGCGTCGAAATAGGATCAGACACGAATATCCATAGGACCTTGTAAATAAGTATACGTCCGGAAAGTGAGAGGAAACCCACGGAAATTCAATTGTGTGAATCGTTTAACCTACATCGTTCTCTTTCGACGCAGGCCAAGTAAAGAAAGGATTCATCCGGAGATTTTTGAGCAAATGTACTCCCTTTCAATAACTTACTCCATACTACCACATCAAACATCAAAAGAAATGCTGACGGGATCCTTAGGCAAAGTTAAACTTCACAGGCTCAGGCTTCACTTTGTTGAAGTTTTGGTGTATAAATATTTCAAATAAAATTACGTTTCTCTGTCTTTTGAAATATGGATGAAAAGCAAATATGTAAAGAAGAGACTTGTGCCAGTGCGGTAAGGATATTTTTATGGCTCACAAAGTCATAGTGATTGATATGGAATGTGAACTATTGAAAAAAAATAGAACCTAATGAGGTTTTTAAGGAATAGGAATGTTTTCATATGCTCTTCTATATAGGTTAGAATTAATCGTCTCTAATTACCCGCATTACGACGCAAAGGAGAGGTTGCTAGCGAAGATTTAAGAGGACGCGATTGATTGACGCCATGTGTAGTGTATGCTTTAATTTCAAAGGCTCAGGAGATGATGGAAAGTGCTTTATTGAAATTTTGGAATGGAGTGCACCAAAGAAAAATATCTACCATTGCATTTTAAGACAAAGTAAAATTTGAAGAAAATTATCGTGCTTGTCCATGTGAAGTGGTTAAATGATAACCTTCTGGCAACCTGTACATCATTTATCATATTCAGGACACACGGTTATATTTCTTAATTAAGCTTCTCTGGCGATAATTCTGCTGGCCCAACACCACCGGTGGTGTACGATACGTAATTCCAATTTCTATCGATTTCAACTACATTTTACAGTTCAATCAAAATATAACGATCTGAACTCCCCTGGCAGTCTGTGTTCTCATTGGAGTGAATCCTGAGAAGCGCATGGATTGTATTTCCCAGATTTCCAAGAGGCTGAACCACCAGAGTTTACACAAAAAATATGCCCGAGGCAAGACTCAAAACCATCGACCTTTGTGTGAGCAGGCTAATGCATTACACAGATATGTACATTTAATAGATAGTCATAAGGGGGTCCGATTTTTTGTTGGGGATTGGATTAGGAGAGTTTGAATGGAGGAGATTGGTATGATGGTATTTGGTGAGCCACAAAGGTCGAGGGGTTGGGTGCCACTGCGAACGTCATAGAAACATATTGTCCGGTAACTATGCCTACTAAGTGTTCGTCTCATCATATTTCAGAAATAAGATAAACTATAAATGATATCAATCTATCGATTACCGTTTCCTAACAATGAAAAAAAGTAAAAATGTTCCTCTTGCAAAATTGCAGTAGCTCAGTTTTTGGAACATTTTACTTAAGATTGTCGTGACTCCGTTACGAAAATACTTTTCTTAATCCTTATTTATTGGCTACCAACGGCAAATAGTTAACTTAGTCAACCGATTTGGTAAACTTTTGATCTTGGCCACTGTCACATTGATCAAAATGAAAATTTGAACTAGGATCACAGTTCATATTCAAAGATAAACGCTAAAAACACCAAACTTCAAATCAGGAAATGATTACGAATGAAATAATGATTGTGATCGGTATCAGAGCTAAGTGTCAAAGTTATTTTCCAAGGTCAAATTTCAGGTGATACGACAGTCAACAATAGGGATTCATTGAACGGTAATAAGGAAAATTGTGGCCAGAACCTTTGAATAATTGGATAATGGATATCGTGTGCTCAAAAGTTCAAGTGGTTCAAATATACGTAGTATGAAGTTCAAGTGTGTAATGATACATATATATATCTTTATATATATATATATATATATATATACAGGTAGTAGTTGGCTGAACCACTGAGCAATAAAAACCTCAGTAATCAACATTTTATTTCAGTCAGTGGAAAATTTTCCTAGCACTACTCGTATCTCTCTATTTTCTCCTACCTCCTATCTTCTTGATTAGGTCTATTGAATGAGTGCTTCCAGACCATTAGAATATGATTATTATAATTTAGTCCATATAATACCGAATGAACAGAATAAGAAAATTCTCATGCCGTTCTTATCCTGAAATACAGCTTAATGGAGTATATTTTTAATTCGTGAAAGACTGTCTAAGACTGATTAAGACGCTAAGACTAAGTTATAACATAGTGTACTGCAAAATTATAAAATAAAAATTATAAAAATAAAAAAGTACGTAGAGTTGGAAAAGAGTGGTGAAAAAATTCATGCCTCTACCGAAGCAGTCACTTATTTGATTTACTTTAATTTACTGAGTAAATGATTGAAATAAAAGAGTGCTTTCATTTCCGATTACGAATTGCCTATGGGATATAAATTTGGCTTGAATCTAACATTTAATGAAAACAGTTATTAAGAAGGACGTAAAACAGAGAAGGCATTAAGGATTGAGGGATTGAGATTAAATAGAGCAGAATGAAGGGCTGCAGTGTAGGGCCAATCTTAGGATTGAAATGCTGATGATATATGTGTACATATAAATATACATCATTGTGAAAACATTATATATATATGTAGATATGATGATTCAGTGAAAAATGTTCTCCTATGTTTTGAGACACATTGTTAGATACGTTCTCAACCAATAAAAAATCTACGTCTACTTTCACATGGAAGTCTTTAATTTAATACTAATGCTTTAAATTTTGGATCTTTTTTATCTTTAGATGAGTAATAAATTTAAAATTTATTAACACACAACTGTTTTCTCGCAATTTAGGATTCCAAATCAAATTCGAATTGATTCCACTATTATACTTTGGATTGAAAATTTACGCAGAGGCAAGTTAAAGCCTGATATTTGATGAACACCACTGGAAATATTTCATGAAGTAATAAATCCCTCATTGAGTTTCAATTGAGTTTAATTTTACTTTATTTCATTCTGAATATAACAACTAGGTTTTAAGATATAATTTTGCCTCCATCGATGATTTAAGTTCTTTGGGGATGATTTGTTCTTTAAGTACTTGGTTTTAAGATCTTTGCCTCCATCGATGGAAAATATTAATGGCAATACTTTGCTTGAATTCATAGTATAAAACTGTAATGTGACATGATTAATCTCTTCACAGTCCGAACGCTTCTAGAGAAAATATTAGTTACTCAATCTGCTGAACAAATTAAGTACTATATTAGTATTACCAAAGCAACTTGATTTTTAGATGCTAATGCAATCAGCATTCAGATTACTTGATATTGTTGAAAAACTATTCCTCTCTCTAATCTTAAAAATAAACATTTTCCCATTGTACCGTTTATTTACGTGAAAGGGTGTTTCATCAAAAAGCACTGATTAAATTTGTCAATACTTTGGTCAAATATGATCTGTTTACACAACCAAATCGGTATTTTTAACATGAGTGGCGACGTCATGTAACTTTGGATGTACCTTTCAACATTATTTTAAATAAAATGACGTATTCCGTGAAACAACATTACTAAATTTTGCTTAGTAAATATAATTTTCTTTTTTCCATTACAAAAATTTAACGTTCACAAACCGTGTTTCCATTCGAGAACACTTTTCATTTAATCCGTTAAAAAAACGGACTGAGGAAAACTATTCTAGTGGCGTGAATAAAGCCAGAGCCTTTCCTTGTTCCAATAAGACGCTATGGAGACGTTTTTTCTCGTCTCCCTCCATTCCAGTGCCACTTGGAGGGTGAGGGAAACGCATGAGTATCCTCTTCTCTAACCCGGAAGCACCGGCAAGATTTCCCTGTGAAACACGTGCGAAATACCCATTAGGCACCTACAACGGGGTTAAATGCCATTTCCTCAAGAAATTGTCGTAGACATTTGTCTTAAAGGAGAAATTATGCTATAGCTTCAAATAGGGCGATCGATAACATTTTAGAGCACAGTGAATCCGGTAAATTCGAATGTTACACTTCAATTCCAAGAGAAGTTGGAAACTAACACGATACTTGACGGTAGATAGCGCAGGAATGTGTTTGGCTTTTAATTATGCTTTAACGTTGAATTTTTTGTCCATAAATTCACCTTAAGGGTGATATTATTTAACTATGTTTTGGAGTAATCTTTTTCACGGATAAATATATATCAGCTTAATTATGTAGCCATAGTAATATGAACTTCGATTAAAATGGAATCATCATCAATGTCAATTCTACTTGGATGTGCGACCAATTTATATAATTCCTATACCCATTTTCAATTAATTAACTTAAAACTTCTTTGTATTAATCAAAAACGGCCTACTCTTCAAAATGTAATTCAAGAGTGAACCTAAAGCCTAAACATTCTCATAATGCCTTCTGCTAAATAAAAAATAGTTAGTCATTAGTTTAAATTCCGTGTAAAATTTTACCAAATCGATTGGTGTTTAACATAATTAATCCCAAACCCATTGTGTTACCTTTCGAGTCCAGTTGTCTTCATACTCCTTAGTTATTTTCACAGTCCGGGGTAGTATTGATGCATCTTCTCTATTTCGATTATTCCCTGTAGAAAAAAGCGAAAGAGTCTTTGAAATGTATTCAATAAAAAAAGGCAGTAAGAAAAAAACGAGTCACTTGAACCTTTTATCCTCATCCCCACCATTAGCATCAGTATACTGTATTTTCAGGTGCACAAATTTCCCGCGCCTATTTTATCAAACTTTATGCGTTAAAATATCAATTCTTACCGTGTAGTATTGATCTAAAAAACACAATAGAGTTAAAATATATCCTAGGTACGCAGTATTTCCCTAAGGTACGTAAAACCAATCTTAAAAAAATCCTCTTTCATTAATTGTAAGAATGAACCCAAAAAACTTTTTCCCACGTTTTCGTAACCCCTTAAATAGTTATACGTGAATGCCTCGTAATTCCCTTTTTAACTTGCAAGCAAGAAGACCTGGAATCAATCTTTTCCCATCTTCTTCGTGTTCCCTTTATATGCGTAAGCATACTGACCTAGTATCCGCACCATATATCCTCTTCATATTCCTTCAATCTCTCTTGCATCTTTCCTGGGTTAACTGCTATTATTACTGCTCTAGGTTGATACCGTGCACAATTTTTCCCTTCTTACTTACTGATATTACTTGCAAATATAAAGTGGGAGATATTTTTTAAAGATATGTTCCAGCTTGGTAGGAAAGTCGTTTGGAACTTAAAAAAACTTTCAATGAAGGACTATGGCTTGCATGAATTATGCTTAGAGATGATTTCTATGTTCTTACATTTAAAACAAACCAATCCATTTCTTATAATTAATATTCTCTATCTTCTACTCAATGATAGTACACTTCCACCAAGCGAAGTAAATTATTTTGAAGGTAAATCTGAGTACAGACAATCACGTGTCGTGAAAACCATAAAACTGTTCGTAGCCTTCTTATTTACTCCCCGAATATGTTCATTCGTACGCGAAATGAAATGCATTTGGCAAATGTCTAGTTACATTCCGGGTTCTGAAGTCATATATTTTATATTGAATTTCAAACTCAATCATTATTTGCATAATATAAATCTGTCAAAAACAAACAACCGTTGATCCCAATTGAATGGATACGATAAATTTCCAGAATTTGCGAATTAAAGTTTTAATCGCCACCTGAATCGTCTAATCTTCCTCTGCTAATACTTGGAAGCTGTACTTCTCGTCACTCTTTGAACCCGCTCACTTAGCAATCAGATTCCCTATCAAAACGTGGAGAGAAGGAATATTAGAGCTAATCCATCCGCAATGCAGAGCTGAATATTAGAGAAAATGGTTCCCTCAATCTCAAACGTAAAAGAACAATTCTAATTATAAGCAAATGAATTTCAATTTAACCATTCCCACAACCACAAGCTATCAACCCGAAACCAAGCCGACTGGTCAGGCTGGAACTCATCTCAAACTAAACTCTAGGGCAAACAAGTTTGAAATTAGAAGGTATCGAAAGAAGACGTCATAAAACACCTTCTAGTACAAAAACAGAATGAAACAATAATATATGGAGAGAATGTTTGGGGAAAATTCTTGTCTTTTAAAATTTATTTAAACACGAATCTTACAAGAAAAATTCAATAAAGATTCTAACAGTTTTTAGATGTGCACCGTTTCCGTTGAAAAAGAAGCACGGATCTAAAAGAAGTTATGATGATGAAAACTAAGAGAGAGCAAATTGAAAAAAAAAACAGAATCAATGTTCATCTTCTTTCCATAGACATATTATTAGTTTCGACTGAAGTTATTGGAAATGATAAATGTACGCAGCACATAATGGAGCCGAATTGGAAATTTTAAAATAGTCTGGCAGTGGCAAAAAAGCTTCGTCAAAAAATAACTCAAGAATGAGACTTTTATTTCCTGAGGCATTTCTTACGTAATGCGGTACGTAAAATGTATGAAAAACTGGGACCGACGGTAGGAATAATGAAATTTACAATGGATTTGCATGTTGTGTATCGAATAATCGCACAATAGTTCAGCTATCGATATTTTTTTCAATACAAACCAACGGATTTAAAATACTTTATAGCTCGTTGAAAAAGAGGTGCAAAGAAATGAACTCCAATTGTAAGAAAACAATTTTAAAATTTGTCATCAAACGGAAAATAATAATTAATCATCGATGAGTTGTAAAACGACAGGGAATAAAATTGAGTTTTGAAATTGGCTTAACATGGAGAAGAATATTGACAGCCCATGTATTTCTCAAGATGTACAGAAGGAATATCAGGGGGTTAACCTTTCTAACTGTCTAGACCGCAAATTACTCGTTGCCTTACCACATCATCGCAACGATATTCATCTATTCGGAATACTTGAGTACCTCGCTTCACAAGAAGTTACTCCGATAGTGAATACATTTGAATGTATGACATGCCCGACTTGAATGTATGTAATTGGATACAACATTCAATGGAATAAATTCAAGGCCCATTGAAGAAGCATAGGGGGGGAAAATATTAGTTCTTAGAAACCCGGGTCTGCAGGCTGATGTAGAACAAAAAAACAACAAAAAGGAATTATGCAGAAGAGAAAAACTTGGCTCTTCAGCGACTAAATTGACAAGGGAAGAAAATACAGGCATTCAAGTTAATTCAAACACTCAAATTTTCAATGCGACCCTCTGTCGCACAAAGGAGAGCTCAACCACCCAGGAAAATCTCCCGCGGAAGGAAACTTGACGGATCGAGGAATTGAGGTCGTAATTCTATTATCTTAATTTAAATGCATAAACTAGTCTCACAATGGGATATGGATTAAAATAAATTGACTTCATGCTACATTAACTATGCTAAATTAAATAGAATGTTATAGTTTTATAGGTTCAAAATAAATGAGTGAGAATAAAGATCAGTTGTACTATTCTATAAGGTAAATTCTCCTATAGTTAATTTCAAATCATAAACCTATTGATTTGTTGGAAGAAAGTGTCTCTTAGCGATGGACGGTATTTGCAATGAGCGTTTTACATCCATTTGACTGTAATGGGATAATAGAATAATACCCTCTTTTACATACAGTACATTTCTTTAAAATATTAGTATGATACGAGTGGCTGATTTTCATGCATCAAGTCAGAGAAATAAAATGTATTATTAGGGATTCTTAGATACAGGAAAAAATACCCATGCCATGGAAAATGTGCTATATTGGCACCTAATTCAGACTTTTTTAACTGCTAAAAACAATGTTAATAAGAGTTTTAACATACAGAAAAGTGTGATTTTTTGAGATACTAACTACCACAAAGTGACCCGGGTCTATTTGTCAATTGGCCTTTGAATCCAACTGAAGAAATTTGTTTCGGAGATAGTTACAAAAGGATCTAAAAAGGCCATCCAATGGGTAAATTCGATAGAAACAATGAATGTAGCAATAAAGATAAGGGTATATTGAAGTGTTAGAAGACTTAGAGGTAACTTCGGCTGTACGGTACTTCAATATTCCGAGTGGGTATTGACATTAACTTTGAATTTAATTTTTTCCACAAGTTGACACTAGCTTAATGTGCCATCAAAATATCGTTTGCGATAGTGATGTCGACATATAAATTTGACGACTAGGTCGATTTCGACGTCGATATTTATATCAAGGGTGGTGGAAATTAATATGGTTAATCGAGTGAACATCTTCCGTTTCGTAACATTTTATTAACCCTATGAGGAAAGAAAAGCCCCCGTATGTTTTGTAGGCATTCGTAACATTTGCTACATATTTATACATTGCGCTGAAGCATTGAAGGATTCTAAATGTGTCAATACTGACACCATAGTAGATGGGGAGAGGAAAAGGATAGCAATGTTGAAGAAGGGTTAATTGTAGTGTGTCAAGTCGTGTCTTGTTGGAGGAGGCTATGAAATTCATCGGTATATAGTATATGCCCATCCAAAACCTTCAACGGTAGACAACCGAGTCAAAAAAATTAATAACATTAGCTACAAGAAAACGAAAATGTGTGAAAAATCACAACCTCAAACAAAAACAAAATTCAAGTAATAGCCTACAGCTGAAGAAAGAAATACAATGTAGAATCAAACCTATGGAAAGACGAAAATGAGTGATATGTTGAGATATTTAGAAATTACAATAAGGAAGAGGAATTTTGTGGATTAGATAGAGCGAAAAATTCCTACAACCACAAGCAATGACAACTTACATTAGGAATTGATTCATAGAAAGATGTATATGGATTTAATGCTGTGAGGCGTGAGAATTAGCGGTGACAATAGAGAGTATTAGAAGCAATGGAAATATAGCGCAGCCGAGCCATGATAAAAATACAATTTATGATTCCTCGTATCGCTAGAGAAACAAATGAAGAGATTCTTTGAACAGTATTTTCGACAGAGAAGCCTTTGAAAGACCCAAGAAGAACAGATATCATAACTGACAAATTTTGAGAAACGTCAGGGTATCGGAGATCACAGTAAAAAGGAATCACAAGAGTGTTACAGCAGACAAATTTATATATTCCAAAGAAGAGGAATATTTAAAAAACATTCTTAGAAATACATTTGGTTTTTCTATATTGCCATTTCTTATGGTCCTCTTCTACTTGGTTTCTCAATAGGTCAATACCAACATGTCAACTGGCTATCAGTGAGAAATTTTCAGAGTTCAACGTGGCAAATATGTCCGAGGCCAGACTGGAAGCCTCGACCTTTTGCTTAGCTGACATGTGAGTCATCCAAGTCCAAGTCTACCAGCTAACTAAAAAAATATTATATTATATTATATTATATTATATTATATTATATTATATTATATTATATTATATTATATTATATTATATTATATTATATTATATTATATTATATTATATTATATTATATTATATTATATTATATTATATTATATTATATTATATTATATTATATTATATTATATTATATTATATTATATTATATTATATTATATTATATTATATTATATTATATTATATTATATTATATTATATTATATTATATTATATTATATTATATTATATTATATTATATTATATTATATTATATTATATTATATTATATTATATTATATTATATTATATTATATTATATTATATTATATTATATTATATTATATTATATTATATTATATTATATTATATTATATTATATTATATTATATTATATTATATTGCAAGAGCTGTGCTAACAGTTAAAGATAAATGGGGTAAGATAATAGTTGAACCTGGAAAAATCCAAGAGAGATGGAAGGAATATATAGAAACACTGTATGGTAAAGAACTTAGGCCGACAAGGTTAGACATAGAAAAGGAACATGACGTAGAAGAAGATAGCTTAGGTCCAGGCATACTCGACGATGAAATAGAAAGGGCATTAAAGGAGATGAAAGCAAATAAGGCTGTGGGGGTGGACAATATTCCTGTAGAAATGTTGAAATGGTTAGGGAAAGGTGGGAAAAAGGCCATATATGGACTGATTCGTAGTATCTATGAGGAAGGAATCTGGCCGGAAGATTTTGTGAGATCGGTGTTAGTTCCTATTCCAAAAAAGGCAAAGGCTTCGTCATGTGAGGATTACAGAACAATAAGTTTGATATCCCACGCAGCTAAAGTTATTCTCAGGATCATCAACAAAAGGATAGAGAGTAAGGCAAATGATTACTTAGGGGATGATCAGTTTGGGTTCAGGAAAGGAAGAGGTACGCGTGATGCCATTGCAGTAATGAGATCACTAGTCGAGAGGAATATAGAATACAATCAGGACGTTTTTGCCTGTTTTGTAGATTTCGAAAAAGCGTTTGATAGAGTGAATTGGGAAAAATTAATGCGTGTATTGCAGAAAATAGGAATGGATTGGAGGGACAGGAGACTGATCCGCAACCTGTACATGTCTCAGACTGCTCAGGTGCGAGTGGGGAACGGAGAGTCTGGATGGGCAGTGTTAGGAAGAGGTGTAAGGCAGGGTTGCCCATTGTCACCGGTACTGTTCAACGTATATGTAGAGGAAATGATTAAAGAGGCATGGGAAGAACTGGAGGTAGGAATGAAAGTCGGAGGGGAACTCGTAAAATCGGTTAGGTTTGCTGATGACCAAGCATTAGTTGCTCAGTCAGCCAAGGGGTTGCAAGCATTGTTGAGTGAATTGGAGGTTCAGTGCGATAAATATGGGATGAGAATCAATATTAATAAAACAAAGGTTATGCGATTTTCCAGAAAGAAAAAGGCTAAGCTAAATATTAAAATAGGCGGGGAAAGAATAGAGCAGGTAGAGCAGTTTACATATCTCGGAAGTGTTTTGGACCAATACGGTCAAAGTGGTAGGGACGTAAGGAGAAGAATTGCGCTAGGCAAGGAGGCTTTCTCAAGGAGGAGGGAGTTGATGACGGGGACGTTGAGTAGGGATGTTAAGACAAGACTCGTAAAAACTCTGATATGGAGCGTAGCTATGTACGGCGCGGAAACGTGGTCGCTGAAGCAGGAGGATAGACGTAGATTGGAGGCATTTGAAATGTGGGTGTGGAGAAGAATGGAGAAGGTGAAATGGACCGAAAGGAAAACAAATGAGGAAGTACTGGAAATGGTGGGTGAGGAGAGGGGTTTGTTGAGAGAAATCCTATGGAGGCAGGAAAAATGGATGAAAGGCGTATTGAGCGGTAGTGGAATGTTGAAGAGGGTAATAGAGGGGAGAATGTTGGGCAAGCGAGGTAAGGGTAGGAACAGGATAGGGATGTTGGACGGGATGAAGGGAGGAAAGAAGTACACCGAGATGAAGAGGGACCTGATATAGATTAGTTTGCTAGGTGGGGAGTCACAAAATGTTTATTTGATAGTTGTGTCCATCCAAAAACCTACCTTAACCGGTAGATTACCTAATAATAATATATTATATTATATTATATTATATTATATTATATTATATTATATTATATTATATTATATTATATTATATTATATTATATTATATTATATTATATTATATTATATTATATTATATTATATTATATTATATTATATTATATTATATTATATTATATTATATTATATTATATTATATTATATTATATTATATTATATTATATTATATTATATTATATTATATTATATTATATTATATTATATTATATTATATTATATTATATTATATTATATTATATTATATTATATTATATTATATTATATTATATTATATTATATTATATTATATTATATTATATTATATTATATTATATTATATTATATTATATTATATTATATTATATTATATTATATTATATTATATTATATTATATTATATTATATTATATTATATTATATTATATTATATTATATTATATTATATTATATTATATTATATTATATTATATTATATTATATTATATTATATTATATTATATTATATTATATTATATTATATTATATTATATTATATTATATTATATTATATTATATTATATTATATTATATTATATTATATTATATTATATTATATTATATTATATTATATTATATTATATTATATTATATTATATTATATTATATTATATTATATTATATTATATTATATTATATTATATTATATTATATTATATTATATTATATTATATTATATTATATTATATTATATTATATTATATTATATTATATTATATTATATTATATTATATTATATTATATTATATTATATTATATTATATTATATTATATTATATTATATTATATTATATTATATTATATTATATTATATTATATTATATTATATTATATTATATCATATCATATCATATCATATCATATCATATCATATCATATCATATCATATCATATCATATCATATCATATCATATCATATCATATTATATTATATTATATTATATTATATTATATTATATTATATTATATTATATTATATTATATTATATTGTATTATATTATATTATATTATATTATATTATATTATATTGTATTGTATTGTATTGTATTGTATTATATTATATTATATTATATTATATTATATTATATTATATTATATTATATTATATTATATTATATTATATTATATTATATTATATTATATTATATTATATTATATTATATTATATTATATTATATTATATTATATTATATTATATTATATTATATTATATTATATTATATTATATTATATTATATTATATTACATTATATTACATTATATTATATTACATTATATTACATTATATTATATTATATTACATTATATTATATTACATTATATTACATTATATTATATTACATTATATTATATTACATTACATTATATTATATTATATTATATTATATTATATTATATTATATTATATTATATTATATTATATTATATTATATTATATTATATTATATTATATTATATTATATTATATTATATTATATTATATTATATTATATTATATTATATTATATTATATTATATTATATTATATTATATTATATTATATTATATTATATTATATTATATTATATTATATTATATTATATTATATTATATTATATTATATTATATTATATTATATTATATTATATTATATTATATAAGATGAAAAATAATTTTTACTTTTTAAATTTTACTGCCTTTCAACCCACTAACTGCCATAAAAAAATAAGGAATGAAAATTTGAGTAATAGACTGTTTTTAGCTCTGTTAAACTCGTTTTTGCTCTATGAAATCTGAGGGGAAAAATAGCTACACAAAGTTTTGGAAGTAGTGATTCAATTAGAAGTTTCTAATTTAATATTTGATCAACTTTGATGCCTAAAAAGTTAGATGCCAATGTTGAGTATATAAGGTTCGTCAATCGAATGCGAACTGTACTGAATCCATCGGGGCTAGATTTATTCATCAATTCCGACCCAAACGTATTCTAAGAAAATGACGGATTCGCACAATAATAAGTACTTCGGATTCAGCGCGGAGGATTTAATTTCAATAAATGAAGAGGATTTGACACTTCCACATAGGAATGTTTAGATAGTTGTGCTTGTATACTTAAATACAGATCATACATAGCGTAAATCATTCAAGTGTTGGAAAGAGAAATCGGAATAAATGAAAATTGACAATAACCAAGCGGAAATCGAATTATACAGCCTCTAATTGTGTCATTCCCTCGGTCGTATACAATCGGAGCCATCTCCATGTATCGCCTGGAGCCCACCCTTTCTGACCGTTCCGCTTGCAATAATAGCAATAAATACAACCCGCGCTTTTTAATGGTGCTTTGTCTGGGTTCTCAATCAAATCGATACGGTCCCAATGAATTTGCACGGCTCCACTCGAAGAGACAGCGGGCATCTCGCGGCGAAGTGCACTCGCCCACTACGTCCCCCTCGGGGCGACTCATAACGGGACTCACTCGAATTAGCCGGGCGACGCTTTCGTTACACCCTCGAGCCCTCGTCGCGTTGGCGCGGGCGCGACCGTCCCCAAGCACTGTAAAAAAAACTGCAATTAAATCAACCCTCTGATCTAATTATAGTGTTCGCTCTCCCCAGATGCAGATCGTCTCTGCACCGATAATTGAAGCGAGTAGCGACTCCCACGGGAGATAAATTTGAACAATTTACTATATTTTTCTTTTGTTTTTGATTTGTTGGAATTAACATTCCTCTCAAATAAAATTCGAATAATTGCAAGGGACAGAAAATCAGGTACGCGAGAAGTAGAAATTTGTGGCCGCATCCATGCTTTGGACTGTATGTGGTCGCTGTATCGGGGAGCCCGAGTTTGATCCCCTGTGAAGCCCTCTGTGATTTTTCTGGGCGGATCCCTTCGAAAGTTATCGACTGATGTACCTCACCACAGTACTCAAAAATTATTTCGATAGATGAAGTTGGATCTCACCCATCACCTAACCCCCTAGAGTTACGAGTAGTAAAACACACAAATCGTGATAACGTGACTAGATCTTCATCCTTTATTCGCCTGCGGTTTCCCTAGTAAGTGGTATTCAAAGTGTCATACAGCTTTGATGAATCTGAGTGTGGCCGGAAGTACACCACGAATCAAATCCGGGTATTCCACTCTATCCAATTCCCCACCACATCCCCGGGCACAAAGTGCATAGGAAATACATGGGAAACGATACCATTGTCCGTACAGTTGAGACAAACTTATTTTCACCACTAAATTTCATTTATTCTCACAAAAAATCTCTTTTTTGAAAATTTTTTTGTGAAGTTAGTTACTAAAAGAAGTCCTTATTTTGTTGGATACAAGGCCAAAGGACTATTTATCATCCAATCCATACAATAAGTCGTTTTAAAGAAAAATGGCCAAGACAGTATAGTCTTAAGAATTGTGTCATCAATTTATTAGATACCAACTTAAAAGAACAAAAACCTAAACTAATCTAATAGTTGTAACAGCTATATTCTTCTTCATATTGGTAATTATCCATACAAATAGATTCCCACGGATTGAAAAAATATTTATGAACTTTTGTTTCTTACGTAAATCACTACTCTCGTTTCACTCGCATTGCGTGCAATGGAACTTAACCTACCTAAATACGGAAATATCACCTTAAGATAGTTCTCAGTGAATAATTTTCTACCACATTCAAACTGCTCTTTGGTAACGAGGAAAGTATTTATGTCCATTTTTTAACTGTTTTTAATCCACGAGTATAAATCCTCCGTTTTATCCATGAAGATTCGGATACATTTGTTGAATAATTCTATTCAGACATGCCTCAAATAGTCTTCTATTGAAATATATTTTATGCAATTGGTTCATTCAATTCATCAATTCAGTTCATCCAACGAATATTTCCGCCATTCAAATAAGTTTATCAATTTAATATATTTTTTATTCAAAGGGCACACGGCCAGGTATTCAGTTCGTTTTTGACTATCCTATCCCTGAAAAACTTCTTCAGTATCAAATAAATATTTGTTGGGTTTTTACCTCGCTGGTCTCCTTCCCCTTCTCACAACCTAGATTGTGCAGTTCTTTGAGTGACAGCTAGCCACCGACTGGCCTCCTTCGGGCAATCGCACATATCCCACTCTGCTCCCAAGCCGCCTCCCACCATACCTACTGCTGCGTTTTCCTCGCTGCTTCGCCGATGTCTACTGCATACGCCGCAGCGCACGCCATCGTGGATTAAATGGATTCATTCAACAACTCTCCCTTCATGAATCTCCCGAATAGATTCCAACAGTGACGCTCAGCAAAATATATTGTGTAAAATTCCATGCGACAAAGCAAGTTTCTTTCGTATTTATTGCCTTAAAACAATGATTCCTGCAAAGGTGAGAGGGATTAAGGTAAGCCGAGACAAGGACATATTTATTTCTATAAGAAAATTCACAAATTCATCTTAAAAGATTTCCAGTGTGCATCCACAGGTTGATTCAAAAGATAGTCTCAAAGGAGGAAGATGAAGAGGGTGATCCTTCGTAGGAAAAGTGGAAAAAGCATATTTTTCTCACACTTGGAATTCTTATTCGACTTAAGATTGAAATTAATCAATTCCATCCGGTAAAAAACTTTACTACACAATCAATTTTCAAGAAAAAAATCACCAAAGCCATGTTCCCGTTGCAATAATCCGCTAACTGAAATTTTGACATTTGCGCGACGAAGGCGAGATTCGTTGCCAAATTTATTGTCCACAAATAATATATTACCATATTTTTATCAATTATTACACAAAGTAGGAGTTATCTATTTTAGTTATGTAAGGGATATCATATGCGAATTGACGTTTAAAATGGAAAGATGGAAATGGACCGTTTTTATTTTATTTGCATTGTAGTGAGAACCTTAGACACATCATCTTAAAAAACAAACTATAGAATATTTAACCTGCGATACAATAATTGAATGACTATATTTGTTTGATTACATTTTAACAAAACGTAAAGATTGTCATTCATTGAATTGTAATACCAATGTTCAATGAGTTTATAAAATTATCCCAACCGTTCTCTTCTACACGAAAATGGTACGATCAATCCATTTCATTACAGTTCCCACATTATCTCCCATAAAGTTATGAGCAGAGTTACTTCATTCTAATCATTTTTCTAACTTCCGCAAAGCTTTTCAGCTTTCAGGAACCCAAGAAGGACAAATATCACCACTTATCAATTGACAAAAGACATGAATATACTTTTGGTGACGTAACAACCCTCTTAAATGACCTTTTTCTCTGTTAAAATCTCTTCTCGCATTGGATTTGTCAGCATGTCAAATATGCACCATTTTATCAAAATGCCTAAGGTCGTCTCTATTCAAAATGTTAAATAATTGATCGTTTTACGATATACGTTGTAAAAAGGTAAATAGGTAGAAATGATAATTTAAACAAGGAGAGGCACATTCGACTATTTTTGTTCCTCACGATCTCGACTCTCGAAATAATACCCATTTTCCCGAAGAAATTGGGATGTTGTCGTCAAGGTTTGTTAATCTACGACGTCATTTTCTAGTTTAATGGTGTTTTCCTATTATTGTAATTAAAGTGATGCTTTCAAAAGCTGAAAAAAATCATTAACATTTATTTAAAGTTCAATGAATTGGATTTCGCACACTGGATTCCAGAAAGGTGGTTTCCCGTAACGTCGCAAGCTGCTCTAAAGTTTCTTAATGCGTCGAAATTTATATCCCGAGTTCATCCCTATTTTTTTAAGGAAATCAAGGATATATTTATATGTTAAATAATAATTGGTATACACTACACCACAGGACAGGGCAGAAGAAGAAAACCTCTTACAATAATAAGGCAAAAGATAAATTATGCGAACAGCAAGCGCAGAAAAGTAGCTCTCAGGTTAAAGATAAGGAGACAACAAATATGCTCCGTGTAGAAGGAATTAAAAGCAGGGAAGCATTGCGTGAAGAGATTTGCACGCACTGCGGAATTCGTGGAGTAGAATTTTTAAAATTCGAGAAGATTCAGGGGCAAGGATAACCCTTTGGATAAGCATATTTTAGGAGAACGCTGTCTTCAAAGCCGGTGAGATTAAGATTTAGTGGACAGAAAAATGAAATAAATGGGGACGATACACAAGAGTTGAAGAGGAAACATTCATATGAGGTACTTTACTTAAATTGTTACCAAGATGATTTCAGCACACCTTGGAACATGTTTGATTTCCTATATGCTTTATGCATACAGGAAATCAAATCAGATGTCTCGAAGGCTCACAGCGTAAGCATAGGCACATAAAAACTACCAAAAAATTAAACAAGCCAATCAAAAAGGGATGTTAGGCGAAAGACCCATCGGGTTGTAAAAAGGAGCTAGAATTATTTGAACAATGGAGGACTTCAGGTGAACCAAACATCAGGTTGAAATTCCGATGAGTGATTAATTTGATCATTCAAAAGAAGTTCGCCGTGAAGATCTATAAAAAAATATTGAAGTCTTTAAAAGGTCTGTAATGATTCATTTTTATTTTCCTAAACTGGAAAATGTTTTCGAAATAAATTAATTTACCACTTATCACTAACATACTCATAACACCTTATTGATCAACTGATAGAATATTATTTTAGCCGTACCCTACATTACATCTACATAACAACACGCAAGCCGCGACAAGGGCGTGTTAAAGCAACCTGCCTGACCTGCAGCAATGTCTGTACGTTAAAACTACGTTAAGCAACATTATCATTTATGCGTGATCACAATGATAAACAAAATAACTGATTGAATATTGCCTTTCCTCAAATAATATTCAAACAAATATTCAATAATATTGACTCTTCCGCATTTTCCCCCAAGGTTTTATCATATCAAAACTGTAGAAACTCATGCATCCGTTTCCATCAAATTTTAAATCCATTAAAAATTCCCTATAACGACCATCACGTTTAAAAAAAATCGATCAATTTCTCATCAGTTACAAATTTCCGACACGCATATTTAATTCTTCAATATCTTTGACATTTCCGGTTTCCAATATTACACGTCAAGCTAATGCTTACAGTTCCGACTCGTTTTTTTAAATGAGACCGCATAGAGGTTTTGATACTAATTTTCGTTTCTTTGAGTACTTATTGCATAATACGTTACCATAAAACAGAAATATTTTTGGGTCAAATGTTATGAGGTGGGTCGCCAGAAAACCGGAAATTTAAATACCACACAAGTATCATCTGAATGAAAAATGTACACTGTTCACAAATATGTCAAAATTATCATAAAAATTCTCTCGGAGCCATTTTCCATTTCCAACGTAGGATTCGCTCAAAAAGTATGAGATCGGAAATGGAGAGAGGAATAAAGGGGAAGATTTTGACGGCTTCATACCGTTTTAATGCATCTGTGGCCATCCTCATTGTTCTGATCCGGAAATGAGTGTTTTTTTTTAAATAAACGAATTGGGTCGAGCCGAAACGCAAAATTTCGGCGGCCATGTTTGAAAAATGACCAAGAAATACAAAATGGAAAGAATGTATATTCCCGAATATAAAGCGGACCACGCAAAAAACAGTGATGTTGAGTGACGTTTTGCTGAGATATTACACAGTGACTAAATTACCATAACGGAGGTATCGGACAACTAAGAATCTGGTGGAATCAGATGACTACATCCATATTTGAAGTGATTTCAATAATTAATTAGAACATTAATATAATAATAATTAATAACTACTTTTGAATTAGCAGAATTTTAATTTTTTCATAAATATCAAAATTTCCTTACGCTCATTGTAATTTTTATAAGTATATTCTTATTTCCAATGTGGAAATCGACCAGAACATGACTATAGCAGTAGATATTAAATGATTCGACAGGATAATTAGTCCATTCAAAAAACTTCGTTTCTTCTATAGCAGGGCTAGTCACTTCAGCGCATGGTACAGAACAATCTCTCTTTCTACCGTCAAGTTTTCAAAAGCTTTCATTCGCCTTACGAGTGTCACTCACCTAGCCTTAGGCATAGCTCAACTTTAGTCGTAAATGGATTCCTCGTGCCTATCTCTCTCTCCATCCGACTTCAAAAGGAACACCAGCAAAAAAACGTTAAATTTCACATCAACTGGATTATGACGCGCTGCAGTGAATCTCTTTAGTGGATGCAATGGCCATCAAGGCGTCCCGGCACGCTAAACCGCTCTCGAGTGCATCTGCATCGCGAGGGATCAAGGTGGACTGGGAAGTGGGGAAGGTGGGAGTTCTCGCAAAAAAAAAGCCAGGCTTTATCGTCGAAATAAAAAAGATGTGCGTCAGATCTTTGTGAAAAGAATATGTGATGCAGGCATTGCATTTCATCCTCGACGATCTTCTCTGCCAACGAAAAGGGTGCAAAAGAATAAAGCGGACTAAAGAAGAAGACTAAGAAGCAAACTCTTTTAGAGGATTACGCCAGCTGTGTTATTCGAGCGCGAGCCATGCAAATCCCGTGGATGAAAATACCGGAACTGCATCCTATGGCCATGCAACATGCATTCATATCGTCTTTCACCATTGAAACAGTTGAACTCGATAAATTAATTCAGTGAATTACGGAGAAAAAAATGCAAGTATTCATTGGCGTGCAGAGGAGTCGGTTATTTGATAAAAAAATTATTATTAGATCTGTTGATCAATGAAGTGTAAGAAAAGAAAAAAATATCAGGTATTGCAGGAAATTTTACTTGCAACTAGTTGGAATATAAATAGGGACTAGAGATAAGAGGTTTGTCATCAAATTCAGTAAAAAAAATTAACTGAAAAATCAATGTGCTTAAAATCAATTTATTTATTTTAATATCCTCGCGTCAAAGAGAACCAATATTGCCAAACGTTTTCCAAAATTACATAACAAGTATTACTGTGGCCATCAACCACGCAGGGGTCCGGATAAATCAAAGTATTTTTACTTCAATGGCTCTTTCGGGCGATTTCTGATACAAAGTATTTTTATTGGCTATATTGATTTAATAATATACTCTATGTCTTAGTTCAGAAAATATTTCACCGGATATCGGAGAGCGACAGATTCTCTTAATTCACTCGACATAATGTTTAGTTGTACCGAATTAATTTTCCATGACACTGCTTGATATCCAAAGGATAGGTTTGGAGTAACAGTAGTTATTAGTTGTACCGACAGCAAACGTCATTAGCGCCAATAGAGCGATCGATAATTTGCTAAGATTAAGAATTGTTAGGGAATACGGGGTAAGAGAGGTCGGCGTTGGCATTAGCATGCAATTTAATGGTTTCTTGGGGTCACACAAATTAACGTTCCCACTGGTGGACGGACTACCTCTCTTTCAGGGCTCTTAAATGTGGCACCCAGGGATCGCGCCAGGACTCGAACCTGGGACTTAGACATTGTAAAGGCAGTAGGTGTGCTTCCACAATAAATAACAAATTCGTGGCAAACATATTGTGGGAATGAATGGATGATGAAATAATGGGGTTGGGATGGACCTGTAACAAGGGTATGAAAAACTGCTTACACTACAAAGTGTCTTGTTTATAGGATGGATAAAAATTGAATCAGAAAATTGGCATACGAGAATATAGTGAATGGTTTCAGAGAGGAAGGGAAATTCATGTGCCAACGTGATGCATGAGTAAACAGAATGGAAAGGTATCACTGAGAAAAGACATACTCGTGATATAAGCAGAAAAAGCACGCATGGACAGAGTAGTTCGGAGGAAGGTTAAAAAGACTATTTTCCTGAATTAATTTAAATTTATGCTTCTTTAACTACAACTATCTTCAGTTAAAATGGCGCCCCGCGGCAAGTGGGGTATATATGCATTGAATCACACAGTTATGATATTAGTGAAATGCATAGATCCAATGCGGATAGTAGGGATTGCCATTGCAGCACTTAAATACGATATAAGAGGCTTTATTCGCTTACCTAAATTATCAATTGGACCCATTAGGCAGAAATGAATGCAATTCAAAATGATTATACAGTTTATGATGCACTAATTTAAGCCAATCATTTCACAATCCATTTGGCACAAATTTTTGGTGTCAAGGTAATGATGCAGATTTTATTTTATCTGCAAGTGCCCGGAGCCAAAGCCCGGATCCATAAAGCGAAAACCATATCCTCCTAACGGGTACCACCGAGCTCTATGGCAACTGTGTAAAAACTGTGGGTCTCAATCTAATTCATTTATTTAAGGTTTCCCATCTACTAAAGGTTAGTTTACGGACTGTTCCTAACAACTATTCAAACTAGCGTATCACGAAACCTTTCTTTCGTTTGCCCCATATAATTTCCTTCATCTCTTCTTCTACTCTTTATTCGATTGTCCCTCACCAAACGTTCCCTTTTCTTCCGCCTCCCTGCTTTACTGGATTCCCTTTCCGACAGCATTGACTCATTCTCACTACCAGCCAACACATTTATAAACCCTTCTCTGACGCATCTCTCTCGAAAGAACTAGCAAAATCTCTCCTTTCATACCCACATCCCGGTTTTGTTGCATGGTTTTTCTGTTTGTTATTTCTATGAAAATTATTATTTTCATAACTACGCTAATTATAGTGTTGTTGATGTTTGTATGTTTGTGTCCAAACATGTTGTTATATGTGTCACTATAAATTGGTAATCCGGCTGTACTATGTGCACAATTTTACCAAATAAATAAAAATAGTAAACCATTTTTCTTCTACTCTGCCCTTCTTTATGATGGTGGAAAAGAAGATACTTCACTTTCATGCGAAAAGATTTAGTCTTACGTTTATATTCTTCCAAAAACACATTATAGCTAAAAGTTAAACCTTTAGCACGAATAATCTCTAACAAATTGTAAACCAAAATAGATAAAGGGAACAGTTCTCATTCCAACACTCGCAATTGAAATCACGATCGTTACATAGGAGTGGATTCCATCTCTGACTACTGAAGATCTTCCCCTTCTCCCCATTTCCCCATATTCACCTCTGTCCCATCGCCAGCAATAAATTCTTAAAATATTAAATCCAACCGTGCAAAGTTTATTCAGTCCTCGTGGCGTCGCTCGTGTAGACAACGGGGTTGCGGAAGGCAGATGTCGGGATGGGGAGAGATGACGACTGCGTCCCGGGTGGGAGCGTCCAACAAGATGGACCCAGAGAATGGAGCCGAATTAAATAAGGAGAAGAAAACTGGAGACTAGCCAGACGGCGGCCTTCCATGCCGCGAAACAATTGGCCCCTTGATAGAGGGACACCATCAAACGTGATGTGAATGGCAAATGACCACCATCTTGGGGCGAGACTGAAATGGTGGACTGCAGGGCTGGACACAATTCAAGGAATCGATGTTAGATCCGTTCCCTCCAACAAATTTTTCGCCTGAGGATAGACCACGATCTTTGAAATTATAAGAACGTCATGAGAAACTGAGATCAGGCCTCAGAAATGACTGACTCAGTCTGACCTGAAGAAGGCCTCGGAGTAGGCCGAAAGCTTAAATCATCTACAGTGTGAGTGTCCTTTTACGTGTTATCTGTTTTAATATATATATATATATATATATATATATATAACTTTTGGACGGCACAATAGAACACAGAATAAATATATATATATATATATATATATGGGTCGCGGTGGTCTAGCGGGTAGAGCGTTGGACTGCTGACCAGAGGGTCCCGGGTTCGATTCCCGGGCAAGGCACTTTGGGCACCTGTAGCTCCACCCAAGCTAGTTGATTTTTCGGGTACCAGATCTTCCTGGGAAACCATAACCGGCACAGGGAAAGGAACTGGCCCCCCTACCCTGATGTGTGAATATTCACACGCCGTCGGGCTTGGTACATGGGTGAGCTCTACCATCACCTACTAAACCGACCTTCGGGTTGATTACTGTGTTTATGGTTTATATATATATATATATATATATATATATATATATATATATATATATATATATATATATATGTGTGTGTGTGTGTGTGTGTTTGGTGTCGTATCCGACGGACGGACGACATACTCAATTAAAGAGCTCTTCACCGAGGACCTCGGTAGGGATGCACTGAAATAGAACTGAAGCATTTGCAAAGCCAGGATAAGTATAACTGTCAACTAAATGTAGTTGGTGCAGGCTATCTGAGGAATATTCTTGTTTAAGTAAAGATTGACGATCCATTTAGGTGTAAATAGTGTGGATTGAATGAACCAGTTATTGAAAAGTATAAAGCAAAATGTGTTACGCATATCTGGTCATGGTCAAAGGTCAAATGGGTCAACAAATGAATGAGAGAAGGGTGAGTGATTTGCATGGAAGGATTAGATGAAGAAAGTCAAGGTGGGAATTAATCAACTATGCGGTCAAAGCAAATATATATAAGAATTCTGAAAAACCGAAAAACAGGTCTAAAACAATGTATAATTACCGCAGTTATATATACATGTAAATACAAATATGTGGAAAATTGGAAGAGATAAGTTAAGGATTTTAACATCGATAACTTGATCGATGGCAGGCTTTTTTCCGCAAAGTATTCTCCTAATTGAAACAACGTGAAGGCATGTTGTGTGTAAATAAAAATTTGTTTTCAAATATTAATATTTCATATCACTAACTTTTGTAATTTACAACGGCACATCTTTTTGTTCATCATGAAATTTGACGAATCGATGATAGATTTAACATTTCAAACATAAGAAGATCTTAATATACAATCTGTTAGACAATTGTTCTCCATGCATGTCATCAATCAAATGGATATTTTACCAATTTTTTAAGTGAAAACTTTTTATGTGAGGTCCGCTTCTCCGGCTTTTCTAGATGGGGAGTGATGTGGTGATTAATCAGTCTGTAGCGTGATGTAAGACTCGGTTGCGTGACTCGCTTTCAATATTATTATTGTTTTGCTGTATTTATAATTGATATTAAAATCAAAGGAATTGTTTTGTGAATTGCGTGTTGTGCTCGCACATGACTTGGTTTACTTTGGGAGATTATAAGGTGTTTGTAAGGGATATTATGTGTATAATTTATATTAGAATAAATGGGTTCGCTTTTAATTGTATTAATCTTGTGCGTGTTATTGACATCAAAATTCATGGATTCACTTTTAATATTATAACAATTTCATACGACTTACCAATACAAGATATGGGTTTGCTTTCAATATTATTGAAATGCCGTCCAACTCTCCTATGTATATTACATCTGCTCGTTTTGTATAATATAATATAATTCCATACAACCTTCTTACTTCCTTGTTGTGCAAATGTAAACTTTGTTTTCTTTGAAAAGTATTGTCATTGAAACTTTTTTATGTAAATTTCAATTTTTGTGTACATATTTTACATTAGAGTCGATGGTCTCGCTTTCAATATTATTATTGTTTTTCAAGTTTTCACTTCTGTCGGCAGTATCCGAGCCTGCCAGTTTTTTTGTGTTCTAAGTATCGGCACGAAAATGAATACACGTATGTGAGTAGGTTACGATCTAAGAGAATCAATTGACCAGTGACACGGGTTGGTGAGGAGAAAAATTACGTAAGGGACAGGGTTCTAAACATATGACGACTTCGTGCGCACACAGCTGTAAACAATCAACGTAATTGTTCCGGTACATGATCCTCCTGGTAAACCGCGGATGCCACGGCGAATTTCTGGTTGACTAATACGGTATAGGTTCAAATAAATGTACATGTCTCTGTGCCCCGTGGGTTATATGTTTGTCTAAGAAAGTGCAAAAGTGCAAAATCATTAACTTTAAATTGAAATTGAAAAATAAACAACTTGGCTTTTCCACAATTTTTTTATATCCTACCTAGGTTTCGTTTTGGTATAACGTCTTCAGGTCTTCAGGAAAAAGCCAAGTTGTTTATTTTTCAATTTCAATATCAAAATTTTACACCAAGTCAAGCTAGAAACTGTTATACATAAATAAAAATATTATGTTATATCCAATCCCATTTGAAGAAATAACTGAAATCGAAATCTAAGAGCGGTTTAGTACTGAACAGAGCAGGATTTCTTCCAAATAATGTTCGCTAGATACTGGGAAGCAGGATAATCTAATTGAAAGAAAAAAACCAAATAAAAATTATTTTAATTGAATATTCTTATTCCTACTGAATTATCAAAATTGTACGTAACTTTTCAATTGAATATAGGGGTTCCATATCATTATCATTAAAATCATTGGGGTGGTTACCCCACTCTCAAACTTTATGGCATGGGTGACCCTAAATTAGTAGTCATTTGCGGACCACGAATTCTTTTCATACGCCTAGGCTAAAGACAAAGGTGAAGCAAACCTTTTTTTAAATTTTTTTAGTACATATCACAGACATTTGTGAGTGGCAAACAGACTCTTTCTAATATGCTATTAATAGCTGTGAAGTTTATTTGAAGAAATGGGGCTCAATGAGCAAACTACTGAGTCCATATTGAAACAGCACCTATGAAAGTTCAACGCTTAACATGAGAACTTAGCAAATGTCAGGAAAATCAGAAGAGTCGAGTGTTTCCTTGGTTACTTTTAAAGGTGCTGAATGGAATGTTTGAGTTGCTCCATTTCTAGAATGTTCTAGTTGCTCTAGTAAGTAATAAGTTTAGGACAACTGATGCGAGAGTTAATGTCTCTGATTTAATAATAGCATGGTCCTTATAGTTCGAAGTACTTCAGAATCATCACTGAGAATTAGTGAGGAGTCGAGAGTGTATTAAATGAGGAACATATGTATGCTCAATGGGGTGATATAATCACGTCTTTGAAAAACCCAGAATTTTTTATGAAACTAACCGGGCTATGCGTATTATTTTTCCTTACGTCGATAGTATTCAGCAATATATCATACAAATGCAATCAAAATCTTCACAAATCGAAACCGCCACTTTATCTCAATGTAAAATGCAGAAATTAAACCAAATTCCAAAGGAGATAAGATTTAACAGGCGCATTTCCTCTCTGTCAGGGTTAAAGCTTGTCGTCATTATTTTTCTTGGTCGTAAATTGACATGCAAGTAGAGAAAAATATTAATCCCGGTCATCCACTATCACCCCACTCATGGCAATGTTCCAAGGAATAATTAAGTCGCAGAGAGGTGTAGCAGAGGATTCATGGCGGAGGAGAGGCATACATTTTTTATGAATTCCCAAACCTGATAACAGCATTCTACCGTGAGAGACTCGTGTATTGACGTTTTCAGCGAGGGCTACATAAAACTGGGAATTTTTCTAAGGTATTTATCCCCCATCATGCCTAGGTTGTAAGAAAGAAGATGGAAAGTTGAATTATTAACATACTATTTACCAGACCCTGGGGGAGGAGACCATTTTATGTTGCATGTTCATGTGGTGGTGGGATTTCGCCTTCTTACTTGTCAAATTCTAGCTTGCACGTTATTGGATATTTTTTACTGCATTCTAAGGTATATTTGTCAGTTGATGGTATATGTATTCGCATTCGTGTAAGTTTAAAGGGTATTTGCATGCATACATACGTCACTATGGATGAAGTTTTGCATGGATATGTTGATTTTGCATGTAGTTTTATTCTTTTTTACTGGTAGTAAACCCCACGCCCTATCGGTGGCTTGCCGGGTATTATGTAGATGCAGACAGAGTGATAGCAAAGAATCAAAGCAGGGAGAGATGCGTAGGTTTGAATATTATACAGGGATGGTGATTTTAATTGTTAGAACTTCCATGCTGCACCTTAAAAAATATTTTGAAGGATTGTTAATTTCATTAAAAATAGTCATTTCTCTGTAGGAGACCAACTGGGAAAATGTTTTCCCTTACTTTGCAAAAAGACCACACTAAGAAGTTGCAAAACTTTACTCTGGTATCGTAAGGCCCTTCATTTCTAAAGGGGAGAAGTATTCTCTCCCACTTTTTTGTCTTCTCCTATTTTTTCGTGCGTACAAGAATTTTATTGGAGTAATTCTGCGTGAATTATCGACCATGTTGCGTCATAAAAAACATAAGCCTTTTCCGCGTTATAACTGTAAAGTTACTTTGATGATAACTATTTGGTATCTGATCCAGGGGTAGTTACCTACGTCACCTAAATCAAGGTTCAAAAACCTATTTTTGACCTAATTTGCTGATCGCAATATGTATGCCAGTAGGCCATTTCAATTTTTTGGGCAGTCTTTAAGAATATTTCTTTAGTGCAGTCGCACACGGTCCGTTTCTCATTAAATCACTTTAGTAGTAAAAAGCGTCATTAATATCTTATCCTCAAACACATTAATTCTTCAGCGTTGCGTGATTTTTAAGAGCTCGAGTTGGCAAGCGCGTTATTTAACATACGGTAAAAATATGGAGGGGAATTAGTCTGAAACATTTACGTCACAAATGGATTATTCAAATGGCAACGGTGGTGGAGGCAAAAATTTTGCCCAAGGGATAAATGTCAAATGGAAAGGATGTAGAGCTTACACTTATACACAGAATATATCTTAAGAAGCGGTCAAAAAGAACTTCTCGATATATAGGGTTCTCTATAAGTCACGTTAAATGTTTAGAAAGACAAAGGAAATTATAATTTTTATTACTTTTTCTACATATGGATCATGGGATAAACTCATTTGCTTCAAACAATTTCGACTCTGCTTTCAAAATTCATGTGAATACAATGGATCATTTGGACACTTTATAAAAACAGAAATTTTCAGCATAATTTTTAGTTTCCACGTGATTCCAGGGAGATGTTTTTAATGTTTAACTATTTATAAATTCAAAGATGAAATTAAATGTAATATTTATTTCGAAGCGATAACAAAATCAGAAAAATAAAAAAATACTCAACGACGTTAATACCACACTAACTCAATTTCTCTTTGTCCTTTCGGAAATATAAAATCATCAGATCAAGGCTCAATGTTGATCACAGACTACTCAATGAACGCAAAAAATATTATTTCGTGAAATCATCAAAATGTCAATGTCTCATTTACATTAATCGATTATCCAGAATTATTCATTAATGAGTTAATTTTATAGAGTCTGTGGTATTTCACATGGTATATTAATTGATAAAAAACCAATTTTGCCAGGAAACAACATCAGTGGAGGTATAAAAAAATGTTTACAATAATGAGTCAGCGAAAGCTTGATCGAGGCTTGAAAGGAATGGAACCAGTGCCAAAAAGATGAGGGAAGGAGAAAACAGATTGAGCAAGTGATAAAAATGCAAAGAATAATGGGAGTTTGTACACAATATGTAACCTGCAAAATTACTCTCTTCTCGCACAAGCAAATTACTCTTTCTTCTTGCCGTCCATCAACGTCCCTTATTCTTTCTTACCCCTCTTCACAATATGCCACATAGAAAAACGACCTGCCCCATAATGCAACCCTCTCCAAAACAGTATTTCATTCTTAGCTGATAAAGTCGCAGATTTAAATTGATCCTGATCGTAAAAACTGATGCCTAAAACTGATTGTGTATGATCATGAAAATTGATTCTGCGACTCTTTTAATGGGTAAATAGGCAATCCACACATTATTTTAACAGATAAGCGCCTAAGAATTCTTCAACTGTTAATATTCCAAAAGTACACAGCGTGGCATCCGAGTCGGTTGACTTAATCTTACGGGTATATCATCTCTAATTTGGAGGTGTCATAACTTTTGACATCAAATGATGTGTGGTTAATATTCATCAGTGATTTTATTCTTAATGAAGGTTTTGAACACTCCCTAGCCTACATCGTCTTAGATTTCTCTAGTCCATGCACGTGTTCATACAACCGTATTTCTTCTTCTATCCTTCATATTTTATCACATCCTTTATATTTTAAAACCCTTTTATCATCAAAAAATCCTTTTCTATTCCTTCCCCTAATTCGATTGCCAAAAATTCTCATTCTGAGCGAGATAAAGAAAGTTTTATAACTCAATATCAGCTTCACATTATTCTTACTGCAGTTATGATCTTTGTTCTGGCGCTGACTTCATTTCACGGTGGACTAATAAAAATTGAGTATTAATGTTGATCAATTAAAGTACAAAACTTTATTCGTTTTGAAAAACTACACTTTTTTCAAAATTAACGCACAAATGGTGAGAAAATACATCGAGGATCCAAGTACTTCAGCGACGGTTTTTCGCTAATTAGCCAAGCACACACGTATACAATAAATAATGAACTGAGGCGGAAATAGAGTGAAATACTATAAGTGTTCTGAAGACCCAGTACGAGAACACGGAGATTTCACAAAGGAAGTGAGATATCGGTGCACTCTACAGACAAATGATGGATCCTTAAAGAAGTTATTAGGAAAGATTTGTGCTAACTAATATTAACTCATGGTAAAGATATTAGCTCAACAAGTTAGGACATATAATGAAAATATATGAAGTACACGTAGAACGCGGAGAGCTTCGGTCCAGTCATTCTAGGTTGAGAGATAGAAAAGAAATTGGAATAAAATAAAGCCGAAATAAGATAAAACTCCCTCATAACTGCTTGTGGGTTGAGGAAAATCGAACGAAAAACTTTTTATGAGCTAATCCGTAGCGTTTATGAAGGAGGAGTTATGGCCGAAAGATTTCGTCAAATCAATGTTAGTTCCAATCCCAAAACGGATAAAGACAGCCATATGCGAGGGCTATGGAACAATTATATTGATTTTCCGAGCAAATAAAGTTATTCTCAGGATCATCAATAAGAGGATAAAAGGAAGGCAAGTCATTACATACTTGTAGAGGATGATTGATTTGGAAGCCCATGATGCCATTACAGTGATGGGATCACAAATAAAGAGGAACCTAAAATACAACAAGTATTTGTCTGTTTCTTCGATTACGAAAAGCCGTCGGATAGAGTAAATTTGGTAGAATTAATGCATGTATTGCAGAAAATAAGAGTAGATTGGAGGGATAGGAGACTTATTCTTAACCTATACATGTCACAGACTCCTCAGCTACGAGTGGCCGATTGAGTGTCCAGTTGGACAGTGTTAGGAAGTTCGACGTATATACTGGTATATGTGGAGCCAATGGTCGAAGAGACGGAGGAATAACTGGAGGTAAACATGACATGACATCTAAGGAAAACCCACAAAATCTGTTAGGTTTGCGAACGACCAAACTTTGGTTTGTCATTCAGTTAAGGTGCCGCAATGAACCTAGTGGATGAGTGCATTGGAAAGGCAGTGCGATAGATAAATGGAAAAAAATTCAAAGAAAAATCTCGGATGGTATGCTTGAAACAAATAATAAGATTAGCCAAAAATAAGAATAAATAGATAAATGGATTATAAAAACAGGTGTTCCTTGAATTATGATCTGGTGTACTCTCGGCGTGTTAGCTCGATGAAGTTTTCTCGGATCTTCAACCGAGTCAGGGGTTTCATGTTGTCGATGTTAGGACGCTCGACTCAAGAATCTGCCCTGAGAACGATGCTCGAGTCATGAGTCGAAATGTCGGCCAACATGGAACCCATGACCCGGCGGAAAACCCGAGAAAACTTCATCAAGGTGTTTTTTAATAGAAATGTATTGCGCACGTAATTATATGTTAATTAGATTGGTAATGATGCGGATACGTTTATCGTTATCATGATAGGGTTAAATAAAAATAGTCTATAACTAAATTCGGTGATTTAATTGTACCATTTCAAAATGGAAGAGTGTGAATATGTTTAGATGTCAGAAGAATACTGCTAGGATATCCTCGCCAAACTAATCTTAGAATTGATTGATGGTCATCTTTGATGGAGCAATCACTGGCTTCAGTTTGCATCTCGATGTCTTGCTCGATAGCCGAGGTCACACCATACCACAATACGACGAGAGTGAAGCCAAGTACTTGAGAGAAGGAGGGGTAGTGATTAGTTCTCTCCCGTGTTGCTCTCTCGGTAAGAGGTTCGCTGAGATGATGCGGTCACCCGCAATGGAATCACCATCACTGATCGCAATTAGATACAAGCGTAGACTGGGGATAAGCAGGCGGAAGGGAGACTCTACGAAGTTCCTTTAATTAAAAAGTTACCCTAAGATCGTATTTATTATTTTTTGCCAATCACAAGTTCAAGGAAACTTTGTGATTAACTTTGCGGATTAAATTTCCTCCTCTTTTACCAAATGCTCTTGGAGTACAATTGTAAACTAGTAGAAAAGGTTCACATCCATACCGTGGCTTCAAATATAATGCAGAGTGCGAATGGGTATAAGAGGATGTCAAGTTATATTTTAAAGCCTGCGCGGGAAAGGGATACCTATAAATATGTATACGAATTATATTAAATTTCTGTCAGAATGCCTAGTTGATGACCAACAGCTATTAAAAATATGTTCTCTTAGGAAAATTCACAAAACCTGTTAGGTTTGCGAACGACCAAACTTTTGTTTGTCAATCAGTTAAGTTGTCGCAATGAGCCTAGTGGAGCATCAGAAAGGCAGTGCGATAAGTGAATGGCAAGTGTTTCAAAGAAAAATCTCGGATGGCATGCTTGAAACAAATTACCAAATTTGACTAAGACAGTCGAGTCTTAGTCAAAAAGTTTCATCAAGGTTTTTCAACATGGACGAACAAACCACAGTATTCACCTTGAAGGATGATTACATATTCACATTCCGTGCCTGAAAGGGAATTTGAAAAGTTTTTTTTGCCTATGCCTTCTTGGCAAGTCTGAGTGATATAAGGCAGCAGTTTGGAAACAATTTCGAAATTCGCAATCCTTGTCACCTATTTCAATGAAGTAAAGTGACGCATACAGGATGAAAATGGGAAATAAATATCCCAAATTACGAGTAACTACACTAACTTGTATAAATCTTAAAAGTAAATTTCGCAAATATACACGTCAAAATAATGATAATGAGCATTATGGATATTAATATACAATTAATAATGATAAATTATCATGTTATTAAGGTTGATTACCAGGTATAAACATTCCTATTGGAGTAGAGATGGCGAGGACAAGGAAAAATTAAAACCGATGAATTCCTTAATGTTTGCGCCAATGTAACCTTATCTATTTCCGCCAATGATTATACTTTCGCGAGCATTCTACTCATGACGCCTACGTACCCAAAGTAGATTTGACCACTTAATTATGCTCAGATCCTCGAAAACATTTAATATTGTGCCTTTCACTCGTAACAGGCCATTTACATTGCCATTGTACCTTTCAACGCAGAAAAAGTTTCGGATGCGTAAAAATTAAAAGAGGAAATTAAATAAATCAACAACAGTCTCACTCGTATCGTGAACCTTTAATTTTTTTTTTCTTAACGTTATGTGCTCAACTCAAAAGAGACTTTTGCAAGCACAATGCCGAACACGAGCGAACCACACTCCTTAACTCTTTCTCGTACGGAAAGAGCACAGGGTCGTTCACCGCTTCCGTGTTTTCGCGCCCCCATTTTTTTTCCCGCGGCGGCAGAGGGCAAACACGGGTCCTTCGATAATTAAAACGCCCACATCCACCTCCGAAATGGAAAAGTGCGCGAAAATGGATAGAGGTTGCCACTCATTAAATAAAAATTTTTAAAAAACAAGGGGAGAGGAAAAATACGTTTCGCCTGCCATTGTTCACTTGTTCTGGAGGTAGAAACAGAACAACGCATAAAGATTCGGAGCTGGGGATGAAGTCAGAAAGGAATTTCTCGGTCTGGCTACTTTGTGGGCCAAGACCCAACCTTTTGACAACACGGTATTTCGGCGGTCATTATTATCGGGGGAAAAGGATTTAAAAAAACAGGGTGCCTCTAAAAAGAGTGCTCTAAAAAATTGTTGATCCTACTAAATGAAGTGGACTAATTAAACTGTAGCTTTGTAAAGAAACAATGCAATATTGAATGTTTAAGTTTATAGGTACCTTAAAATTTTATTTAGTATTTATAAGTACGCGTAGCTGTGCATGGCGCGGAAACGTGGTCACAGAAGCAGGAGGATAGACGTAGATTGGAGGCTTTTGAAACGTGGGTGTAGAGAAGAATGGAGAGGGTGAAATGGACCGAAAGGAAAACAAATGAGGAAGTACTAGGGATGGTGGGTGAGGAGAGGGGTTTGTTGGGAGGAATCACATGGAGGCAGGAAAAATGGATGAAGGGCGTATTGAGCGGCAGTGGGATGTTGAAGAAGGTAATAGAGGGCAGAATATTAGGCAAACGAGGAAATGGCAGGAACAGCCAATTAACTAAATGGTATCCTCTAGATGTTCTGAGAATGGTATCCCGTTCAAATGTACCAAATGATATCTTGTCTACGCTGAATACCATCAACTCCAAAAATATGTTTACCTTAAATAGTTGGCAAACCTCCACTGAAATCATTTCTTGAAATCCGATTACTGTTATTCGATTATTCATCCAAAAGGGTGATTTGATACCACTTCAAAATGTGCATCCCTATAGCCCGTAGGAGTTACAAATGGATTTAAAAATATTCTGAAAGTAGTCTCAAGTGTCTTAAAATACTTGCCAATCCGCCAGCTGTGAAATGAATGCAGTATGGCAGAAAGAAATGTCTAGGTCTATATTACCATAACCAAACTCCGTATGCAGAAATTACAAGGCCTAGTAAACTGTCCATTGGATTAGAGAAAAGAGCTGTTATACGAAGTTGAAACTCTTCATCCTACGAATGATTTAGGCCTCATTAAAATAATTCTAATTACAAGTCAAATATTAAATTTATGATGCAGAGAGGAAATCAACAATAACAAGTGAAATCATTAGACAAATTTCAAGAAACTGCCGGAGGTGCCGCAACTGTAACTTCTTACGGAGTCATCCGCTAATATGCATTTCAATGCAACAATTTCAGAGTGTACATCACCTTTTTTGGTGGCTCGCAGGGTATTAATGTAGATGCAGATGTACATTCCGACCTAATTATGACTAACGTGAAGAAGATCTCATTATTTAATAATACTAACAGCGATATAACTTACTTATTTGGAGCACTGAATAAGATTGAGGTATGATAATGAAGATGTCACTGATGCCACGCTACTTCGTTAAATCTCAATGTAAACAGCACGCCTATTATTTAAATAAAAAACGCGTTGTCATAGAATTTAATGCGAATTTCCCATATCTGATTAAGTGAGCTAAGCTGTCCGTCGCCTTTCCTGAAGATACCATTACTTAAGTATGCCCTTGCCGGCCCCGGTGGCGGTGGTGTAACAACTAGAGGTTACGAGTTTGTTTTCCCACAAGGTAGGATAGAGAGATGGAATTTCCATACTCGATCGAACGCCCGTCTCTAGATGTAGAAATTCTGCTTGCGTGACCTATGTCTGGTTGAACCAGTTTAGGCAATGAATGTCTTTGCCCGGAAGCCGGCTTGCTCGGAGATGATTAATTCCTCCAGGAATGGACTCCATATTGCCGACTCGAACAGCTTTCCTGTTATTTTAAGGAGGCTGATGGGTCGGATGGATATTGGGTTACTCAGCGGTTGTAGTGGTTCAGGCAGCAATTTGTTTTCATCCACTTCCAGTTGGTAGGGATGTGGCCAGCGAGGAGGGCGGGGTTGAATAGATTTGCGAGGAGGCGATGTGTGCACTGAGGGTAGTTCTTTAACACATTGTTGCTGATAGTTTCCGGGCCTCCAGCGCCTTTAAGTTTCAGCCACTTCGTAAGGGAGTCGATTTCTTCATGGGTTATGGCGGTTGTCTGACTGCCAGGGGAAAGTGCGATGCTATCCCAGTTTCTTCTCACCTCTTTGGTGTGTATGGAGACGCCTATACTGGACTTGCAATCTGTTGAGAAGTTGCAGTCTGTTCCCCACAGCGTTCGTCGTACGGGAGCCCCAGTCCGGATACTGGGCGTTGAAGTCACCACCCAAGATACATTTACCCTTAAGTAACGTTTTTAGGGCCTCTGCGACTGTGGGCAATAAGTTACCTGGCGGCAGGTATATGAATCAGATGTCTGAGGCTTGGGTGATTGTCATTTTCTTCATTGTTATGTTCAGGGGTTAAATTGAAGAAGGCAGTGAGAAAATGCAATCTCACCGTAATAAAGTCGTTAAAAAAATAAATAACACCCAATTTCACATTTCCACGTTTCCCGAGATGTTCACATTCAGTCTTCAAAGCAAAATACAAGCACAAGTGCTTGCTTTCTACAAGCGCCTGAAGTGATTTTGTGCTAAATAATAGTACATTACCTCAATTTATTTTCTTATAATAAAACTTGGGGTAAACTAGGATGAGTAACAATATCTCACGACAAGAGATGGCTGTGCGGTATCTTAGGAGATTTACTGGTTAAAATGTTCAAGACGGGTAGGAGAGGGGATGAGTGAACCCTGAAAAAATGAGGATGATTTTACCCAAACATGTAATTAAATAACTATGAAAAAAGTGCAACAATCGTTTGTTCATTTGTTTGAGAAATTGGAATCACGAAACAGAAATAGAATGAGAGAGAGTGAGTGGTTATGAGCGGTAAGGTTAGTCAGAAATTTTCTGTCCCTGTTTCGAATTTCACTCCCAATATAAAAAATATGATAGATTGCAGACATTGAATAGCTTTTTTGAATCCGGTAAAGACAAAGAGTTGGTGAAAAAACACAGCTGTATGTAAAAAATTAGGAAAAGAGTTTTCCTTAAAATTATCTAAATTCCGACTATATCTACTGCATGAAATAACATTTAAAATGATTTAATAACTGCGATTAAACAGCCGGCTTTCGTTGAAAAACAAAGAAAAGATTAGTTTTTGTTTGAAAAAATTTGAAACAAATATCATTTCGTGTAATTTTTGGTTTTAATTATGATATGATTTCTTTATATGATCTACAACAATCCAATTCGTTCATTCAATTTTCCTAACAAATACGGCTGGTTTTAATTGTTCTTCATTACTATTTTCTACGAAGAACCACGAGAACTTTCCTTTCTTTGCCCGGCATTATTAACTTCTTCATTCCTCCGTAACTTCTGTCTTACTGCATGATATCTAAAATGTCTACTCTCTTCCATCCTCTACTCAGCTTACCCTGCATCCTTCCCATCCTATACACTTCATCCATTCATTTTTATGACCTTTTTATATCGAATTTCCCCCAGTAGCCCCCTCTCTTAGTTCACTGCATTTTAAACTTCTTCGCTGGTCTTCACCCTGCGTCCAACTTATCTCTTCTTTCCTCTCCACACTAATTTCAAACACCTCCATCTATGACCGATCTCTTGCCTCAAAGATCAGACTTCGGATACATAAAGCGCTATGCTTCTTATTAAAGTCTCCATTAATTTTCAATCGAAAATAAATTCTGTGTATTAATTCATATAAACCGAAGTTTATTCTGTACCCTTTTCATACTTATTTTTAGCCCTCATTCCTTGTACTACTCCAAAGCTCGTTTAAACTCCTCAAAGAATGAACCGAAGTCCGCCATTGTCCTTATTTCTCTGTAAATCATCGGTGTCGTTTGTACGAGGGTCATCCGGAAAGTAGTACCCGTTCGTGAAATAAAGACACAAAAGTAAATATTAACAAACATAAAAAATTTTATTTGAAAGAGGATACTTTAAACTACTTCTCAACAATCTCCAAGCAAATTAAGGAATTTGTCATAACGTGTGACAAGTTTCTGTATTCCTGCTGCATAGTCCTTCGCCGCCAGCTCATTGAGATACAGGGTCACTCCTTCTTTAAGTTCTTCATCGCTGTCAAATCTTTTTCCTGCCAAAAAGTCTTTAAGCTTTGTAAAGAGATGAAAATCTGAAGGGGCCAAGTCCGGGCTATACGGTGGATGGTCGAAAGTTTCCCATTTGAATTGCTGCAAAAGTTTTTGTGTTATCCCAGCTGCATGAGGCCTGGCATTGTCATGAACGAGAATGACACCAGTAGACAATAGACCTCGCCGCCGATTTTGTATTGCCCGCCGTAATTTCTTTAATGTTTCACAATACGCATTGGCATTAATAGTGTCTCCATTGCATTGAGGAATTTAATCACTGCCCTCACTTCACAACTGGCGGCGTTCTCAATTTTTTTAAACATTGTAAACAATCACAGAAACAACACAGGCAATGCTAGCGTCACGCAACTTGGCTCAGAGAAGGCAGACAAGCCACTGAAGCTATCTGACCTCGTCCAGCGGCTACTCGCGTCGTCAGCACTTCATGCGGCACGAACGGGTACTACTTTCCGGATGACCCTCGTAATTAATCTACAGTTGTTGCTAAGTCGAAAGATCCGGCGTGCAAGTCCCAGTCAAGAAAATATTTTTGCTCTTGTGATCTGCTTGATTCCGCCTTCCCCTACTCTACTGTGTTCGTTCTTTTTATGTGTCCCTATCTTTCTTCCTGAAATACATATATATATATATATATATATATATATATATATATATATATATATATATATATATATATATATATATACGCGTGGATGGTCTGAATAGTTTCCGACCTCAGAAAATTTCAGAGAAAATGTCTTGTATCTTTGTTAGGTCGGAAATTTTCAGACCACCCTTGTACATATTTATTTATTTATATATACATACGTCCCACAATGTTATGAATATGGAGTCTTAATTGAAATATTAGTAACAATCAGGAAAAATTTATCATTTAACCCCTCTCCCTCAACGGATTTCAACCTTTAAGTGGAAAGGACTTTCTCTTTCCGATGACCCTAAGAGCTCTGCCAAGAGCCATTATTATTTCACCTGGTAAGGTCAGATACATCGAAGGATATGGGTCAGACAGCAGGTAACCCTCAAAAAGGCTGTCTGCCTATATGGGTATTTGACCTCAATGAGGGTCGGTCATTTAGATTATTTTATCGGATCAAAGACTCCATTGAGGATAAAAGGGGAAAAATCACCCCAATTATCCCCACTTGAATTCATTACAGGCATAATGAACGAAGTAATTACGGAACTCTTCCAAATGGGTCGATGGTGCCACCTGCAGTGGGAAAATAAGGGCCCACGCTTTGCGAAATTCCAGCACGGCTGTGGAAAACAATGATAGAATAAATGACTCTAGCCATGAAAAATGACTGTTGTAGATAAAATATGTATCTCGAATCCTTGAGCAATTTTGAAAGTAGAAAAGTATAAGGCTTTAGGAAAGAAAAAAATGAGTAGATTAATGGAAGAGCTTAGAGTAAACAGGAAGTACTTGGGTAATTGTTGAGAATGTGTGAAATCTTCTGCAGTAAAAATATTATGCGAGCAATATTAGATGGAAAAAGAATTCGACATGTTTAGAGATAACTATGGTAAATCCATATTAGACTGAAACAAGATTAATATGAAGCAAGATTGAGAAGGGATTGAGAGGGGCATTTGAAATGCAAGTGTCATGAGAAATGAAGGGAAAGGAAACAGCTATCGTGCATCATATACGGATATACATACTCAAATGTTTGGAAAAAAGTAAAGAGTAATTTCTAAAAATCGCAACATTTGTGAGCACAAAAATAGCATTTTGAAGTAATCATACCCATGTTCTCAATCCTGGGAAACATGAGCAACGGTTATGATTCGGTTACAGTACAGAAGATCTTATTTTTCGTGTGCGGATGGCAATCGAAGTTCTCTAATACCACAAAGATGAAATGTAAAGGGAATAACTCAAACAATTCCAAAAAGTTTTTATTTAGAAATGGGACATGAGAAGTCTAAACGCCATGGCAGTACTGACAAAATTAAAATAAATGAGTGAGAATCTACAAGCCTTCATTTGGTTGGTCTATTTCAAGTGAGCGTTGTTATAGCGTGCTTAAATTTTATTCTCTAATTGTAGAACAATAATTAGACTGAAGAGATTCGGCGCAAGGAGACGTTTGATAGAGTAGAGAGGGAAAATTGAACAAACTTATTTCCTTCAATATGGAGGGACCAAGGCTTTGTTCATAACCGTATCATTATACTCGTTAAAGTTAAGCGGATGTGAGGCTGACAATGAATAGAGGAGATAAAGGCCGCCATCCGTTTTCATTCGTAATTTTACTTGGGGGATGAGAAAATGCTAAAAGAGTCATGGAAGAGGCAAGTAAAGGATTAAAATTGACGAAGAGTTCAGTCAGATTTACCTTTGTATCGGATATCCTAGCTGTCAAGGAACTTCAATCATTTCTCCACGCAATATAGGATAACGGAGAGACTGTGGGCATGAAAATGACTATAATGGCGCGATTTTACGAGCTAAAGTTTCATAAGTTTCGCCCGGTAAATACCCGAGTTCGACTCGAGTGCAACACATCTCGTGGCGTTCTTATGCGCGATGAAATCAAAAACTCAAAACAAGAAGTAAAACGATACACAATTGTTAAAATTCATGATTGTCCTGTTTGCTCTTTTTAGTTCCTTACGTGTAGTTGCAAACCAAAATAAACTTTCTAAACATAAGATACCTTTTATCGACTGTAGCATTTTAGTCCGCATATTTTCAGCAAATGAAAACTAGCATTATTTTCATAAAGAATTATAGAGAAATTTTCACGCGCCGTGTCTTTTATCTCTTTTTTAGAATTTAAATTATTTAATGCATTTAAAAACGAAAACAATTGCCATTGAAAATAATTTTACACCGGTTTCACCGTTACATTTGGTGGGCAAAGCAATAGGTATTCTCATTGAAGCTTCTACGGTCCATGCAAAAATGTGTGATTTAAGTTACGTTAACATTCCAGATATTTAGTACTATTTTAATTGCCTAAGTTTCAGTGTATCATGTGAAGGAGAAATAAAACTTGGCAGCAAATTTCCATTTAACATCCCTTCTACTCGTTACAACGACGTCCGTTAATTAATACGATTATTACTAAATGTCACAGATAACATGAATTCAACCTTCATGCAATCTCATTATTAAGAAATCCAGGACCGAGATTTATCGCCTGGTGATTGGAGACCATATCTGGAGCATGCCATGGAAAGAGGCAAAACTTGATCTTCCAGTTGAGTGCCGAAAGGTGAGCACTCCATTCCCGACGGCAGCGCAAGTAATCTTGCCACCGCAACATTCGCACCGCCCTAGTTCCCTCCCTTAAGGCCAAACCCAGACTCCCTCCTCTGGTCGGTTAGCTCCCAAGCTGGGCGTGGCGGTTGGGCTAAAAGGGTCTGCAGAGATGCGGAGAAATATGCGGCCAATATTCCGACACAGATTCCCCCGTCCTGTGATCCTCACTTGTCTTTTATTGTCGAGAACTGGGCCACTGACGAATGTGGACCCTCACCTCAACCCATTCTCCATCCTTATTCCTGGATCGTGAGGTGTGTGTGTGTGTACAGCCGATTGGGAGCGCCTCCTCTTATCCCTAAAGCCCTTCTACTCACCCCCTCCACCCTCCTAATTCCCCCATTCCCATGCAGATGGGACCCTGTACGTCTGAGCCGAAGGGACGGTAAGAGGAGACGGGGGATATATATATCTATGGTGCTTCCGCTCCCCTCCCAATTTCCCCGACCCCTCTTGACCTACTCGCTCGCTTAAAACCGTTTCTCTCCCTCAAATACCTTCCCCCTCCTCTAAAACTCCGCGCCGTGTCCTACTCATCCTCGATGTAAGATTTATTTGCGCATGCGAATGATGGAAAAGAACTCTCGCGCGTGAAGTGGTTCCGAAACGCGACCCAGGCCACTCGACCCGGAGGGTGGTGCAAGTCGTTCGCCCAATTACCTCTCGCGAACGTAGGGCCTGTTTCCCGAAAAACCTCCCTCCGCCGCTTCGGTGCTCATCCATGTCCATTTAAGAGGGCGCCGAACTGCGAAGTGAAAGGTAACCTTATAAAGTCTGAGCTGAGTCGCGTCACGTTTTGGTGTATCGGTTGCAGTACTTCTCTCAATTAAACAGCCCTAATACTTAAACACAAATGTTTTTACGTGTGAAAATACCCAGTGAATTTCATGATAAATAAAAAATATCGAATTACACTGCTTCCCTTTTAAATAAAATCTAAGGTCGTAAGTTAATCTTATTACAAAATTACCCAAAATTAATAGAATTCTTTTCGATTTTGTGTTGAAGAACTGAGACCTCTTTATATACAGTATAGTTCTTCAATATCATGAGCAGTCCGAGATCATAAATAGTATAAATAAACCAGCTTTAATTTTCTAAATTAACAAACAATTTGTTTCACAGCAGCATTTTAGTATCATGAGTAATGTAAACCAAAAAAGCTATAGAGAGAGAAGCTTTATTTTTTTTCCTATGTGGTCCTGACTTTGGTATCACAAGAAAGATTCTAATCTCAGTAGCTAACAAGCTACAAGTTGAAAACTTAATTCGGTTCTTCCGTGTTTCTAAGCACTCAAAGCTCGTTCTATTGAAAAATAGGATTAACGTGGTAAACTTGTAATCAGTTATTGACCCGGTACCACCGGTTTCATCACATAGGTGACTTATTTAGGTACTTCGTTTTACTCTGTCCCCATTGGACGTCAGCTGCTTAATTGATTTGGTGACCAATTAAAGTCTTTACCTAGTGACCTCTTGGGTAACTTCTAGGAGCATTGTGATTACGAAGTGGTTTGTTTTTTCCCTTTTCCCTTCATCTCCCGTATCTTCCTTTATCCCTTACTCTTCCCATCCGGTGCTTGCACCCTCTACCACACACCTTTTTCATAGATCGCTGAGTATTTATAAAGATGTAGATTTATATGAAGAGTATCCCATTTAGAGCAGAATGAGAAAGGTAGTTCAAGAAATTGGAGCTGCATGAATAAAAAACTATTAATTAAAATATTTCATAAAACAAATGTGTATCGATTTAAGTCGCATTACCTTTTTATGTTTATGAGAGTAAAAATGTATCGAGAATTATATTTATATCTAAAGAGACCTATCTAAAGAGACACCGTCGTAGAAGTCGTATTTCGTCATTACAGTCAGTTGTGCGTAAAGTAAACATGTTTCAACTTTCAGCTGCTTCCGCTGACATAGTACTTTAGTCCAAACACTAAAATTGTATTACGTTTCTATTCAGTCATCCATTACTCTATGTATAAATTACACATACAACAAAGTAACACAAGAAAAAATTTAATTTCTTCCAAATTAATTATTCAAATGACAGGGTTTATGATCACTATTTACTTATCAAGTATGGAACATTTGACCAACAAGGAGGGAAGAGCCTTGTTTGGAAGATGGTAATAAATTATGTCGATCTCGTACTTGGTTATACATATGCACATTCATAAACGTCGTAGAAACGCTTACGCATGAAAGAGTCCAATTAATTAACAAGTTTTTTTAATGGCTCAAAAATCACGCAACAATCATAAAACAGTTATATTTTAATCTTCGTTGCACCTTCGTATGCAAGCAAATGATGGTATTCCATTGAGATATCAGTATCGTCAGACCAATAGGGATTAGGTCAAACAATTTAAACAAAATTTAATAACTAAAAGCTTATAAAGAGTCATGTCTTTAAACATCCAATGACAAAGGTATATTCAGAGATGCTTTGTTGAAAATTTTAAGAGTAAAGAGTTCACATAGTTACACACTATCACTGAGTCACTGAGTGATAACAGCGAAGTAGGCTAAATTGAATGTTCGTAATAATCTAATTAATCTAATTAAAGATAAGCACAGTAATCAACTAGAAGGTCGATTTGGTTGTACTAAGCCCTATACGGCGTGTGAAATTCACACATCAGGGTAGGGGGGGTATTTCCTTTCGCTGTGCCGGTTAAGGTTTCCCATGTAGATCTGGTACCCGAAAAATTAACTAGCTTGGATGGAGCTGTAGGTGCCCATAGAGGCTTGCCCGGGAATCGAACCCGCCCCTCCGATCAGTAGTCTAACACTCTACACCTGGACTACCGCGACCCCCAATAATCTAATTAAGACGCAATAAATATTCTCGAATGAATATAATTAACCCGAAAGTAATGGATTGAAACGTGCTAATTTAAAAAGAGACGTTTCAGGCGTGATATGGTGGAATATCATGGTTAATTAAAATTTGCAAATTTCCACAATTTTTGTGGAAAATTACCAATAAATATGATATTTTGTTCAATTTCAAAGCCAACGGTTAGGATATAATTCCATTTTGTATATCGGTATATCAAAGTATTAGCATGTTTTTAAAATATATTATTAATAAAATGATGTCTATTTAAATTTAATAATGGTTTAATATGAACTCCACGGTAGATGGAGCATCTGAATTCCAATCAACCCTGCCTAATGAGGGAATATATTATTGTTCACAGAATTGCAATGATTTTAATAGATAAATGACCAATTATTAAAATGCGATACGTCACTAAAATTTGTTTTTAAATTCACTCAATCAAAGTTAATCATATTAATATATCGCAGGAAACATTGTATCTTTGCGATGTGTACGCCACTAGAATGAACTATTCGGAGGAGTCCAAATATATTGTGAAACATTGCATTGCCAAATTTATATTAAATTTATTTGGTATTATTATACTAATCCCTATATTTTTAGTTAGCCTAAAATGGACAAACACTCTAATAAGCTAATGTTGACCGAGATTCCGAAAACTCTCAAAACAATGAATGACAGAAGTGCGAAGAGTAAGCTATAAACCGGTAAAAATATTTGAAAAAGGGGTCAGAATCTCAACGGAGCGAACACTTAAGTAATGGCGTCACGTAAAAAACACTATTGAGAAAAGAAAAGGAAAAACGCCTGAGTTAGCTTTTCGATGACACGGACGATGACAAATATGATGAATCCCGGCAACAATGGACTCAGCCCAGAGGCCGAGAGTAGTACCCGGAAAGGAAGGCCAGGTCCTCCTGGACGTCATCACACGAAATCCGTGCAAAGTTGGCAATAGAAGGAATGAAGCACAGAAGAGGACTTTAATTGATAGCATAATTTTCCGAGGGATGTCAGGATAGTTTTAAGGGTAAAGAATTAAGAAAACATCACGGGAGTAATGGAAAAAGGGGGTTATGCGTGTACGTTTATGTGAGGTGAGAAGTACATGGAGAGCGAGCGGAGATTACTTTTATGAATGTTACAGATTAATATAAGGTGAGTGAGGAGGGTGGTGGTCGTGGTGCGGAATAGGAAACGGTGGAGAAGGGTAGCAAATAGAGAGCACGGGAGTGATAGAACTATCGTTAGAGATACAAGTGGACCAGACTAATCTAGCAGCAGCCCTGGAGTGTATGCGGACAAGTAGTGACCGGAAGGAGAAGTACCCAGTTTGTACGATCAATTTAAAGCAATAATTGGGAAACGTGCCTAGAATTGAGCATCTACTGATCTACGGAGAATGGCCTGTGGCGGACATGGTAGTGGCGGGCAAAGAGATTGATGGGAGAAAGGTAGAAGGGTAAAGAAAGAAGAAATGATAATGGAGAGAAAAACATCACGTTTTGCGGGAAAAATTTGAAAACTAAAAACCGGTTCCAAAAATCATCAAAAACATGCGTACGCATGGAAAATGCCGACAGAAGCAGGAATTTTCTGCTTTAACTGCATATGTTCAGACCAAGGTATAGGGAGAGAATCATCACCACGCAGAACTTCTTCAAAGGCGGATGCAAATTTGAACTATAAATAACATGTTGATATGCAACATAAAATGTAACGGGTTAAGAAGGTGTTAGAGAATCCAAAAGTGGATCTTCAGGCTTTAACTGGGGCAATAAGAAAGAGAGACCAAGACAAACTTAATATAAATTTTAATGAGAGAAGAGATGGGAAGTTTTGAGAAGGTGAGAAGATCTGAATAACAGAACAGCTATAGCGGCAAAGGAAGTAATAAGAATGGTAAACACTAAGCGAATTAAGTAGCCATCATAGAAGAGAATATTTGGCACATGACAGAGAGAAAACATTGCATGAACGTGAATTCGGAGGTTGGAAGAGTAATTTATATAGAAATAAATAAAAGACCTGCTCAAGAAACTAATAGAGCCAAGGAAACGTTTTAGAAATGGAAGATCGGCGACATGGAGGAATGTCAAGCACAAGAAAAGCAGAAGGACTAGGAGGCAAGAAAAGAGATCGGGTAAAGATAGAGAAATATGACATCGAAAACACGAGATAAAACAAGTAATTTATTAGTGAGCCTAAAATATTTTCAGGGAAAGTAGAAAGAACAATTAGGAATGTATTTATGAATATTCCAGTCAGTTTCAAAGTAGATAAGTAATTCAAAGTGGGCGAGTATAGCAGGAATAGGTTTGGGGGGAGGGGGGTCAGAAGTAAAAGGTTTTGGATATCAAACTTAATTGAAGAAACATATTGCATCGTTCTTTTGAGACTTTACATTACATTATTCTCTTGAAAATATTCCATTTTGATCACAATCTTAACTAATCTTTCCTGAGAAGTAAGGCGTGGTATGCTGGTGGGAGGAAATAAAGAAATGACCGCAGAAAAGAGCCCAAAAAAGGGGGGGGCAGGAAACAATAGTGAAATCCTCGTGTACCAATTTCTCGGGATCGTGTTCATGTAATGACGTAAGTGTTTTATTGGAATGAAAAATAGGGGGGTGGGAAGCACTGGTTCATTAGCCAATTGAAGGTTATTCCTGGAATTCAGGACTCTCTAGCGTCTCGAATGCACAGAGTCTTCTTCCGTTGCCATTAACATATTTAACATTAAATGGGATTGAAAATAATTGAATTTTTCTTTTAGTTATGGATAAGTTCCACGAAGTCAAGCCTGAAATTACCAATTTTAATAAATCAAGTCTCGAACCTGAGCATTGTCGCTTATTCTTCGTCCCTATTATTCAATTTTTTCTTTTACTATTCGTTTCATCTCCACGTCTTTTAATAAATTTTTCCAATAATTGTAAGTATGTATGTTGAATTAAAGAGGAATTTATAATAGTGTGGGGTACCAGATTGTCTTGTCATATGAGTTGATGAAGTGTAGCGATGCTTAGTCTACATAAAATATTTCGCTTATAAATATTAATTCGTATTTTTTCAAACAGTTTATGGTATGATAAACTCGTGAAAACCTAAATAGACCAGGTTTAATACGGAAAAACATTTTTTACATTTACGTGCCAAAGCCTGATTTCAGTTACTTCTGACCTTTTGAATACATGTAGTGTTCCGTTACTGATTTTCTGCATTCATATGAGGGTGGTCCCATTAGTACTGAGCCTGACCTAGAGATGGCGGAAGTTGTTTAGAATATATCACTGTATTAGAAAGTACGCAATTCATAAAGCATATGTTTTAGGTTTGAAGACGCTACGTTGTTTAGTATATGTTTGGCAGCCATCAATAGTGAACGTTTTCAGTGAATTTGTGTGGATGGAGAAAATTGGTCATTGATCTGTGATAAAAAATTTTTATTTGAAAGGCCTCAGTCAAACCAATTTAAAAGCTGAACTGGATTTTACTCTGGGTGAATCTGCTGCTTGATTTGCAAAAGTAAAATATTGGGTAGCAGATTTTACACGAGACCGTACGAGCCGTCAAGACGAGCATCGCATTGGTCGACCAAATGATGTGACGACTCCAGAAACGGTGTAGAAAATCCACAAAGTGATGCTGAGTGATCGTCGACTGAAAATCGGCGAGTTAGTAGTCATAGTAGGTATTTCAAAAAGTGTGGCACATTGCACATTAACTGAAAGTTTGGACATGAGAAACCTGTGTGCAAGATGGGTGCCGCGTTTGCTCATACTCGAGCAAAACCAGAGTCGTGAGAATGTTTCAATTGAGTGTTTAGCAAAGTTTCACAGCAACAAAGAAGAATTTTTGTGCCGTTTCATAACCATGGATGAAATATGGGTTCATTACTTCACACCCGAGACAAAAGAACAATCAAAACAATGGATTATAAAGGGAAAACCGGCTCCAAAGAAGGCGATTTTGTGTGTTCTTTGTTGGGTCGGGTACTTCTGGGACCACCCTCGTATGCTGATTCCAGGAGTGAATCGAAGGAGCACCGTTCCCCATTCCTTGGAAAATATTTTATTTTTTAATATTTAATTAAAAACAAATAAAAATTAACAATTTAGTGAACAGCAGTCCTCAAAAGACTATATACTTTTACCTTATATTGCGTTGCGATTTCTACACCAGTGATATCGCTTTAAAATTTAACATCATTTTTAACTGTATGTATCGTTATACAATATATTTTTCGAATATGCAAATATACCCCTTCTCCCTGTTGAGATCTATAATTGTACGTTCTCTTTACTCCAATTAACTTTAGTTTTTTTGTGCCACATTTACTTATTTCATTCCAAGTTCTGAACCTAATAAAATAAATAAATTAAATTTGTGCTTATGTCACTTACTCATGGACAGACTTGCGCAGAGAACCCACATTACAAAACGTACACAAAGGTGGACTTTCCATGCCTGCCTTGAAACGTGAAAAAACATTCCCCCAAATTCGCAAAAATATCTTACCGGGTGACTTTAGGAAACTGAAGTGACATTTAAAACAAAGGAGAGACTCAAAAAATAAACCTAGCCAGAGCTTTTGAGAACAGAGAGAGGAGAAATATGAAGTAATTACGTGCGGGTATTTTCCCTTAGCCAGAAACAGCTTCACTCCGGCTGGAATGCTGTGTTTTTGATCATAAATCCGCCGTCGCGACCGTGGATTTTTCGTGGGATAGGAGAAGAATATTCGTTAAAGTAATTAGTTAGGGATTCTCTCTTGAAAATTTTGCAGCGGTTGTCGGCCGACGACCGCTGCAAAAAAAGTGCTTGCCTCTCATAGTACCTACAGCTCGCGGTAATCCCGAAATACTCACACATTCCTAACGCTCCTGAAGGAGGAGGAAACCCGACCAAAAACTCGGCCACAAAAAGCTGCCTTTCTGTGTGACCGCTATTCTCTGCTTCGTGCCTAGCGTGGCACAAACTTTTTATTAACGTCAGTAAGTTTACCCACAAGCATATAATCCTATGAAGATCTAGGCTTAGGATAATGTAAGCCAATATGCGCTATGCATTTTATATTAAAATTCTTCACCCATAATTTGAGCCACTGCCTTTGCACGAAAAGTATGCCGGAAATCATGAAGGCCCTTTTTTCGATAAAAGTAAAAATTTGAGAAAATAATGAAAAATAATTTTTTTAAATTTAAAATACAATCCCTTGTGTTATCTACATTTCATCAACGATATTACCACCTTTGATTGTTTTGACAGAAACTTTTTCACCAACTTAGAGAATCCGATATAATTTCAGTTATAACATTTTTTTGTTTTAAAATTAAATAATATTATTTCTAACCAAGCTGGATGTTTTTACTTCGTTATCAAGACATTACTTAACTTAATAATCGTGTATTAACCCGTATATTGAAAAACAAATAGTCTTCAATTGAAAAGTTGCATGAATCCCTTATTGCATCGGATCAGTCACATCATTCCAATAGTAACATAATATTAGCACTCAGATAATTAATTTGTTTTAAGCTCCTTTATAACATAATCCAAATAAGCCCCTGGATTTCGACACAGTTTCCACGGAACTACTTAAAGGTATAGGAAAAGGTGGGACAAAAAGTTTTTACGGACTAATTTGCAGTATTTATGGGGAAGGAATTTGGCGAAAGACTTCGTCAGATCATTGTCAGCTCTCATTCCAAAAGAGGAAAAGACAGTCAAATGCGTGAACTAAGGAACAATAAGTTTGATTTCGCACACAGTGGTTCTCAGAATCTTTAATGTGAGTATGGAGAGAAGGGAAAATGGTCATTTGGGGACGTTCATTTGGGGATCATAAAGGTGAGGGGCACACGTGATGCCATAGCAGTAATGAGGTCACTGATACTAATACCAATTCATTTTTCAGTTTATTAGATGTCGAGAAAGCATTTTATAGTGTGACTTGGTTGTGAAAATTGAATTGAATTGAAAATCAGTACATAGAAGGAAAAGGAGAGAACGAGAAGAATATTTGAGAACTAAAGAATATTAAATCAAAGGTAGAAGCTTTTGTTTTGTGGAAGGACGTCATATTTAGAAAGAAATAAGCACTTAGTGACTTCCACACTTTTAATATAAAACGACCGGTTTCGACCGTTATGCCATCATCAGGTACAAGATTATTTCCGAAAATGCCAGTATATATAGTCACACACTGTGGGGCTTCTACTCAGCTTCTACCTTCGATTTAATTTCTACTGCGAGTGTGACGCATAAAATGAAGCTTTATCTTAGATTGTCAGTTAAGTACAAAACTGCTAGTCTGAACATCTACTTTAACAGCCGTTGCCTGAGACTTGGGTTGACTCCCAAGTATGTGAATATATCTACGAAGTCTTCATCGGAATCATCAAAAGTGGCAATCCGGATTGCAGAACGAGCTTGGGTCAAGAAGGAGTTGAAGACCTGGTACGGAAGACGGCATTCCTTATCCCACTACCTGCTGTCCCTTTATGAAGAAATTACCAGTTCTATCCACTACACTGAGTGGTAGTTCTTGGACGATTATGCAAGAAGACGTGTGAGTGATATTACCCCCAAAAAGCTAGCCGTAATTGACAAGAAACTCAAAACTCTCAGTGCCACTAGGTATCACAACCCTACATTTTATTCAATTGCTAAATTTAATTTCCATCCCCGTGTGGTGAACTTGTCTACACACACATTCTCACATCAACAACAGCAGTTGCTTAATAAAGGTCTCAAGTACGCCCCGAGACCTAACCTATCACCCAAACTCCTCAGTGATCTTGTTACGGACTGTGAAGTTTCTCTGTGTAATGAACCGCTTAGTCTTAAATACTCACTATCCTCGACCATATCCAAATGTGCGTCATTGGGGATGAACATTAATCCCAATGATAACTCCTGGAGGACTACCAAAGTACTGATTAATAGCATTAAAGAGTGTATAAAGCGGGAGAATCTTACCTTCACCCGCAGTGACAAGGGAAATAGCCTAGTAAATTTCGATAAGACAGACTACATTACGAAATGTTGTAATTTTATTTGTGACAACAACTGTGAACTGTTATTAAGGGATCCGACATCCGTGTACCAGAAGCAAGTGAAAGATCATCTCTACAACTGCCATTTCCTAATGGCAGAGAAAGAAAAAGTTTCCCTCATCAACATGAATCCCCTGCCACCTAGGCTCTATGGCCTGCTTAAAACTCACAAGGCTAATAATCCCATTAGACCTGTAGTTACTCATATAACATCACCAACGCATAAGTTAGCATACAAGTTAAATACTCCCTTCCGCAGTATGTCAACCTTTTCCCCCAGATTTGGAATCAAGAACTCCATTTAGCTTTCACGAACACTAGAGCCCCTTTTACTTCCTCCTAAGTCCACTCTGATCTCTTTTGATGTGTCCAACCTTTTCACTAATGTACCTGTTGACCAAGCCATCAAAGCAGCAGAAAAGTTTTAAGATAATTCAGACGCTGCCATCGAACTTTTAAATTTAATACGACTATGTACCAGCCAAAACTATTTCTCATTTGAGCACAATGTATACCGCCACAACGAGGGATTAGCGGTGGGTTGCCCTCTTTCACCCGTTTTAGCGGACATACATGGACGACTGGGAGAGACGCCTTTTTAATTCTAACAATGCTCTACTTAATAACGTTTTTTACTGGTACCGATATGTGGACGACATTGTATGTTTATGGACGGGTAGCAGATGACAGCTAGATTGTTTCCTATCCTTTTTAAATAACCTCGACCAAAATATAAAACTAACTGCAGAAATCGGTGGATCATCAATAAATTTTTTGGATTTAACTATCTCCTTACAAGGAAATAAGCAAAAGTTTTCTATTTACAGGAAACCTACATTTACGGATGCAATAATACCTAGTGATTCGTGCCATCCGCATTCCCATAAACACGCTTCGTTCCATTCCATGATCCATCGACTAATAAATATTCCCTTAGACCAAACTGGTTTTAACCTGGAACTAAATACCATTAAACAAATTGCCCTTAATAACGGGTATGATTGCCAAGTAATTGATAAAATCTTAAATAGCAAGTTGAAAAGTCTAGCTGCCTCACAATCTTGCTCCCTGCTACCTGTCCAACCAGCCAAGAAAACAAAATGGTTCAAATTAGCCTTCATAGGCTCCATTTCATACAGTGTGTCTAACGTCATTCCTAGAGATAAATACGAGGCATGTTTTTTAAGTATGTACCGTTTTACGATTCTGCCGCCGCAGCGCTACGGTCGGCGTTCCGCGCATGCGCACTGGTTACCTACATCTCTTGTCTACGCACTTACGTCATTAAAGTCTGATTTCATTGCATACGTTGTTTACTGAGTGTTTAAGATGCCTCCGACAATCGTGAAACCCGCTGATTGTGAAGTACGGGCTGTTATACGATTTCTTAGTGCTAAAGGCGTAAAACCGATCGATATTCATCGTGAGATCCAGCAACCAGAACAAAAGACGTGGCAAGTTGAGTAAGGGTATCGTTTTGCTGCATGACGATGCCCGTCCACATGTGGCTAATCAGACCAAAGATCTCATCAAATCATTTCAATGGGAAACTAGATCATCATCCATAAAACCCTGATCTGGCGCCCAGCGACTACCATTTGTTCCTGCACTTGAAGAAACACCTGGACGGTTGGCGTCTTCAAGACGATAACGAAGTCAAAACATTTGTGATGCAGTGGTTAACAAGTTAGGCGGCAGAATTTTATCTTTGCACATCTTTTTTTAATTACAAAACGGTACTTACTTAAAAAACATGCCTCGTACAAAATCTGTTTTTGCAATACCAACACGTTGGGACGACTTCTTTTCAATTTGAAAGATGTAATTGAACCAAACCTTAAATGCGGAGTCTATAAACTCCGTTGTAATGACTGTGAGGGGTTCTATATTGGTCAAACGGGACGAAATTTTAATATTAGAGCCAAGGAGCATAGGACCTGCCTTAGGAACAGAGACGATTCATCGGCTTTTGCCCGACACCTCTTGGAGTTGGGCCACAAGAGTGACTTCCATCCCGAGGTCCTTTACTGCCACCAGAAAGGACTGAAGTTGGACGCCTGGGAGCAGCATGCAATTGGACTGGCCAGGGGTTCTAATGTCTTGCTCAACGACATCACCTTCTGCAACCAATCCCCGTTGCTGCTCGTGACTTTGCCTCCCCACCCCTGCCACCCTCCTCCCTCTCCTTCCCCCCACAGTGTGTGACTTTATATACTGGCATTTTCGGAAATAATCTTGTACCTGATGATGGCATAACAGCCGAAACCGGTCGTATATATTAAAAGTGTGGAAGTAACAAAGTGCTTATTTCTTTCTAAACTAAAGAATATTTTCGATTAAATATTAATCCGCAACCTGTACATGTTTCAGACTGATCAGGTGCGAGTGGGAGTTGGAGATTCCGAATGGGTAGTGTTAGGAAGAGGGGTAAGGCAAGGTTGTCCATTGTCACCGGTGCTGTTCAACGTATATGCGGAGGAAATTATTAAAGAGGCATGGGAAGAACTGGAGGTAGGAATGAAAGTCGGAGGGGAACACGTAAAATCAGTTAGGTTTGCTAATGACCAAGCTACACCATTGACTCTGATATATTTATATAAGTATATATACATAATATATACATATATATACGAGGGTCATCCGGAAAGTAGTACCCGTTCGTGAAATAAAGACACAAAAGTAAATATTAACAAACATAAAAAAATTTATTTGAAAGAGGATACTTTAAACTACTTCTCAACATAATCTCCAAGCAAATTAAGGCATTTGTCATAACGTGTGACAAGTTTCTGTATTCCTGCTGCATAGTCCTTCGCCGCCAGCTCATTGAGATACAGGGTCACTCCTTCTTTAAGTTCTTCATCGCTGTCAAATCTTTTTCCTGCCAAAAAGTCTTTAAGCTTTGTAAAGAGATGAAAATCTGAAGGGGCTAAGTCCGGGCTATACGGTGGATGGTCGAAAATTTCCCATTTGAATTGCTGCAAAAGTTTTTGTGTTATCCCAGCTGCATGAGGCCTGGCATTGTCATGAACGAGAATGACACCAGTAGACAATAGACCTCGTCGCCGATTTTGTATTGCCCGCCGTAATTTATTTAATGTTTCACAATACGCATTGGCATTAATAGTGTCTCCACGGGCCATAAAATCAATAAGCAATACACCTCGTCGATCCCAGAAAATGGTTGCCATGAGTTTCCTGGTAGACAGAACTGTCTTGAATTTTTTTGGTTTGTTTGGTGAATGAGCATGATGCCACTCCATTGACTGTCGTTTACTCTCAGGTGATGCATAACAAACCCATGTTTCGTCACCAGTAATTATGCGAATCAAGAAAGAGTCTCCTTCATCAGAATAACGTCCCAAAAACGTCAGTGCTGCAGCCATACGCTTGGTTTTGTGCTCATCTGTAAGCATGCGAGGGACCCATCTTGCACAAATTTTTGCATAATGCAGATGGTGTTTAACAATTTCATGAACAATTGTTCGAGAAACATTGGGAAAATGCTCACAGATGTCATCAATTGTGACGCGCCGATCGTTCCTCACGAATTCGTCAACTGAGCTCACCAGTTGGTCTGTAATGACAGACGGTCTCCCCGAAAGCTCATCGTCGTGTGTGTTCCCCCTCCCCATGTTGAAGTTGCGACACCACCGCCGAACAGACGACTCGTCCATTACATTGTCTCCATACACCTCCTTTAATTGGCGATGAATATCACATGGGCGAACGTTTCTTGCATTGAGGAATTTAATCACTGCCCTCACTTCACAACTGGCGGCGTTCTCAATTTTTTTAAACATTGTAAACAATCACAGAAACAACACAGGCAATGCTAGCGTCACGCAACTTGGCTCAGAGAAGGCAGACAAGCCACTGAAGCTATCTGACCTCGTCCAGCGGCTACTCGCGTCGTCAGCACTTCATGCGGCACGAACGGGTACTACTTTCCGGATGACCCTCGTATATATAATATAAAGCGTGTTCATGTATCTTTTATTATGAGAATTACATATACAGTTGATTAAGTATAAATTAGGAAAATCTCCAAGTAAAAGGTTGATCACCACGGGGATTTGAGCTAGTAGAGTAAAAATTGCATGTCGTGTGCTCGTGCTACTTTAGCTGCACGGCAAACGATGTTTATCGATTTTTTTCGTGTTACTATTTCCATATTTTATGCATTAATTAAAAAGTTGCATGCCCAAATAAAGTACGCTCGCTCTCTGAGCAACAGATACTCGGGAATGATAGCGCTTATGACTCCTGATCTTCACCCCTTTACGACTGTCAACCTGGTTTACGTTAATGGCCTATAAGGACTTGAAATGACCGAAGAAGCTTGATTGAAGAATATTTTATTGCTATCTAACTCATGTATGCATAAGTAGGGAAATTCAAGAGTCACAAATCATTTAACGACAAAAAAAATTGACTAAAATTCAAATCTGTAACATTTTCATGTCAGCAGCGCCATTAGTTTATTACAGCAAATCGTTTGTCGCAATCATCCTTTACAGTGAGTTGGACTGTACAAAAATATGTCTCGACAAACCCTGTGAATGTTTCCAATTAAACGCAACAACTCCTGCTCTGTGGCTTCATTCTTTGACGGTTATAATTATCGCCTCCTTTTATTTCCCGGAATATATTTTTTCATCAAACAATAGAGCCATGATTATAGCTTCGCCGATGTTCTAAATTTAAATTTTTTATCTAGGTTCTGTAATTTAAAATCTCAGATCGCTTTGTGTTGTTTTGTAATTTTTATTATACATGAGTAGATATTTCAAATTATAATGCTTGGCTTACTCGTATATCAAGTTTAATACGATATTTCAGCAATTGAGTAAAAACACCCGTGCTAAAAGATTAGTGTCCTTTTAACAATTGACGACCTTTCCACAAAACTTTAAGTTAATTCATTTTCGAGACTATTTTGCATTTTTTTCATATATATATGCCGTGCTTCATTACCCAAATCTTTTACTCTTCAGTTAAATGAGAACCAATGCCACACCTTACATGCACACCCCTTATCTTTTACATCGTTCACATTCTATGAGACAACATCAATCAAAAGTAGATATATAATAAAAATCAAAATATTGTGTAGTTAAAACCACAATCATGATTAATTTATAGATCCCATTTAATGTTATAATGAATGTGTTTCTATTATCTATACAATAAAATTTACACAAAATCTCAGTTCATTAAAGTTCTGACTTACATTTCTTTTCTCCTTTTCCTTTCATGGACAGTAAGAAAATATTGCTTTATTCAACATGAATGTACTCTTTCTCAAATGTATCCCAGATTTTTTCACATAGACCACTATTGACTGTAATCTGCATTTTCCCAAGCACTAATCCTCAAAAAGTGTCCTTAACTAAACTAACTAAATAACTTCCTTATAAATTTCGTCCTTAACTAACTAACTAAATATTTGTTAAAAATTGTCTCCAAGTCCATAAATTTATTCGGATCACATACCTTCCTAACGTTCCAACTCACGCCCATCTCCTCTACCGCCAAAACGCATCTCCACTAACCTCCTTTAAAAGCACAAAGTCTTTTCGGCCCAGTTCTTCTGACATCGTACGACTCTTCGGCCGATTCGGCCATAGATGCTGTTGAATCTTGCGGCCCTATTTCTCATTTAAACTTTGTTCTACCTCTCGCGTCTCCCTCCTCGTCCTTCCTGCACGTGCTGCATCAGGACAGGAGCTTGCAGCTTCATTATGTCTACCTAAGCCCCAGACTTTTCGTCGGTGCATGATAAGATTGCATTTTGGCCTGCAGCGCCGTGGGAAAACTGTGAATCTAGGGTGTGAGAATGTTTATTTGCTTTCACCATATGGCTTGATGTTTCGCTTTGCATAAAATTAGATCTTTTTCCTGGAAAAACAAAGTGAGTGCTGCATCTCCGTAGCTCTTATGAATAAGCTGCTGTTCGCAATATCTCCCAAAGCGTGAGATTTTTAGAGTGCCATTTATTCCAGGGAAACCAGAGGTGGCACAGGGAAACAACTGGCCTCCCTAATTTTCTTGTTCATGCGTGAATTTTACAAGCAACCTAGCTTAGCTAGCATAATCATGGCTTAATATTATGTGACCTATATTTTCGTCACTACTTTCGAGTCGATTGATTAATTTGGTGTGTCTGCATTTCAAAACATTAAGAGAATTTTCAAACAATAATTCTACGCGTGTAGCTTCGGGTTCATTAGTGTAATTTTACTTAAAAGATGGGTTGGGTCGCTGTAAAACCTCCTTTGTTACGAGTACAAGAAAAATAAAAGCAAAATTAGAGAAATGATATTCAGAAGCCCTAGCTTTTATGACAAATTAACAGATGTCCAGCATATTAAGTATACTCATAGCCATATTATAAACCAGTTACAGTTTACATATATCCTGTATACTACTGGCACCATCCCCCAAACAAGTATCTCGTCGTAGATACTGCAGGATATGCATTAATTCAGGGTACATAAATTCAGAAATATTCCCTTTTTCTTATTTGTGCCATATTTTCCTCAAATTTTCTACGTGCAAATATAAAGAGAATGGATGATGTTACAGTTAGCGGAGGCCATTATAAATTCAGTTTGATAGTTGTTTCCATGTAGGTAAATGTGTTTCGGGTTTTATTCCAGGTTTTAGAATAGTGTTGGCAATATTCTGAGGAGTGGTATGTTTTGCAGTTTCAAGCACTTTTCCCTCCTGTAAATTTGTCCAAAAGTTTTTCATTAGGGAGTTATGGTGCCACGAATTGGGGAGTTTTGTACAAAACATTCGCATTACCCAAAAAATTATATATATTTCACGTCAAAATCAAAATTTAATGTTTTTATCTTTTTAGGCCATATGATTAATTTTTTCCTATTAGCCCACCTGGTTAAGGTAAGATTTTAATGGCCCTCAGTCCAACACTTAAATATCTAACTAATTCTAAAAAGACAGTTGTTATTCCTGATTGAATACCTTTTATGGTAGGTTTTGGATGGACACAGACTAATCAATTCTTAGCTTAGTGCCACACCATGGTATCCCACTACTACCAACTCTTCCACAATGCCGCATACAAGCACATTTGGCCTCTCTTCATTCCGTCCAACTTGCCTTTCTTTTTCTTCCCCATGTCTTAGCCTGTCTAATCACCCATCTTCAACTGAAATTCTTTTCTTCGATGAAAGCTATTTTCCCGCCACATTTTATTCTTCATTTACAGAGATACGAATAGGATCTTAAAAATAAAAATAAAATATTTTTAAAATTTCCTTTTCAATTATATTTTCGTTTCATCATAATAATCAGACGTTGCTTAATAATTTAGATGACTGAATCCCCCTAGTTCGTCTGGGTTATTCTGGCAATTTACAAACAAAAAAATTTCAAAAGTAGTAAAGAAAGAATGGAGAACCAAACCGAAAAAGTGTAAACACAGAACGTGACCAATAATTACATATACATTATAATTTTGAGAAAAATTTAATAATATCTTACACCAGGTGGGTCGCGGTGGTCTAGTGGGTAGAGCGTTGGACTACTGACCGGAGGGTCCCGGGTTCGATTCCCGGGCAAGGCACTTTGGGCACCTGCAGCTCCACCCAAGCTAGTTGATTTTTCGGGTACCAGATATTCCTGGGAAACCATAAGCCGGCACAGGGAAAGGAACTGGCCCCCCTACCCTGATGTGTGAATATTCACACGCCGTCGGGCTTGGTACATGGGTGAGCTCTACCATCACCTACTAAACCGACCTTCGGGTTGATTACTGTGTTTATGGTTTTTTTTATCTTACATCATCACATTTGAATGTTGGAAATATTAAGCAGGCATAAAAGGTGTTTAAAATTACAAAATCTGCAACCCTTCAAAGTAGTTATCACTTTTCTAACGATGTCCATGTTGGTGGAATTCAAATATATATGAAGGAACTAATTAAGCAAACGGAATGAGATCACTCACGATTATGATATCTGGAGCAAATGCAAATGGAAGTAATTTTGGAAAGCGATGTGCGAATTCGAAAGGAAAAGATTATCTGAAAATTTAAACAAGACTTCATAAGCATTTCAGGTCTATGTCAGAGAGGTTCATGTAGATAAGTGTACAGTATGAGTATACAATGAAAAAGAATAAAGACGAAAGACCAACCAACAATTTTGAAACGGCCTACTAGTGTACTTTCAAAGCTTTTCTATTAATATCCCACCAAATGTCTCTCCGATTGGTTACCAAATAAATTCCAACCCCCCCCTCCGATGACCAAAAATTAAAATTTCATACAATGGAATAGAATTTTTGCCGAAGTATATTTAGTCTAACAATTCATCTGTACCCGATCAAACGCCAATTCGTATGTTTCATAAAATATCATCTGAAATTACGCCGTATTTAGCAAATTTTATTTAAGAAGCCCGTTATAGATTACGAGTTTCCCCGTCACTGGAAAACGGCTAATGTAACACCTCGTACATTTAAAAAGGGAATGCAGAGAGAAATCGAATAATTAGAGACTTATTTTCCTCAAATCTAGGTCATGAAGTATGAAATTATAAGTTTTTTAATTATATTATTATATGAATTAATTAGTACGAAATTATAAGTTTGAAAAACTAGAACCGCCTCCGAAAGAGCAGATTCTGAAAAAAAAATCTACCCTTTTTGCCCATGACGTTTATGGTTCGGTAGATGGTACATTCCAGGATATGTGGTGATTCTACATTTTAAAATGCCTTCGACAAATTATTTCATAGTAAACTAATCACAAAGATAAAATCCGGAATGTCCCCCGAATCCGAAAACAAGCTTTCGAAGTGGCTAGTATCCCCTTGATCCCTCATGGGTATAGTCCTGAAAGTAATTTTATTTATTTAGTCGAAAAACAGCATCACGCTAATTGGATTGCACAAATAATAAATATTAACAATAAAACTTAACACAAAGATATTTACAGTACCACTTAGCAAAAAAGCTTCGGTTTACATAAATGAGCAAGACAAAATAAGTAGTGAAGGGAAAGGATGTCCGAAGAAAATTAGAAGGGAGAAGGAGCACGGTCAGGGTGGACAACATGAGAAGCTTGGAATGGGCAGAAGTTGGGGAGAGGTTACATAATTGTATGTATTCAAGATTGATGGAAGTCTAAAGATTAATGAGCGTTTTGTGATTGAGAGCGGAGAGGTGACACATTGAAAGAGGTCATTCAATCGTGTTTTGCGCAAAGGGAAAGAAGTTCACAGAACCTACAATTAGCACTGAGGGCTTTTATGAAAAAATTCATCGGGCGCTCAAGTAGTTGAAGAGAAGTGGGCGGAGCAGTGGGCCAATTTTGGGAAGAGTATTCAAGGGGAGGATAAAAAGAGACAAAGAAAAAACTGCGGATAGCTGGAAAGTTAGATACTTCACCGCATTAACAATTTAAGCCCATCACTGATACAGTTTTGGAAGGAAATATTTTTTATATGCTCGCAAAAAAAGAAGTTATATGTTTAAGATGACAACTTAGTTTTTTTGAGTTGTGATTTCTAGAATAGCTTGGCCATAAATGTGATAATCCTATGCTTGGAGTGATTTGCAGAGTGAAAAAGAGTAGATTTGTTTTGGAAGGATTACTCTTAAAGCGGAAAGCATCGGGGTAATCAGCAATTGTAGTGATGATATTCTGTAGACTACTGGAATCGTCAATGGAATCTATTTATTTAAAATGTTTTCACTCATCTGTGTCGAAGGGAATTTTGCCTTATGTGGTAGTAAATGTTTTAACCAAGTTATGCGTAAAGCAAAAAACTAAGGACCAATGGCACTCTCTTAGGAACACCAGGAGTAACAAGAACAACAGAGGTGTGAAGGCCATCACGATGCTCCCTCTTGTTTTAGAAAGAAAGTCAAAAATTCCAGAAGTTTACGGTGAATCTTAGTGATTATTCATTTTGTAAAGTAGCATTGGGTGATTTATTTAATAGAATACCTTTTCAACATTAATGTATGAGAGGTACAATCGAGATGATTAATCGAAGGCTTTAATGCAGTGGTGTTGCAAAATTGAGAGTAACATAATGTTGACTATCCATAAAAGTCTTTGAAGCATAATGGGCTCAAATCCAGTTGAGAAAAAAAGGCAGAAGGGATATAGGTCGGCAATAATTGGCAAACATATTTTTACCAGATTTGGAAAAAAGAGAAAGATAGCGATAATCCACACCAAGGGGACATATCCAACCAGAAACAATCGGTTAAAAAGGATTGAATTAGAAATGGCGAAATCAGGAGCCACATTTCTCAGAAGCGTAGCATCCAGGTGATCAGAGCCAGAGCGGTCTTACTGTAGGTAAGCAATTTAAGGCATTCATCAGGGGATGTGAAACAGGTATTAGAGAAAATATGGTAACCGTACGTTTTCGATGGATATTAGAAGTATCCATAATATGGTATGGTTTGTAAAAATTTGCTGAAACGGTCCACACGTTAGGGTCAAGAAGCCTGTTTTTCACGCGAAGTGACATTTCTATAGGAGTGCTAGCAGAATTGCGAGAGTAATTAAACATGAAAAAGACGTGTTTTGGGTTTGTGACACATTCAGGGTAAATAGAGGCTATATTATTTGTGCAGTTCAATTAAACAGGGCAGTCAATATGCTGCCGAAGAACTGCTTAAAATCTTTAGCATAAATGCAAAATAATTTTATGTAGTTAAATTAACATTTTCTTAATCTTCTGTAGGGTAAGCGTCACCTTTGCTGGCTTTTCCCGTATTGAACACCCTTCCCGCGACTGCTGCATGTAGACGGTCATATCCCCCCTACTCTCCCCTCATTCCCAGAAAATCCACCGCCTCAAAACCTCCAACTCCATCTCTTCTGTCTTTCTCTCTCTCTCTCTCTTTCTACGTCAGATTGAGGGGGTAAAGGTGGAGGGTGGACGTCGGTAGGGGAGGGTCCCATGCGTGTCGCAACAAACGCCTCCGTGGCAACGCGCGTTCTTTTCGGCGCGAAATTTATTCCCCTCATTCTTATTCAAAGAGATTCTTCAACCCTCCCTCCCGTCCTCCCCCTCGTCCTGCTCCTTTTATTCATTTCTTTCTTATCCGCCCCCTCCACCCTTCCGCCCCTGAAAGAAGTCCGGAAGGAGAGATCTTTCTTTCCATCTCGGAGTGAGAAGCGGAGAAAGAGAGGGTGGGCGACAGAACGGATACCCTTTCTCAAATTTTATACATCCATCGATATCAAGATTGAATTCTTCTCCCAGTCCCTTACCCTCTCTTCGCTTTAAGATTGACTCTCACATGCATGCCTACGTTCATACAAGCACACACACACGCACTCGCCATGTCGTTGAATTTATGGGTAGGAGAAGTCAAAATAAAAACTCCATTTAAATTTGTTTAAGGTATTCCACATTTTCTAATTCCCTCCATGCACTACTATACCAATGAATAATTATTTCACTCCTATGATATTCAAATATTGCTTCATTCTCGTTCCTCTTTTCCTGAGGATCGTTCCATGCCTTTATTTGAGATTCCCTTCCATTGCTTTTTTTTTTGTTTTTTGAGGCGAGATGTTGCGGAATACGAACAAGATCGATTTGTGGCAAATAATAATGCACTGTTCCACTGTTAATAAAGATTTATTTTGATCTAGATTTTGACGTTACTTCTTAATCTTTAGGTGATGAAGTTGACGAAGCAATATCGAGAAATTAGATCGAAATAAATCCTTAACAACAGTGGAACAGTGCATTATTATTTGCTACGAATCGACCCTTCCGTCGCATTCATCCAGGATTTGTACTATTCTCCCCCTTTCTTTTAGCCATGATATTAATTCTACTTTATCATACAGTTATTTAGAGATTTTAGTTGGCATTTGAGCACAAAAACAGAGGGGAAACACACCGTTAGCTACTTTTCTCTCACAGCTGCATCCAATTCACGTTCTTTCATCACCAATTAATTCCTCACCTCAAGTCCACCATTGCATACTATTACATTCAGTACTTCAGTACTCCATACTCACTGCCTGTGTTTGACATTTATACTGCTCACCGTATAACCAGGTTTCCATGTAAAACCATTGGGATTTTTACACAGTAATGCGCCATCGTTCTAGCTTATCTGAACCCCTTTCGCGCAGTGAAATGGAATTTTGACATGAAAAATTATATGAAACATATGAAATGTTAACTGAAGTCTCAAATAATCCAGCTCCAAAATTTGAACACATATTTGATGAACTTTTTATATGGCCGTACACATTTCATGTGAATATTAACTACTTAAGCTGCCGCAAACAATGGAGTCACAAACGTAAAATAATACCTTCCTCAATAGTTTTCTTGTTTTAACTGTAAAAATTATTGTACACACGTCACAAACAACATAAACCAACTGCAGCGTTCCACCACCAGTCCCGTCAGCACTCCCCAAGTGCGTATCGAAATCAACTGGCGGTATACTTTGCTGTTAATGTAAGTGACTAGTATAAAGTGATGACGTTTCTTATCGAGAAATATACCGCAGTAACTGCTGTCACTTAACTGTAGTATTGCGTTAAACGTACGAGAAAAAAAAAGAAAATGGCGACCATCAATCATGGAACTAATGGATCGTATATCATTTCTTAGTTTTAAAACCTACCGTATCTATCAGCTGTTCGAAAGAATAATGAAAATGATATTGGCTAGATAATTTAAATGTCAAGATCTTTGTTTTACAAAATATATTGAAAACACTGCCAAAATAAAATATTACCCACAATTATTCCTTATACGATGCACATAATAGTAAATTAGTTTATGGGCCTATAAACACCAGGTGTGATGACACAAACGCTAAAACAAAATAAATGGACCAATTTACAAAGAAATGGAAGGTTTTCTACTAATAATTAGGTTTACATCACCAATTCCTACCTTACATAAACCCCACAGAAACATAAAAGAAGGACACTTACAGTAGATATTGACGTTTCGACGGCACCGCCGTCGTCATCAGAATGTTTCTGTGTGTGGAATATTTATTATCTGAGTGTTTGTGTGTTTGTGCGTCGCCGGAGAGCGTCATTTTCAAGATTATATTTTTATACATACATACATATATACATATATATATATATATACAAATATATATATTTATGTGTGTTCGTGTGTGTTAATATACAGGTTACCTGCCATGTTTTTACTCATAGGAGAAAACAACTGTAGCCTAAGCGTTGAATATAGTGATATCTCAACCTGATCGATAAATTCCGTCTTCTTGAACCAAATTATAAACTAATAAATAAAACATAAAAAAATTAATAAAAAAAATAATTTTCTCCGGTGTTCCCTATTTGAAATGAGAGTTAAACAGATGAAATATCAAAAATACCATGTTGATGCCAAGTAATAATAAGATGACATAAATACCTAAGGCATAGAGTTACGAACATGCAAATAAATATGAATGAATATGCAAAAAGTACCACCCCCATAATTAGACATAACAGAATATATATTTGTGAACAGTAAAAAATAAACCTTCTATTGAAAACAAAAAACGGTTATATTTATGAATGATGAAAAGTATTAATTAAAACAAATAATATATGTTATAATTGTTATATTCCTTTCTTTCTTGGAGTTATACAACACTTAGATTCTATCAAAATTAATGGTTTTTTTCAATTTTCGCATATTAAAAATGACCGTTATTAATTTTACGCAGAAAGGGAGGCTGTATAAACAGTATAAATATACGGCCGAAAGTTCCAAAAAATCTGTCCACTGCTAAGTTTGCAGTACCGCATTGCGTTTCAAATTAAGGCAGCACGGACGACATTGGCGGTGAAGCTCGGAACACGCCCTTCTTTGAGATTGAAAAGACCGCAATAACACTCAATTAAAGTTCGCGTTTATCATAAATTTGCGGAAACATACGCCGGCAGAAAAAATACAAGAACAATTCGTTTATTTTGTGTGTAGACTAGCGTAAACAAGCGACTTAATTATTTGGACGGAGACAACAGAACCATTTTGCTTCCCTAATCACAGAATTGCGTATTGTGGCGCGCGTTGTTTGACTTGGGTTCTGATCCGTTAGTTTAATTTATTAGCATTTTATATTTATCCCATAAATTTAATATCTGAGCTTCACACTAAAACTTTTACAGGAAATACAACGCCCAGGTCGATTCAAGTTGAACATGGACTGCGCTTATGACGTCAATTTCATTCTAGTTTCTTGAATAAAATTTGGAGAAATATTTGACTATTCTAGGAAGGGGATTTAGGCGAGCATTCAATTTTGTATGTATTTCATATGCTACTAACAACCTTTCCGCTGGCAATCGCACGTCTTTTAATCCCTTCAACTACCCCACTCTCTTTTGCAAATATTCTGGTAGAATATACCAAATCAACCTCCTGTTTTATTATAACGCCGTTTACACTAACTGTACAATCATTCTTTCCATTTAATAGTCAAACAAAACTTCCTTCGTTTTCGTTTAGTTTTAGGATTGATCTTTCGGGGTTTAATGAATAAATATGTTCTTTTTCCACTCCCTCCTCCTTCCTATACATGTACGTGTAGTTAACCATACGCACCCAACTCTCCTCCCCCCAAGACTCCTCTCATTGAATCCCGCTGCCTAGTTCATAGCACAGCTCGCTATGGGAGCAGCCCGTCCATATAGCTAAGAGGCTTAGCCGTTGGACAAGAAACGTTCCTTAAAATTTTAAGGTTAAAGTCTTTAAGGAATGATAAATGATCATCAGCTTATTATTCCTTAAGATCACATAGCTACTAAGAGTTATTGACTCGACATATAAATCGGACAATGGTTTCAAAATCTTGATACTTCATCGTTATATTTCTTCCCTGTTCTACTGTATATTTTCTCTCTTTCTCCATAGTTTTCCTGGATGTAGAAATAGCCGCTGAACTTGATTCAGTTGTGACCTTATTTATCACTTGAATGGCCTATTTTCTGGTTCGCATTCATGAGAATTATTATCAAAAAATTTACAGTCTGCACCACTTCCTTTATTTAAACTTCCAAATGTCTTGATAGGTGTTCCTAGTAACGTCTGGCTTGGCTTAGCCAACCTATTTGAACTTTGATTTTCGTCGGTTACAATTCCGTTATTTCATCGCTCAGTCAGAATTTCCCACGTGGTGCCTATTAACTTAGCAATTTCTCGTAAAGTAGAAATGGGAAAACTATTTACATTTCGGGAAGGACTCTCGAGTTTTTATTGAAAAAAATTTTTCTGATTTATCGTATGGAAACTATTTTTGGACATTAGGTCGTCGATCTCTGTTTTATGCAACAGTTAACACAAATATTAAAGCAGATAGTTTGGAAAATCCACAAAGAGAATCAGTTCACTACGAGAATAATATGCTTTTCCATTATGGAATGAAAAGACTTGAGAAAAAATATAATGGGAAAAATATTACTTAAAATATACTAGCTCCAAGAGCTTAGCTGATAATCTTTCAGTGGGAAACTTCAAGTGACCTTATCCTAGGATTCCTAATGCGTAGTAATGAGAACAAACTTTACAATATTTTAATTAAATTCATGCTAAGGTTTTTTTTTAAATACTGCGTAAAATATTTTATGAAAATGATGGCTGCAAAATCGACTGTGGATTACGTAACGAAGAAAATTATTCTTCGCGTAGGGGTTGAGGATTTTGGTATTCAAGTTTCTTGAACGATGGATAATATTCAAATGAAGGGAGTCATAAGAGGTTGCTTAAGTCTTGGAAGTTAAAGAGAATGGAAAGCTTGAGAAGATAATATGGGGAGTGATTAAGCGAAAAAATATGGACTCGAACGTGAAGTGGCAGCAAGATAAGGAACCGATGTAGACCTGCTCCAAGTCTGTGAAAATGCGCCAAAATGTTGAATTTGTTAAAAAATTGTGCGAAAAATTTATAACATACAAATTTAAATCATAAATTGCTTTATATATCAACCGTACGAAAAATATATTAACTGGTAACGTAATGCCTTTATCGTTGCCATCTTCCTCCTCCTGGACGATATTTCCTGTCTTTCCGAATGGTTTTCTCAGCCGCTGCTCACATTAATATCTCCAATTCCAAGAAGAGCGTTCTTCAAAGATGCGGACGTCTTGATGTGCTTTTGTTATTTATACACTATAATTCTTTCTCTGCGACTAGATTTTCTCATAAACCCGTCCTTTTGCTCTTTTATTCTCGCCACTTAACCACCGAGGTAACGAAAGCCTCTGCTTTACAATTCCTACGGTTTTAATATAAAAGGAAGTAAAGAATTTTTAAAAAAGGGCTCATCAAAGACATCTTCTCTAAAAATATTTTCCGAAATCTTTTTTTAACTTGGAAACCCTCAGAGAGAGAGAGAGAGAGACGTGCGCCGTCCATTTACGCAGGCTGTTTTTTAGTATTTTTTTAATTTTTAAAATTAATTAGGATTCAAAGCGAGTATTTAAAATAAATAATTTTCGACGCTTTAATTTTCATAAGATTAAAACCGGAAAATTGTTGGAAAGATAATTAACAATGGATTATTAATGAATTCTCCAAGTACTTCAAAATGGAATAATATGAGAATTTTCTTGGCATTAATTGAATATCTTAGCACCTCCTGGGTCCTTAAGTAAGATTGATATTTGCCCTATCTACATTTAGATTCCACCCTAAGAGCGTATGCCGAAAGAGCTTAGGGCACTAGCAGCATCAAAGGAAGGTGTACTAAAACTGAAGCATGCATTTCAGTCAAGCTCAAGTAGTTAAGTGACTTTACCAGGCGGAATGAATAACTAAGGGTTAATAATTCCTAGCTGGCTCTTATTCTCAGAGATCAGCAAGTAAAAATTCTACCCCAAATTCCATTTCACCAAATGACTCATTTGATGTGCAACGGAACGTGACTACGGTAATGTATTCCCGTAGATAAAATTTCAAATAACGACAGCAAATATACGGACCATAGCCAAAGATAATAGCCAACATGAAAAATAAAACCTGCATGTAATATTTGTAATGAATATTTGGAAGTTAAAAAAATAAAATGGTCGGGGTGAAACTTGATTAATACGACATATCTTTTATTCTAAAAAATAAATACTTATTATATGTCAAATATAAAATTATTATAAATTTAAGCAATTTCAATATTATATCCTAAATGAAAATGCAATACTTTTATAGATGGGTTTTATAATTATCTAACCCAAATATATCCCTCAATGTAGTTATGACATAAACATTTGAACGTTGGTTAAAATACGCTTCAATTGAAAAGAATAAATATTCCTCGCGGGTCACTTCCATGAATCATTAATGAATCGGCAGCGATTTTTATGCCTGAAACATCACTGATTACCATATTTCGAACTAGAACAATATTTACACGTAATGCTTTCTAATACAGCGATTTCAATTACGATGAATGAATAGCATGGTTTGGGTGAAGTGAATTCACCGTGGAAATGTGTAAATAACGAAAAATAATAAAAAAACTTATACAATTTACATTACTGAATAACATTCTAAACAAACTCCAAACCTTCCCACAACATCTACCACATCAGATTGTGGATTGTGGCTAGGAATTCATACATCATGATTTCTCAAAGCAATTCATGTAGAAAATTGCAAAGTTTCAGAATTCAGTCATCAATAAAAGTCTCTCACAAAGTAAATATGAAATAAAAGAAAGAATGTAATTAACAGTTGATCATTTATCGCATTCTTTGCATGAAATAAATAAAGATATAGCAAAGCATGTTCTTATAAATTAGCGTGAAAAGAAATATGATTCTCATGAAACCGTCCCTATTAGAATTCCTCTCGAGATTTTTATGGAGTTAAATAGACAATCAATGCCAATTACATGTAAACTGAGACAGGTTTACTACGAAATGACACTGAAAACCTGATAGAATCCCCAGGAGAGTAGGGTCTTGCCCTCCCGACCTCCGAGAATAGCGGACGGCCATGGACCACTCATGCCGGTGATGTCAACCCAAAGTTTCATGCCATCAGTCATTTTCGCCACTATTAGCTGACTCGAGCGGTGATTAGGGGACCGTCGCACGTTGGGCTGAGGTTCCAAGAGCATGACCAATATTCAATTTTCGAATGCCCCTACCAGAGTCGAGATAGATACATGATTAACTTAAAATACAAAAAGCCATTAAATATTGCTTATTATTTTCTTATTTCCATTTAATTATATCTGTAGAACCCCTATGATATAGCGAGAAAGAATAAATGTGCTACTTTGGTAAAATCGAGAAGAAAACTCTGTTTTGATTACTTCCAATTAAGAATTCTGGAGTAAAATATCTGTTTCAATTGCATTTAGCAGTAGTAGACAACTGAATGTTGCCATCCAGCAATATGCAACATTTAGGACGTAATTAACAATTCAACATTTATTTATATACCTTATTGGAGGAATTCTATAGTAGTTCATAGAAACCTATGGAAATATTTCTTTATTCGTTTTCTTTGGCTACTCATAGAATGTGTTGCATTCGACGGAAAATTTTATTATATTTCCAAAAGGACGGTGTTCTTCTTTTAATTCTTGCGTGAAGCAGTTATATTTATGGTAGAGGCCAAATTATTATATAACACAGAGAAGAAAAAAAATGCGAACACGTGTCTTCGGTGTTAAAGGCGAGCTGTCACACAAATTACAGTCTCTCTCGGGGGAGAGATAATATGCACCCCCGAAACAATAATATGGACCCAACCTTCCCACCGCACTCCCCATCTTCCATTCGGCCATCCTCCCGGCAATAACAACGCTTGGACACCCTCCTCGTTCTGGTGGGATACGTATCGGATCGATTTTAATAAAATCATCCTTTATTACCAACCCACTCCTCTCCCTTGCCTCTTTCCACCCCCGCTCCTTTCACCCCCCCACCTTACACTGCTTAGTGGTGATTTTTATTTATATTGTCGCTCCTTTAGGAGTCCCCTGCTCCCGTCAATCTCCCCTTCCCGAAGGAAGAAGGGTCACGCAAAGGGGGAAGGGAAAACACTGTCCCGTTAAAGCGATCGATCCACGACAGCTGCAGTGACAAAGGGTGAGGGGGCGGGGGTTTGAAGCAAAGACGGGACCCCCTGGGGATGGAGGAAGGAAGAGGAGGGAGAGATTAATGGAAAATCCAAGCACACAAGGAGCTCCTCAAGTTCTTCGTTCCATCGTACGTCGCGCCACTGCTGCCTCCTCCTACTCCCCCCCTCCCTAAAACCACAGTGCGGCGGTACCCGAGGTGCCGAAATCTCTCTCTCCTCTTTTTTTTTATTTAAATCGCCATCCCCTTATGCGCTGACGCAGCAGCGAATTCCGGTTTCGTCATTTGGCCGCTTCGCCGTTGCGACGGAGGGTTGTCTACCATAGTTTTTTTTATCGGGTTGCTCCCACTTTGATCCGTTCCGGTGGACGAAAGTTTCGCCCAGAGTCCCAGTAGGAATATTCACGTCCAAAGTCCCGACTTGAAGGAGAAGACTAGTCCGTGCCCTAAATTTAATATTGGAATCAGGAAGTGGATGATGGATTTTTTTGAGAGGGTCGAAACTATGTGGCATAAAAGCCATTTTTTATTTGCATGTATATGCAGGTATGTGTGTGCGTGTGTGTGTGTGTAATGGCGAATATCCTTCTCTCTGATGATAGTGATTGTGTATCCATGGGAAATTCAAAATATTCTTCAAGTTTTTTTTCTGTGTTTGAAGCATTCTGTTTCAATAGCTTTTATTATATGTATTATTATTATTTTAATCTAATCTGTCCGCCTTTTAAGGTGCGTTTTGGATGGGCACAAACTTAGCGCTTATTCATTTCTTCGCCTTTCCCTAAAAAAATTAATCAGAAGACAGCAATTACAATAAGTTCTTCATCAATTTTGTATACTTACTTTCTTCCTTCGTTCTGCTTAACATTCACACTCTTTCCCTTCCTTGCTTTCCCAATTATATCAGTTCTATCATAGTGTTCAACTTCATTCCACCACCAATGAACATGCTTTGCATCCATCTTTCCTGCCTGCTTTGGGTTTCTAGCAAACAATCTTTATTTCTTCCCCATCATTCCTAGTACTTCTTAGTTTCCTCTCCTTACTGTTCATTTCAACTTTTAAATCCTTTGCCACATTATCATCTTGCTTTAATGACCATCAATACCATATCTTGTCGAAAAATGTTTCATAAAATGCTTTAACTAAATGTGTTACGTTGATTTCCTTTGTAATAAACTTTAATTATTTTAAATTTCAGACAAAAAATTAGGTAAAGTATAAAAGAGGAGGAATACTAATCATATGGAAAAATCTATGGCCTATTATGCCAATATTCCTATTTTTATTCCTAATATATATATATATATATATATATATATATATATATATATATATATTAGACCTATATCCTTGGCAAATGTTAATTGCAACAAAGCAATAAGTAGAGATCTCATTTTCACATCCTTCACTGCTTACAATAAATACGTAGACTCTCCCTAACGACAGGATGCAAGCGACAAGCATTGATTATTTCACATGATTACTTAGAACTTAAAGAAGAGACAGCTCGGCTAAGTACTGGCAGTCAAGGGCTTGGATTTGAACAACATGCTCCAAAATGAAAATAGTTCCTGAACTATCAAAATAAATTAAATCCATCAATATACATCCGCGGAATTACTTTATGTAGCATTAATTGAAAATAAATGTTGATATGTTTCATAAAATCCCTATTTATTTATTACAATATAATTAGGAAATCAACCATGTGACAGTTAGTACAGTTAAACTAATGAATAATTGAAAATCACAGCTACAGCAACAAAACTTAATATTATAGTTCAACCAAACAATAATTAGAGGCAAATGAGGTGATAGCCAAGCGAGGTAAGAGCCAAATCGAATCATCAGAAGGAAAACATAATGCAGTTGAGATGTTTGGTTCTCCACTTCTTGAAGCTCCTAACGTTTAAAGAAAAAGGTTTTAAAACATCTCAAGGTAAATTGTTCCAATCACTAATGCCCTTATTTAGGTATGAATGCTTATTTATGTCACTCCTTTAAGCAGGCCATTTTGGTTTATGTGTACGGTCTCTCCTTCCCATTTAGCATTCAACTCGTGCTTTTACTTTAACATCTCCCCATGCCTCATTCCCCGCTTACGTTTCAAGCATTTTCCCCAGCCTCCCAATTGTCTGTTTCTCCTTTAATCTGCCCCATCGCAGTTGCCTAATAATTTCACCTACACTATCTTTTGAATTTACCTAAAACGAAGTCTGTGGCTTTCCTTTGAATCCTTTAAATTGTATTCTCTAATTTATGGTGATGAGGCTCCCATAAAGTTGATTCCTACTCTAATATACCTCTTACTAAGGCTATATAAGCATTTTCTTTGGGTTTTGTAATGCATGTCTTAAGAGTGGAGGTAATAAAATTTAGTTACGTATTTATAATCCACATTTTGATTCTCTTTAAGGTCATTTGAAAAAGTTACTCTAGGTTCTTTACACTGACTAACAACCGGTATTACTTCATTTCTCGATTTTTAATGTGTTTAAACTTACTTTGGCCAAACTTAATTATTTTGTTTATCTTACAATTTATGTTTATTTTATTATTCCTAATCCAATCTTGAATGTTATTTAAATGGTCCAGCAATTTCATAGTTGAGGTAAGCTTCATTACAAAGGGTTTCCAGTTATTTCATTTTCTTTCTCTGAGTAATTTTTGTCGTTTAAATAATAGCTTAAAATTTTGATTATTCATTTTGTTGTAGTTTTTTCTTTATCGTAATTAATTTAAAGCGTTCATCTCATTTTTGTCGACTTCTCTTCACTCTTGTCTGCCAACACAAAAATCAAAATTAGATTCACAACCTGTGACATAAACCTAACTAATTTGATGCGAATGTTGAAAATGGAGAAAATTTAAACAAATACATAGCAAAGCTCGCTTGACTAAACAGTATGTAGGCACTTAAAAATTTATGATTTCAAACAGGATAAAGGATATTTTAGTGAAATTACGTGCAAACATTAGTCCATTCCATAATTTTTCTCAAACTTTAATTGAATTTCGATAAAAAGGGAAATTTCTCAAAAGTACGATTATGACTTTTTTCATTATTTTTCCCATTTAAGAGCCTAATGATGAATTAAATGATACTGTAAAATTATAGTAGCTTCTTTCTATCTCATTTCAAATATATTTGAGAGAATTTATCATTATCATCCAAATGTAATTTCCTCCCGGAAGTTAGTACAAGTAAGTAGGAGTTTCATTTCTTCCGCGAAACTATCGAAAAAACTGCAGAGGGGCAAGGAGGAAACCTGGGAAAACTGAGAACCTGAAATATCTTGGGAAAAAATGAGAATGCAAATAATTAAAAGAAATGGAAAGCACTAGGTTGGCATAGAGGGCTGCTACGAACCATATCTAGCAATAAGGGGGAGCATTAGTGATTTTTAATAAACTGAAAACAGTAAATTTCTTTTTTATCGATCTTATGTGTGCGACGGAATATTCGTACGTTTCCGGAAACCATGTCCCTTGAGAGGATTCTTTTTCCGCCGGGCAAGACTACTAGGTGTTAACAAAAACATCATTCTCAACAATACACGTGTATTTGGGCATCGACTCAGAATAGTACCTACAGAAATTTCCAATAGATGAGATATTAAAAAAAATTAACCAAAATGATGTGCTGATGAATTTATTATTGATAATATTAGGTTAATTTAGTGTAAATTAATTATTATTACTAGCCTAACGACCTAAGGTAGGTGTTTGATGGACTCTTGTACAACATACCGTCTCACTCGTAGAGCCTAACTAACTTAATACACATAACTATACCATCCTGACATATTACAGTTAATCATAGCTCTATTTTTTACCATTAAAATGCCTATTCTTCATCCCTCTTATCTGAAGCATTTATCTCTTATCACTGTCTTTGTCATTCCACTACCTCTCAGTATCACCTACATTCACTTGTCTTGCTTTATTCAAATTTCTTCCTAAAACTGTCTCTCTTACCCTCTCATACCTTGAACTTGTTTGTTTTTCTTCCTGTCAATTTATTTTTTCCATTCTTCTCGACACTATATCGTAAAATTCTCCGATCTAAGCGTATCCTGCCTCAACGTCGCAGTTGATAAAACGGGGTCCTTAGCAAAGTTTTCACTCGCCTATTCTTGACACCTTTACTCATGGTACCTCTCTCCAACTCCCACCGCAAGAAAGCGGTAAAAGAAAGGAATGCATCAGCGGGGATTAAAAAAAAACTAGAGATGGAGATTTCCGAAGGAAAGATTCCATGATATAATTAGGTAATACATAGAAAATAAATTTCCTGATAGCGTTCGTTTTAAAGCAATTCATATACTCAGAAAGTGATAATTTTATCATTATAATTTGTTTAAAAATAGATCGGAAAGCAGAATAGATGCAAAGAAAGGAATGAAATAAATGAAGTTCTGATAATTTTTTGGAAGGAGAGAGGTTTACTCGGAAATTTTTTTTAAATGGAAGGATAAATGAATGAACCCCATATGGTTAATGGTTGGTTAATGAATAAGCACTCAATAGGAGAGAGAATGCTGGCGGTTTATTGCAGGTGCGGATCATCTGTCCTAGTCTCGCTATCATAGAATAGCATACTAAATTTTTTAAATGAATTTTTTCTTCATTCCAAATGTTATTGTGAGTTTATGGTATAATTTTCCTCTAACACAAGGATGGTATGAAAATTTTTCAACCTAACAAAGATTCAACTCATTTTTTCTGAAATTTTCTGAAACTATTTTGTCTGCCCACGTATTATTTCTCTTCTCGTTAGTATTCACGGCTCATTATTATTTTTTGTTTTCTCATGTTCAATGTTTCTTGTACCCTAAAGCCATACTGACCTTGTCTTCACTACTTCATTTAAAGTCTTTTAATCTTAGTTTTACTTAAGCTAGTATTTTCATTATTTCCCATCGATATGGATATTTTCGTTATTTTTCCCTGGAGGATTTAAAACTCATCAGATCATTCCCCTATCAAATTATTACTACATAGAAAAACCATGACATCATAATTCATTTTCCATGAAATTCAATCCAAGATATCTGATTGGGTTCATTAATTGCTCATCCACCACAAATATTTTTTGAAGGTCTTTACGCATCATTTTCCTCTCTTCACATCCGCTGCAAGTGTTCGACTTCATTAGACTTGTGAATCTTCTTTCCTTCTGAGCTAGGCGCTCCTAACTTTTTCAAGATTGGATCGCCTTACTGTACATATGGCTGTTAAATGATATCTCAGAATAGGCAAATGCATTATATGTTGACCGGTCTTTTGTATTCTCTTCTAGGATATGGGACCTGAGTCTATACTTGTGTCCTTACCAATGGATTTGCGTCTTTCACTTTAGAAGTATTTGGTCTTCAGGAAAGTATCGGCGAAAATAATTCTTGACAAAATGTTCGACTCATGTATAGTACATCTAATTACTCTAATATATTCACATTAATCTGGCTCCTGCTTCTGGGAATCGGAGGAATCATATTCTTCTGAGAATTTCGCGCATTTATTGGTGCAATAATGACAAGGATCAATTCTTATAATCTGAAATCTAATTAGGTCTTCTTTCAAGAGCGTGTTAGCAACGCTGAGAAGATTTTATCAATTTCTGGTCTCTTGCCCTCCCGTTAATCCCTTTCTGCAACATTATATTCTGATCTCAAAATAGATTTCCTCTTTTTAGAGCTAATCCAGTGTCCTCATCCAGTATTCCTTTGTCCAAGTCTCTCCCATTCAAAAACCTCTCCGGGTTTCTTTCATCTCTTAACTTTACCTTCTTTTTTCATCAAAAAATCAACTCACTTCATTTGGATTTCATTACCTTTGTGTAACTTTGCTTGAAGTGACTTCTTACAGTTTTATAAGCTGCTTTAACTTTTCTCCGCGATAAGTTGTCCTCCCACTTCTTTGGGTAAGTTTTTCATCCCCATTCCCGATGGATTTTCTTGACTTAGCAGATAATTATAATTCTTTCATTTTACCACCATCGTGTGCCGTCTTTCTCGAGTTCATACTCTTTTTGTGCTTTTTTCCTCTATTTAACCCGAAAGTTCACCTGTAATCTGAATCTCCCTCTTAATGCTTTCCCTCATCCCCGACTTCTTCCACTGTTACTTTCAATAGTCTGTACACCTGATATTTTCACGCCTTAATTCATGTAATTACGAACCATTTCCTAATGCTTATAAGGTAATAACTTATAATAACATATAACGAAAAATAATGGTAAAGAATACAAACAAAAAATATATATATACACACGCATACTACAGATTAATTAGGCTTGAGGTTCATTGGGAGCGATTTCTTATTGTTCTTAATTTTTTTAATCCAATCCGGCTATGTGGCATATATAACTTTGGCAGTTGGCAGTGTGTCCGGCATAAGATCAATATTACCATAAAACGAAAGTATTCAGGTTCTCTAAAAGTAATTAAGAAACTTTAACTATTACATCAGAAAAAAGAAGTTATCTAGAGAAGTAGGTGGAGCATTTATCGTATTTGTGCCGAAATTTGGAGGAATATGGGCTTAATGATGGAAAGATTAAGAGAAAAAATGAGTTGGCAAAAAATTTACGTTAAGAGAAATTACATCAGGTTTACCGAGTTAAAATGTGAAGGCAAATCGGTAAACACTTCATTAATATAGAGCGCATCCCTTATTGGACGTTAAATCTGATCATAAAGGTAAAAAGGTTGTGAGTAGATTTGAGGTTTTTGAAATGTGAGGTTTGGAGAATAAAGTAGAAGAAATTTTGAGTCGAGAGGAGGACGGACGCCAAAGTTTTTAATATGGTGGCCTAAGAGCTTGGTGAAGAAGTTACTTGGTGTGATCCGAAAAGGCGAAAAAAACTGGTTGGAGGAAACGCGAAGAGGTAATCGGATCTTGAGGGTCATATAGAAAGGAGAATGTCTGGTAACCGAAGTAGAGGAAGGAAGAAGATTGGCTTTACTGAGAGCATGGATGTCGATAAAAGTTACCACGAAATGAAGAAGGAAATAATGCAGGCCAAAAACATAAGGAAGTTCTTGCGATGCGTAGAATACAGTAGCCGTTACGGACCGTCCAAAAGTTGCCTTTTAAAAGGAAGAATATACATTGAATGAAATGAGCGTCGGCTACTAAGTTGTGACCACTGCCGTCACCCTAGAATAGAAAGTTATCAGATTCCTTAACTTTGGTCCCCCATCCCCATTTCGCCACAGCAATAAGAATTTTTAATCCTCTTGTGTCACCTCATTTTTATGCGAATCTCATTCCGCAATGGTTTGCGAAATAAATTTTTAAAATACTGTAACTTACTGGGTCAAAAATTAAAGTTGTCTTTCCACTCAGCAGGTATCTCATCTGGCAAATTTCAATCTAATCTCTTTCTTTTTCAAACAGTATTGAATTGTATTTGCTATTAGCATTGTAGGATGTAGTATTGTAGGATTGTATTTGCTATTAGTATTAGTGTAGAAGCAATTTTATGCCGTCTACATCGACTTAATACCCCGTAAGACGCCGAACGACGTAAGAAGGGTGTGTGGCGGGGGGTGTTCGGGCACCACCCGTAATTAAGAAAAAAACTGCATGCAAAAGGCCAAATGTATACAGGCCACAAAAAAACATGGTATATAGTATATTCACACAAAAACTCTTAGACCGCACACAAGTGCAAACACTCAAACTACCAGCTATCATGTACATGTAACTACAGATACACCAAATACCTTGCAATGTGTAATTCTGTTCCGACATGTAAATTAAATATTTTTAGTAATTCTAAAGTGACTTCGGTTTCTTAATATTATGATTCCTGATTGTTTGGGGAAAGAATGAGAATTTGTATCTATCTGTACTGGAATCTATCTCCCTTAATTTATATTTGTGGTCTCTTCTACAAAAATATCGTGGGGCCATTATAATTTTTTTAGTGTCATCTTTAAACTCGTTAGTTCTGAATCTTTCTAAAAGTCTAAGTCTCGCTTGTTCTCTTCACATCTCAAGTGGCTCCCAGCCTAAATCCCATTAGAGACTGGACACACTTGTGTTCTTATTATAACAATTTTTAAGGAATTAGGCGGATTTCCTCTGGACTTCTAATTCTTTTGGCAATATTTTCTCCCGAGGATCCCAAATACTTGCGGCATATTCCAAATATGGTCTAACTAGATCAAAATAACACCTCTCTTTAACTTTCTCATTACTTTTCCCTACCACCCGTTCAATGAAGCCTAATTTCTTAAAGCGGATCCGCATATTGTCCTGATATGTGCTCAAAATGAAAGGCGGTGGTGTTAGAACTACCCCCAAATATTCAACTTGTTTGGCAGTAGTTAGTACTGAAGTTTCTATTCCTTAATTTATGTCCTGTTCGCCACTTCCTTCGCTCCAAAATTTCAAAACTACTGTTTATCTATATAAAGCATTAATCCCGATTCCTTGAACCAATCCGAGCTTGTAAGTCTCTAGAGAGTAACTCGCGATCTAGTTGGCTTCTTATTTCCCTGTATGCCACCGTGTTGACAGGCGAACAATCAATGCTGAACGTGAAGGGGCATTGTCATGCTTAAGGATCCATCCATCGCCTTGAGTCAAATTTGGTTAAAATAGTGTGCACTGTTGATTTTCCTAAATTCAGTTTATCAGCTATCATTTGGACAGTTTTTCGACAATCGGTAAGGAGAAGGGTGGCACACGATCAATGTTGTCGTCAACACAGGTGGTTGAAGGTCGTCTCGGCCTTGCATCATCCGTGGAGTCTTGTCGGCCATTTTTAAAACGATTAATCCACTTCAAATCGGATGTTTTCTTCAGGGAATTATCTCCGTAAACTGCTGTCAACATTTCAGTATTTTCTTGATAACTTTTACCGCACTTCACCAAAAAACTTGATGCTGATTCGTTGCTCCGTGATTTCGTCAATTTCCATTTTCGACAAACAGTAAAGACAAGGACCAGAGAAACTAACATGACTGGCACCATACGCACAGCCCGACGATCCACCAAGCACAGACCGCTCATTGGATCCCAGGCAACTAGCGCCGCTAATGGGCGCAGCTATAGTCAGCGTCATAGCCGCCAGATGGCACCCGTTCGAGCATTTATTGCACAGACTACGTAAAATAGTCTCATTCATGATTAATACGGTTTCATTATACAAATTACTTTTACTATCGTGTACGCCCTCCCTTCAATAAAAGCTTCGGATGCACTTTATTTCTTACGACAACATTTTATCATTGAAGTCGATTCAAACGAGTGAACCGGCTGTTGGGCCCAACATGCCACTTTTAAGTCCGTATGATACGATGTCAGAGCGTGTCTTTTTCCGACCGAACGCTGAGCCCCTGACACCGTGACCTGAATGAATAAAACGGAATACACCACTTTGACAAATAGCTCAGAGACGCAAACACCTGAGGACTGCGCACGAGGTAGTATATATTTTTCTAGCCACAAAGTGAGCAGACCGTGTAGTCTCCTCGCCGATTTCTGTGGAGCACATCGCTCGCTCGATGAGAAATCCGAACACATTCCAGACATGAGTTTTCTTTCCCGCGATTCCGTGGGATTTTTCTTTGAAGTTATAACAAAATGGCCGAATTAAAGCGCTTTCAAAAAAGTTGTTTTTTTACATTACATTTCACATTCGTTCCAACTGCAGCCGCATTGCGAGTTGAAAGAAAGCGTCACAATAATGGTACTTCCCCAGGTTTATTTCGGAACGTACTGGGAGTCAAACAAAAGGTCTACATTTTCAAACTAAATCACCTACGAGAGTTAATTTTATAATATTCCCCTACAATATGTGGAATTCATTTACCTATATTAAATATCTAGTAACTTATGAAGTAACTTAAGCTAAAATGGTATGGATAAAAACATTTAGAGTAAGAAATGAATAGACCGTTTGATAAGAGGAAAGAGGAGGGCATTATTGATAATTGGTCGAAGGAGTGAATATTGAATGGGTCAATCCCACCTATTGAAGAGCGTGAGTCTGCCCTATACATCAGATTTTGAGAAAACATAAAATTCCCTACGCATTAAAAAATATCAATGGATGAAACGAATAAACGCATTTTTATGTGAGGAGAACAAATTTTTCTTACGATTATTTTGATACAATTCTCAAAAGGGGAAGTCCTAAAACTGCGCGAAACCATTTTCGGCTTTTTTTCCCTTTCCTCCATATAAGGATCCTTTATATATAAATTACTCTCCTTAAACTACTCCATCTTACGTTATTATCGAAGTTCTCATTGTAAATCAAGCAGGGACATTTTCTTAAAAAAGAAAAATAATCACGCTTAGATATGACAGAAACGTTTTTTACGACAATTTATCTAAGAAATATTCAGGCTCTCAAAAACACGCTATGTACACTCTATTTAATATTAATGTGTTATTTTTATTTGCACACAGTGAATTGAAACAAATACCTGGTAATTGTTCAATCGTTTGATAAATCTTTAGATAATCCTGGAGCAGCAATTTCATTAGTGAGAATTTACACAAATCGTTTCTTTGGTGATCAAACTTAATTGAAAGTCATTCTTAATTAAAAATGGAATAATGCATGCTGAAATAGTTCAATGAAAATCTATGTAATATTACACCTGAGCCTCAATTACGGAAATGATATTACATTGAACAACCCTCTCCACACCCCTCCCCAATAGCCTTGCGTAATTTAAGGACAGCCTGTAATCACAACAATATTTACTTTTTTATTCAGATAAAATGGATTAAGAAATAAATATATCATTCATGAAGAGAATTAGGCACTAGAATAAAATATTTTATGCGATTGAAATAGACTTCCCACTCCAAAAAGTAAGCGTTGGTTCCATATGATCATGCACTCCAGGGATTGGCAGGTTTTCGTATCTCACCTTGTTTGGAATTGATTTCCACCCGAATGCTCTCTCATCCTCAAATCGCAGCAAGGAGAAAGGGTTTCTCTCCTCCGTGACGGTTCCCTCGACAAAATGACGAATGGATGTCGGAGCGATCAATGCCTTGAAGAAAGGAAGGGTGCATGGAATATAGTAAGCGACACTTTCTCAAATGACGGATCCGAATGGAGCCTAAGATTCCTCACCACGCTGACACTCCACACCATTACCAAGAAGAAGCGCTGAGACCATATCTTCTGAACACTGATACATTTTCACACGCATAGCGATACCAAGTAGCTACTCACGAAAATTTGTAGAGAGCATGAAAAAAATAGTATTTGTCAAGCGCATAGTTGGACAAGATAAGGATGAAAAAATTGACAAAAGGAAAGCATTTCCCTTCCAGTTAAATCCCACTGCGAATGTTCCATTTTGCATATCCATCTTAGTAAAATCCGGCTCATGCAACCGAATGCGAATTCAAATGCGAGAAATTCAAGAGGAAATCGGAGATCACAAATCGTCCTAAATTTTATTGAAAGTCCTGAGTGGGAGTCCCTGGAAACGTAAGCATACAAATTCTAAAATATTCTTCATTTTTTATATTCATCGTTCTAGTTCACTTGATAGCAACGATTAAATAATCTAGGCATCACAAAGCTAAAGTTCTTGACAGACGATTACGAAAAAATCACAGAATAAGACACAAAATCACAGACTAAATTTAGAATCAAGGAAACGCTTTTTTCCCTGAATTATTGACGCAGCACGAGCTGGAGATTATGTTAAGATTGTTTTCTCAATTAAATGAATATTTCTTTTGGCTATTTGACACCGCCATGATTTTCGAGGGATGTCTGGGCCTTATTTTGTCACAAAGCGATCAATTAGGAAGAGAGTTTGTTGATTGCTAATTTTCCCTGTGGAGTAACATTTGTGGTTTCAGCGTATATACATCTCTATTATTCTTTCGTCCTGAGCCGGTATAATATTTCCCTATGTATCACGCTATCTCATTCTAAATCAGTTCAATGTGGACTCTGTTTTTAGTATTATTTTCTCGTAGGTAATTTTTACTGGAACCCTACTGATGCAAAAACCTTTAATGGCCGGATCAGAGCACTCCCAACCCAAATCTGCTTACGTTTAAGTAGCTTAACCTGTTCCTCCCAAAGAGAAGATGGGAGAGGAAACTCTTGCGGGTATTTAGCCAATGGGGAAAAGACGTATTAAGGCGTGTGTATTTGGCAATTTGGATAATGTCTCCAATCGTAATTCTCGAAAAAGCCTTTTATCAGTCCAACGGTAGATTAAGTGCATTGACTCTTACCAACGTTACAATTGGCTTTAAAATCCATTGAATGAAGAATTGGACATTTCAACGAATTGTTTAAGGATACTAAACTGAAGCAGAGTGAACAATTAAGATAAACAGTTCGAGTTAGTAAGATAAAATTCATAGCAGTGGAAACATGACTGATGATTATTATTATTATTATTAAAATTTACATGTGCAAATAGACAAATGTCAGGTGGTACACAAGTCCTAAGTGCAATACCAAAAATAAAATTAAAAAGTTTCGAAATACCCAAGTTATTCCAAAAGTTTTCTAATCATACCTTCAAATAAAATACCGCTGAACTAGAGTCCTCCCTTCTATCTAATTTGATGTAAATTCTATCACACCCTAAAAATCCTTCTATTTGGTCTGTACGATTCTTTCGGCTTAATGCCTTTTTTGAGGGAACTCTTTTCCACTCTTCGAAAGACTTCCCGATCGTTCATGATTTACGAACTAGCCAACGCAAAGAATGTTCATATATTTTTATTTGCAAACATTTTTGTGCATAACTTATTATTGAATATTCAATTTTTACCTAAAATTAGAGTTATTTGTGGAGTAAATTTCTTTGATTAGACTTTTGTTTTGTCTCCGCGGCGGTAGTGCAGGTACTGCAACATTATTCAAGAATAAATACACTTTCAATGTATTTTTTTTTAAATAAAGGGGCAAAAGCAGAATACATGTACATAGATAAAGTTTTCTATATACCTATTATGCTAAAGCGCTATTACTGCAGCAAGGTTTAGAATTTTAATAACTGTCCTGCATAGTTTTGTGAACTTGAAAACGGCTGATTTATGCCTTTGGCAAGTAAAATTTCTTGTTAAATAAGTTTCAATAATGCACTTAAAGTTTTACAAAGTCAATTTTGAACACGGTGAAGTACCTAATAAGACAGCTCTTAAAGCGCTATCTGATTTGTTTTGCTCAGACGGCCATCGTTTTGAATTATCCTTCAGGAAGATTTTAACTCTCATACCTATAGAGACAACGTTTACATAGAAATGATTATATTTTTAAATTCATTTGGAATTGTGCTAGAATTAATTTCTTGTATCTCTGGAAACGTCAAAGTCAGCGTTGAGTCCATTGTGCAAATGGCTCCCTAAGAGTTAAGGGTAGCAGGAATTAATGTATACAATTCATTTTGATATAGTCCTATATGATGCAACCTCTGCCTCTCTACGATTAAATTTCAGGTAAATGAAAGCTCTTGCACATTCAGTCACTTGATGATTTCGCGTGCCATGAAACTCCTGTAAGAAGTCTGCGAAGGGGCCATTATAGGCAAAAGTCGCAGAAGGAAGTTTCCTCTTTGCTGAATGGAGAATCAAAGTCTCTTGGGCTACTTTTCCTCAATGTTGATAGCTTCCAAAGTTTCTAACCCTTTACTGTCGCTAGATCATTGTTTCCTCATTCACCAATGGACCGTAAAGTTCGAATAAGTTGAAGGGTAGTAGGAAAAACTTTCTACATGTAATTACTTTTCAATATTTAGTAGCATGCATGTCCGCGTTTTAAAAATCTTAATTTACTGTCGCCTGTTAAGCCGTGTTTTATTTCCGTAGAGGAGGTTTTATTATTCCTTTAGGCTGGAGAACTGATGAGAATTTTTCCTTAAAATTTCATTTTTATTTTCAAAGGACTATAAACTCAGAGTTGTTGAGGGCACAGCAGAAAATTGTGGAAGTGTGACGTGAGGCCTGTTTTGCACAGAGTGGGACCACTTCCGGCCGGATTACAAGAAGGCGGTCACAGTCAAAGAACTAAATGGGGTTTCCTCAATCATTATGCCTTCCTTAGACGCCGCGTGCATTTTTTGACACTGGGACGAACGTAACTTCGTAAGGGAAAGGAATTGATTCGAATAAGGCACTGAAAATGTAATCATCGTTGGTAATTCACCACGAAAACGTAGGTTTGCGACGGTTTCTAGCAATTAATATGCATTAACTTTCACTCCCTTAATTGTTTTCCTGTTATTATTACTAATGTCATTTCCCTACTACTTCTTTCCAGCCCTCATCCCGTTCAATAAACCTATGGCCTTCATTTCTCTTCCCCACTCACGTAACATTCATCCTTCTATCCCGATATTTAGTCCTCCACTACCTCTCAATATTTCCTCCAATGACCAGCTCTTTCTTTTCCGAATTTCTCCCAGGGACTTCCACTCATCACCCATCCAAATTTTTCATCCTTACTTTCCACCTATTTTTTGCATTGTCTGTCACACCCACATATCAAACTTGGCAGCGCTTCACTGTATATTATAGTATTCACTAATCATTCCTTAATGTCTTTATGTAGCGCAGTCGTCGCCAACTTTTGTCGCCCTTTGTCAGAGTTTTTATCACTTATATTTCGTTCCCGCAGAGCAAAATGCTTTAATCTAGGATGATTTTCTTGAATCACTAACCATAATTCCGATGTTTTACAGTACTACATTCATAAATCTCTCTTAAATCTTTTCATTGAATCTTTTTCTTATATGTCTCTATATTTGTGCATTTTGTTCATTATATATATATATATATATATATATATATATATATATATATATATATATATATATATATATATATATATACACACATTCAAATACGAAGTCCCGCCATACGGCGCACAAATATTCATTCGAAATATAGAAATAGGTATAAGGAAAGGGGATAGGAAAACACATAAAAGGCAAACACAGGACATGTGGGGAAGGCGGTTTTTGAGCAGATCACGAATGTAAATATATACATACATATACATATATATATAATATATATATAATATATATATATATATATAATATATATATATATATATATAGGAGAAATCCCTTCCATATACCTTCTATATATGTGGTATAAAAATAGAAGGGATATGGAAAATTGATGGAAATATTGTATGCGAACTCTGAAGTTCCTTGTATTGTTTTAATATTTTGAAATGTAAAACAAGTACAGATAAACACAAGTCTAGTGCGTCCACCAATCCAATCTCAATTCGGACTGAGGTTTAAATGATCTGAGATCGTTTAACAAAAGTGGCGAAAAACTTCCATATGTCAACGCTGATGTTTCTTTTTGAGACAATTAATGATTTTTACTGCATCTGTCATCATTTGGCCTCGTACACAAAGTCCACACTCCTTTTAATAAATGATAATTGAAGGTACCTTTGATGGAAGAGGAATTATTAATGCTTTATGTCAAATGTTAAGTATTAAGCAAATTCAAAAATAAATCATAAATCGATTCAAACATATCGGCGGTAGTAGAGCATACCTATTATCGTCTGGCCCAGTTCTTCTGTTGACTTCGTCGTAAATATTTCATTTCTTTGGACTTATCGCGGCGTTACCCCTTCAGACTTTTGCATTTCATGATCTTTCCCCTCCCATTTTTATGGGAAAGATGGAACATTATGCACTTAAAAGGGGCCATAGATTCCGCAGCGCGAGGGGAGAAGGGGACCATGGTGACGGGGAGGGAGGGGGCAGAGAGAGAGAGATCTGAAAAAAGGGGGGGAGTCAAAAGAGGGGATAAAAGAGAGGGGAGGAGATCGCGTTCATTGCCAGGAAATAAAGGGTCTCGTAGAGGACAGAGGACGGACGTAAACCATCCAAGCAGGCAAACGACGCTGCTCATTTCAAATGGTTTTTTATTTGGACGAGAGAAATAACTTTTTTTACTGTTTCCAACATCCTTAACGATTTGAAGAAGTTATGCTTCCGTGAAATAACCGGAATCCGAAATTACAATGGTACAAGATTTTCAGGAAGGAGTTTCAACAGTTTCGTGATAATGTGTGTTCGAAACAGAACCTTTATTTTCTCTGGAGAACAATTTAACGTAGCACTGCCCTTAGACCTGGTTTAATAAATTGTGAAGTTTCCTAAAGAGTCTTAAAACCCATGAAAATGTTAAAATAAATATGGATACAGGAAATTGTTTAACATTAAACTTTTTCTGTTCATTTGTTACTCAACATGCAATCATCAACACCATTGCAAATCACCTAGATATATTTATGCATAGACATTTGCATATTTCCTAGCTATATTTGTACATAGACATTTGCATTATTCTTAGCTATATTTATTCACAGACATTTTACTAGTGGCGAAGATAAAATGAGACTGATTCCCTGCTCTTAATTTCCTGGGCTAATTTCGTCTTTTACTTTAAGTGACGAGTCCAAAATGTAAGTATTGCTTGTGAAACATTATATGCAAACATAAATAACAAGGCTAACAAATGCACGTATTATGTTATGCTTGTGTCAATTTAGCTTTGTTCATCTTTCATCTTTTAAAGAAATGACCAACCTCCGCTCCACTTTTCTTTGCCCTTAGCATCGATTTCATCCGTTCATTACTCCTTCCCATTATTGTTTCCACCACTTTGGCCGATTCTTTGTCTTTCCCCTTTACTCTCTATCGTGCCTTCAATTATTTCTCTTCCAAACGGTCTCTTTTCACAGTATCTAAGCCACTTCTTCTTTACAAATTAAAAAAATACGGTGCAAAAATTGTATTATGTAGAAACGGAAAGTTTTATTTGCTAATTCCTATTCATTATAATCAATTTTCACAAAGTTCGGGCCTCATTTATCTTCCAAATTGGACCGTAACGATTGAATCAGTTTTTTTAACTCCTAAATAAAAATGCTTTCAGAGAACGATGAATACTCGTTATTAATACCGCGCAGGAAATGATCAAAAAGTGTTTTTTAAACTTGCTTACATGTGAAATTTTATTTTTATTATGAAATTTACTAAGATATTTTCAATGGCATTTTTCAATCGTTTGCCTCCAATGCATTGCTGTTTTCTGAAAGTGTATAAAGAAAACTTATTCGTGCAGTAGGTTTAGAATTAGTAGACGTCTGATTGAACAACTCGGCTATCCAATTCATTTTGTTTTCACGCGTAATTTTTCATTCGATGTCTAACTTCATGTAACTCACTATACCCACAGTTACGTAGTACAACGGCAGTTAACTACGTCTTGAAAATTTTGCAAATGCTATTTATAAGGAAAAATGTAAATAAAACATTCGAAAAACCGACACTACTTAGGATAAGGACCGCTGTATAACCTATATTGCTAAGAAAAGCAATCTCAGTACCAATTAGAGAAATAAGGTTTCATATGGTGCTAACTTGAGTAGAAACAAACACTATTATTAGTGATTTTGATTGTTCTAGTTTTCAATATCATGCAGGATAACATGCTAATCATACAGTTTAATTTCTATTTAAAACAGAAGCTTTTGATAATGCTGCCGTCGACGCTGTTCCTTATCCGACAAAAATAAAAACGTATAAACACGAGTACATGGTCCATTATGAAAGCGACGTGACTATGCATGGCAGCGTGTAAAATCAGTGGGAAAATGTAGTGGGGGGTCGGCCCTTCCAACGCAACCGATCGCCAGTTTGCTCCGAGCAGTCTGAGTGGAAAGCGGAGTGCCTCCGCGTGAAGTGTGTTTTTCGACTTCGTAAAACGGCGCGATGGATCGTCCAGCCACACGCCACATGCCCCCAGCCACACTTCCTTCATCGTTACCAACTTCTTGGACGGAAGCATCACCCTTGTGGTCCCCCAGTCCCTTTATAGTTCCGACTTGGCTCCGTGCGACTTTTTATTGTCTCCCCGACTGAAGAGAAAACTGAAAGGAAAGCACGTTCCTGAGAGACATTCCCGTCGAGGAGTTTCAGGGTGCCCTCCAGGCGTAGCAGACAGGTCTCAGCAAGTGTATTGATGCTAAAGGAAAATATTTTGAAGAATTTTCAGCATTTATACAAATGCGACCAATAAATCTTTTTTCCAAGAGAATGCGCGTTACTTTTGTAGTGGACTCAGGTGCAAAGGATTTACTAGGTGTATAGTGGACTCAGATGTATAGGATTTCTCAGGTGCAAACCGCCTAAAAATCTTATTGCTACATTTTATATTATGTTTAAAATTTGAATGTAGTTTTTGATAAGCAATAGCTTGAGCACCAACACTCTGTTAAACGATGAAGACCGGAAGTGTGTTATTTAAAAATGCTTAGTGTTTCTTGAGATTCATTTCAACGTTACTCGGGCCAAAATGTTTACGTAAACGTATTTGTGTGAAGGAAGGCCACCGTTACTCCATTATGGTCATAAAATTTGTGAGGAAATCTCAACATTTTCAGGGATATCTTTATTTAAGTGTGTGTGAACCAACAATATTTTTCACCGATCGTTAGAAAAATTCATTTGTCAATAACATACACTTAATTCAAAGCACGTAATCAGGCATTCTTTAAGTAGAGATATTTCCATAGGAAGTGGAAGGGCTTGGTTGGTTCTCGATACCTTTCTCCCTCGTCCCTCTGATTTCTCCCCCATCGATATTACTACTACCTGGCAGCCCGGTGCAGAATCCAAACGATAAGGACACCCCCCCCCCCAATTTCCCCTCTTTGATTTAATTTCGAAGATCCCGAGATAGCCAATGGATGTGGTGAGAATGGTGACGATATCGAAGGGGTTTCGGAGGTTGAGGAAAGGAAAATATATCCCTTGAAGGTCATCCCGTCCTTATTGGAGGAATGGTAGCGTGCACATGCGCAAACATAGGATGCCAAGTCAATAAATACGCCCAAAAAGATAGCTACAAAGAATCCGATCAGCGAAATGCTTACCTTGGATGCTAGTTCTGTTATTAAATCTTTGACAACATTATTATACTCTACCGATCGCTTGTCCTCCATCCCTAAACCCATCGAATGATGTCTTATGGCTACCGTCTCATGCGCATGCGCATCTGCAGTTCGATGTCCCACTCGTGCAATGTTTCGGGACATAGCATGTTTTTTAGCGAACCAAATAGGTAGGTAACATTAGGTCCTACAGGGTTCGTCCGGAAAATAAGTGTACTGAGCTCAGGAAAAAAAATTTATTACATTTTTACATATCTTAAGCTAATATTCCTCAAAATAGGACCCTTGTGAGTCGATACACTTGTTCCAGCGGCGTTCCCATTCCTGGAACGCTCCCGCGAAAGCATCATCGGGAACCTCTCGAAGACACGTCGTCACGGCCTCTTTGACGGCGTCCAAAGTCCCGTATCGCGTTCCTTTCAAACTCCTCTTTATCTTCGGGAACAGAAAGAAGTCCGGTGGTGCCAAGTCCGGGCTGTAGGGCGGGTGCGGCAGCGTTGCCACGCCGTGCTTGGCCAAGAAGTCCGACACGACAAGCGCGGTGTGAGACGACGCATTGTCGTCATGCAGCCGCCAGATGTTTTTGATCGCTGGCCGGACGCGGGCGACTCGTTTTCGAAGCCTGTCGAGCACTTGGACGTATAATGCAGCATTTACAGTTTGTCGTTCAGGTACGTCGTAGGTCGTACTGTAAGTAGTGGCTGTAGGGCTTGGTCAATTAAATGGTCACCAGATCTATCAACTTTTCTTGAACCAATGGGGTCATATGAGGTCTGGCATAATTATGATATGAGCAGTTCTTCTGCAGCCGAGAAGACCAGCACCATAACTTCGATTTACAGCCCAAAAGGGCCAACGACACTTTTGAATGACTGGAAAAGCCATATTGTGTTTCCATCGAATGAAAAATTTTTAATGAATTCATTACTATTTTCAGCTATCTGGAAAAATGTTGTGACATACCTATTGGTTTCCCCTACGCCCTTTTTTTCTGCTAAATATGAATTATCACGAAAGTCCATATACTATGGGTCTCTGTTTTTACGGGGGAGCGCCTTGACGCAACGAGCTTGGTCCGCTAACATCAATGGGGAAAGAGGGGTCTCCATAAGGATCGACCCTTTGCAATGGGAGATTCATAAATATAATTTCAACAAAATTCATCTCCCTTAGCGACTGTATCCAAGCAAAAGTCAAAAAAGAAAAAAGAGTGCACATCAGTCGACGAACTGAAATGAAATGAAATTGGAAGCTAGCGAATATCACGAAAAAATGGCAATGCATCAAAGGACTTTGTGTGGGACACTTTGAGGGAGGAATCTTTATGAAAGTCTCTCCATTTCTTTCGGAGTCCGAGAAAAAAGCGATAATTTCATACACCTGTTTGCTCACCCGCCACGACATTATGTTGTGCCCGACGTTTCAATGTTTTAAAGACCTTCTGAAAAGACCCTATGCGTGAAAATATACTCTATGTGTGGAGTATGTGTTAGTTCCCGAAAATATTGAAAAAGTCGGAAACCAGAGCTCAAATAATTTCAGTTTTCGAATTACAAGGATGGTCTGAAAATTTTCCGACCGAACAAAGACAAGGCATTTTTTCTGAAATTTTCTGAGTCGGAAACTATTCAGATCACCCACGTATATGTATATGTGCTAATGTTTCAGGCATTGTTATATTGAGGAAGAAGACTACTGCATGAAAATACCATGGTCTTTAGTGTTTTACAAACAAGATAAATTAAAGTCTCCAGAAATATAGTTACAGGCACATGAGGTCCGATTCACGTATAGACTTTCGGAGCTTTCGAAAAAGTTCAAATATATTTTACCCCTTCTGATCAGCTAGATCGAGGCGCTGGCGTCAAAAATGACGAGAATGTTTCCGCAGATTTTTTGCTTGAGCGAGAATTCCACACTTGGTGTTTTCATGGGATACAATCGAATCATAATGAAATTAAATAGTTTGATTATTTACCTGGATCTAAATATAAGCTTCATCATACTAGAAATAATTGTGCACACATGTGCGCCATGTTCGTCATTTGTCCTTTATAAAGAAGAACTTCGCGATATTCTCATCCACTCTCATATACGAGTGACAATTAAAGGCCAAGACTTTTTGATACATTTATTTAAACTTATGAATCTGCGGATTAGCTTCAAAAAGTCTATTTCCTACGATTCGTCCTTTCAAGTCCGTTAGAATGCCTTAGATCACGAGAAATTCTGGAAAATCGTTCACTTCGGAGGAGGATATTGGGAACATTTAGTCGTTTGGAATTGATCTAGCACTATAAAATAATGTGCAATTGCAATAAATATGCAGAAGCAACAGTGGATGATTTCATAAATATTAACTTTGACGTTTGAACAAAGGTAAACTGGCAACGGGTGAATATTTATCCAATCGAACAAATGGGTTCCTACGCGCAGGATTTCAGTTGGTGGTAAATATAGACGTACGTGCATGCCGAAAAGTAAACATCATTGTATTACAGCAACCAATATAATTGATGTTATTGGTAATTTAAAGTCAAAATGTATTGAAATGTGCATCACGTCGAGTGATAAAAAATAAGTGCATTCGGAAATTTCTTCAATTAATATTTATGAATTTGGAATTACGTCTAATCAATGATATCCTGTATTCTTTAGCAAGATGAAAAGGAAGTGGTAATGGCAGAGGAGTAATTACGACGCGTATTCTTAAAGTAAGTACCGTTTGCTTATATTTCAATATTGGCGCTTCAGAACACAGTTTTCTCCTGCAGCGCCATCTACTGATTCATTGAGAAGCTATAGCAGAATTTGTTTTGTTTCAGAAGCCGTTTTCTTGTCCGTGCATGCAAACAGCAATGTCCGCGACAATCGTTGATCCCGCCAGCTGTGAAGTGCGTTCTGTCATACGATTCTTGTATGCAAAAGGATTGTCGGCTGCTGAAATTCATCGGGAGTTATTATGTCTAGTTTATAAACCTACAGTTATGAGTGAAGGAAAGGTTAGAATATGGTGCTGTGATTTTAAAAATGGACGAACAAATGTCCATGACGAAGAGCGAAGTGGTAGGCCCAGTATTCTGACCGATGAAATTGTTTCGCAAGTGGAACAAAAACTGCGATGTGATCATCGATTGACAATTAATGGCCTGGCTGAACAATTTCCTCAACTTGGACGCACTACTGTCTACAATATTGTTACGAAAAACCTCGGATACCACACATTGCGTGCAAGGTGGGTACCGAAAATGCTCACCGACCACCACAAAGAGCAAAGAATGTCCAGTGGACGAGAGTTTTTGGGTGGTTGGGAACTCTTTAAACCACCCACCGTACAGTCCTGACCTTACACCCAGCGACTACTTCCTCTTCTTGCACTTGAAACTGGTTCGGTGGACAACGTTTCGAAACCGAAGAGGAACTCAAGAATGGCGTTGTCGATTAGTTCCACCCTCAGGCGGCGAGTTTCTATGCAGAGGGGTTAAAGAAGCTGGTGCAGCGGTACGAAAAATGCTTAGAAGTGAACGGCGATTATGTAGTTAAGTGAAGTAGGTTTGTAGCTAACTAAAAGTTCCAATAAAATGTGTTTCATATGAGTATATTTTTTCCTGTGACCAAACGGGTCTTACTTTATGAACACGCCTCGTATTTGGTGCAGGAATTAAAGCTATTAATCTTTTTTTTAAATTGCTGGCTTATAGTCACAGGTGGAGAACAGTTAAGAATAATTTTTCAAATACATGCACCAACGTGAGAACCAAAAGGCACTCATTATTAATTTTTCTATGTGTAAGCGTGGACTGGCATAAAAAATGAAATGCTATGAATTATCGACCAAAAATATTGAATAAAAAATTATCTTTGCCACTCTCTCAATAAAAGGAAAAAAATTTTAATTTTAATAAGAAATATCACCCAATTGAAAGATCACAATTGATTTAAAACTATCCTGTTAATCAATATTTTGGGTCAACTTTATTCCTTTGTCCTAGAGACGGGGGATTTCTGAATTTTCAGTGGAATGATAAAGTTCAGGATTTAACCTCTTAAATAACTCTTACCCCTCATTTTCCCATTTTACGTATATATAGGAGAGCAGAATCGTTATAACGTTTTTACTAATGAAGAGATATAGTTGCATTAATGGTGGCTAGCTTGGGTATGGGGATGCTGTAAGAAGGATAATTATTCTTGACTTCAAAAAATATATAAATAAAAACTAGCCTATTAGTAAGTATTGTTACGATTGGATAGAGGAGAAAAATTTAGCAAGAGGCGAGGCTACCAAAGGAAAGGAATTGACTGCCGATTTAATATTACATCCCTATCGTCATCAATATTTCAATCCTAGGATTGGTTTACTGCGGCCCTTCTTTCTACTATATTTTAAAGTAACATTCTTGGGAGAATAATGTTGTGGTTTCCCGTTGCCTTCCACATCGCAGTTCTGCGGCCGATACCGTGAACTTCATTCTCGCCCGCAGCTGTAGCAGCTGATGCCGACCCACTCGATCTGCGCCACCAATGCCAAATGGTGAAACTGCTGCCTTTCACCATGGGTTCAGGATAGTTAGGAGTCTATTTTTCTCGTTGCCTCGTTCCGAAATACCATTAATGTGGTTTCTCTTTGAATGTGTGGTTGCCTCATTCCGAAATATCATTAACAATTTTTTTCTAAACTGAAAAATGTTTGCCGGTAACGGTCACTACCCCCGCCCCTATATTACTATAAGTTATTATTTTTCCTTCCGTGTAATTGATAAAAACGACAGCTGGAAATATAGTGCACGCTAGTTACAACTTCTCAAAAATAAAACTCTTAGAAACACTAATAGTCATCAATTTATAATGGCTGGTGGCTTAACACTCCCTGCCACGTGCTATGGTGGCAGCATAAAGAGGATTATTTTGGTGATAACAAGTCTCTAAGGTAGCTTAAATAAATCGGAATAATTCTATATTCGGGTTCACATACCATCCTCAAAATTTACATGATCATAGAGGCATAGGAAGAACTGGCGATAGGAATGAAAGTCGGTGGGGAATTGGTAAAATCGGTTTGGTTTGCTGATGACCAAGCATTAGTTGCTCAGTCAGCCAAGAGGTTGTAAGCATTGCTGAGTGAATTGGAGGTTCAGTGCGATAAATATGGGATGAGAATCAACATTAATAAAACAAAGGTTATGCGATTTTCCAGGAAGAAGAAGGCTAAGCTAAACATTAAAGTAGGCGGGGAAAAAATAGAGCTGGTAGAAGAGTTTACGTATCTCCGAAGTGTTTTGGACAAACACGGTCAAAGTAGTAGGTACGTAAGGAGAAGAATTGCGCTAGGCAAGGAGGCTTTCACAAGGAGGAGGGAGGTGATGACGAGGACGTTGAGTAGGGAGGTTATGAAAAGACTCGTAAAACTTTGATATAGAACGTAGCTATATTAGTATGTACGGCACGGAAACGTGGTCACTGAAGCAGGACGATAGACGTATAATGGAGGTTTTTGAAATGCGAGTATGGAGAAGAATGGAGAAGGTGAAATGGACTGAAAGGAAAACAATTTAGTAGGTGCTGTGTATGGTGGGGGAGAGAGGGGATTGTTGGGAATAATCATAAGTAGAAAGGAAAAATGAATGTATGGCATATTGATTAGCAATAGGGTGCTGAAGACAGTGATAGAGGGGAGAATATAACGCAAACGAGGAAAGGGCAGAAATAGGACGGAGATGTTGGACGGGCAGAAGGGAAGAAAAAATTATACGGAGCTGGAAAGGGGTTTATTGTTTAGTGGGATGTTGGGTTACGTTTTGTTAGGAGAGACAAGAGAATGATTTGGTAACTTATGTGCATCCAAATCCTTCATCCAAAACCCTCTGTCCTAACCGGTAGATTACCAATAATAATAAAAACTGAATAACGGCGCTCCTTCAACAGAAACTGTGGGAAAGTATTTCTTTTTGGTGGTCTATCGTGTGAAATAGGTTTTGGATAGACACTGATTTAATATCGTTCCATTTCCTGTCTTCGTCCAACAAGACAACCTGACGCGCCCACTACGTTGAGCTCTTCTTCAATTCTACGTACGTCCTTTTCCCATTCATTCCGCCCAACATGCCTATCCTTGTCCCCCCGCTACCTTGCCTGCCTAACGTTATACTCTCTATCAAAGTCTTCAATATTCCAGCTCCGATTTAAATTGCTCGGTATCCACCTTTCGATTTCTCTCTCCTTTCTTACCATGGCTACTACTTCTTCGTTTGATTTTCGTTACGTACAACAAATGTATTGAGAAGATAAAAAAATTTCAAATTGTGTTTCGCATGTCACGTTTTTAGTATGAGTCATGTAATAATAGAAAATTTTAATTCGATTTTACATACAGATATACCATGAGATAAAGCGTGAAAAAAGTAGGTATGAAGGTGTTAACATCGAGTAAAAAATACTGCAAAATTTAAATTTACTAAATTTACAGAGCACTCGAGGATAAAATATGTGACAACAAGAAAATAATTTAGATGGCCAAATTAAATCCCTCATCATCACACACAAAATACGAGATAAAACAAATATGAACGTGGCGTACCACATCAATCGCATACGGTGAAATGTTTTTTTCATTATCACCTACATCATCATGACTCCATTGTATACAATTAGAGGCTGGTGTCGCGACAAACCCGGCCACTTCCCCATGTTCCCATTTGCACTCTATGATGCACATTAAATATTAAACGGCTTTAGCTTAATGAGCGCCCATAATGCAAACCTAGATGAACTTTCTCAAAAATTATATTTTAGAAGGAATCAAACACAGAGGAAAAAAAGTAAAGGAAATGCCACGACTTGCGGTTATACAGTATTCTCTTCATTGCCTGTCGACACTTGATTCCTATGACCTGTAATAATTTACTTGCTTTCTGGTGGCCAAATAACTGGAGCATGAATTGTCCCTTTCATAGCACTACGATTAGATGATTTGCCTTCTCTTCAGTGTGTATATGAACGATATTCGGTGTTTTTGCCGATATCCACTCCCCAAGGTTGTCTTTATATATAGTAACGCGAAGGAATGCCCCCTAAAGTTTCTCAATCGCGGAAATTTAGGGAACATCCTAGAAATCGATGATTCCGAGGAAACAAAGCTTTCTAAAAACCACACTGTCGACACCGTTTCCCGCCGAGTGAAGCAAACGCGGAGCGGATTCCATTCATGCTTTATACTGGATCGATTTAGAGCATAAAGAAAACACAACAGTAGACAAGTCTAGTTCATTAGCAACAATCTCGATACTCAATCTACGGTCAGATTCCAACAATTGTCGAACACGAGCCACATATCGTGGTCGGTTTTGCTGGTTGACAGCCGCCCAGAGCGTTGTTCGTCGTGAACCTCTTCCCTGCCCTCCTTATAGGCCTTTAACCACCTCGAAACTTGTGGGTAGAACGGAAGGGAGTCACCGAAAGCCTCACGAATCACTATGTTAGCCTCCTCAAGAGATTTTTTAAGGTTTGCACAAAACCTAGTAATCTCATATCGTTGCTCGATCGTCGATTCAATATTTTTCGTGACACGGTCTGCGGTTTACAATAACTGACGTCCTGCCGCTTTCATAGCTTGAAGAGCACTGAGACTGCTTTTGCAGCAAACCTTAGTATTTCCTCCACCAACGTCAAGTAGTTTAATCCCCCTCCATCTAATAGGGAGCTACTTCGATAACTTTTGAGTGAATGTACGAAATCTGGAAATACATTTTTTTAATCGACTAAGTCCTATTACTTTTGGGACTTTTTTGATATATACGAGTAAACATGTATAGTTGTGTGTTTTTATATGTACGAGTATATATATATTAGATACATATTTTAAAGTATTTTCCCCCAATATTTCCACCCAAGTATTCGGGGGCAACTCGTTTAGTAGCATAGAAATATAATAAAGAAATTGCGTTACCTAGATTGTGAATCTCTTACTAATCTTATACAACTAGCATGTAACTGAACTCAAAATATGATGAAAGATATATAGATATGGCTGCTCATTTTTCAGCCAATAATTGTTAGATATTTCAGTCTAAAACGTTCGAAAACTAAATTTCAAATGTATTTTCAAGCACCTCATAGTTAAAATATGTAAACTTTATGGCGTAGAATGTGACTGCACTCACGGGGAAATTCCATTAATTCTCGTTAAGATGGAGGACGACAGCCATACTTCGGTCCTTTATCCCAATGCCAACACCCGTGAACAAAAAGCTAGCGAAAAAACGAGCACTGATTTCGCCAAATGTTGAAATTTCAAGCGTATTGTTACCCTTATGACTTAGCCTTGCCCTTAGGAAGTAAGGGTCCATCGCTTCGCTTGAGAAGGGTGACGTCTACTTCTTTGTCCTTATAATAGAGACGTCATAGCGTTAATGATCCCGTCCAAACCGTGGAAATCATTCATTACCTTAGAATTTCAAATAGAAAAAAAGTTAAATGAGATGCCGGAATCGTTCTCCGAAACGCCATATCGAGGATTAACAAGACATTTACGCTTCGCGTGAAGCTATATAAGAGAACCGAGCTTGGAACTCTAGTGATGCAGCAAAATTTATCGAGTGCCGCGCAAAACGTAATCCCTTTTTTTGTCCCCATATGAAAAAATAATCGGTTAATTTTAAGTTTCACAGCACCTTAATCCTTATTTTCCAGGAGATTTTTCTAAGGCTCAAAAAATTCTGAAAATTTTCGAAATTTATAGCCTTTTACTAGGACCTCATGTAATCCAGAATTCTCGAACAATGCACGAGGAATATCTTCGTATTATTTCGCAAACGTGAAAGCCTCCACGCCTTTTACTGCACATGGATTAGTGCATAAATATTCACTTCGAAAAATGCTGATGCGGAGCTTAAGCATTTTTATGAATTTGTATCCCCACGGTGGTGTTATCATTGGTCATGCAATCCAGTTTCCCGTATAATTCCACTTGTTTAAGTTCTGAAGCACAGACGAACTGAGAGGTCAAATATAAAACATTTTAAAGGATAAATTTATGGATCTTAAGCAAGCAGTAAATGTCGGTACAATTTTAGACTTCATATCATCAGGCATCCTACCATTTTAACAAGGTAATCGTGATATTTTAAAGGTAGGTTTTTTCACGATTCTTATCGACTATTTATTTCAAAGCATCGTTGGAATTTCATATTTCTTTTGTTATTTCCTCGTAATTTCAGCCTATCTTCACGCCTTTCAAAGATCGCACTCTCTTCCAGCCTCTATCTCTGTAAAAATTTCACTGTAAAGGTATTGGGTCCGATTTTCAAGATGATTTGGCCTAATATTTCTTTCATCCAATTATTTATTATATCTATTCACCTGTATCTACGTGTATATATTTTCTTTTACAGTGTTGCTTGGGTGTCCGAACGTTGGAAGGAAATTTGAACCTTACTTAGTTCAATCAAAGCTATTCTGAAATCTTCCGAGGTATACGAACTGGTTTCATACGTCAGTAACTTGGGTTCACTGAATGTTTTACGTAAAATATTTGGTGAAAGAAAATAAGAACAGTAAAATTGGGGAATATTATTGCATTACTGGTTAATAAGTCTCAATTCAAATACATTTTAATGACCTGCACTTACGCCCTCCTATTCACCTAAATGCATTTTTAATAATTGGAGAAAATTATTTAAAATTTATCAATTTATTTTACCCACGTTAAAGTTTGGTTTTTAGGCGGTCCATATATGCCGAGAAACGGTTTATAAAGCGGTTTTAAACGGTTTACATTGAAAATCTCTGCGTTTGGAGATATATTTTATTTATTTTGGTATCTATATCATTAAGACAAATATACACCATAAATAACGCGTGATTAGGTAAAAAGAGACGTCTCAGGCGCGTGATATGGTGGAATATCATTTTTAATTAAAAATTTGCAATTTCCCACAAAATAAAATTGAATACGACCGGTTTCAATGTAACTTCAACATCATCAGTTGACCTCATGATGATTTAATATATGATTGAAACCGGTCGTATTAAATTTTATTTTGTGGGAAATTGCAAATTTTAAATAAATAAACGTGATTTATTGCAACTTCGCTTATTGTAACGGTGATTTGATAACCCTTGGACCCTGAGGAAATATTCAGAAGGTCAATCTGCGAAATACGGCAGTACAAATAGGTAAATCGTGTCCTGTAATACATTGAATACTGTGTTTTGGTTGACCTGTGATGACGTTGTGCGATGAAAATCCCGGGAGTAATGGAGGAAGATGTGTAATGGACAAAAAATGAATGGTTAAATAATAAATACGCAAGTCGAGCAACTCCTCTCCCAATTGCTGGGCACCATGTTGGCAACGCAACAGGGTTCAGATGGAAACCCTGGGGAATAATCCCCACACGCGGGATAATTGCTCATGCACAATACGAACTCCGAAATGTGACCCAAAAGGTTGGTCAGTTCGTCACAAAAAATGGTTTATAAGGACACGCATATTTAATGCATGGATAAGACAGCTGGATAAGACAAACAGAGAAGAGTTATTGATGATCACCGTGCAAACCAGGTCAGAAAAAATTCCGTTTTCGAATAAGTAAAGCCGATGAAAAAGCTCAAAATCGAAGTAGCACATAGTGTAATTCAGGTTAAGCGATAATTTGGAAATAAAAATATGCATTTTGAACTCCTAATATGAACGGGTTAGAGCAAAGAGAATCATTTATTTTGATATTTTATTACCCTGCAAGCCACCAATAGGGTGTGTGGCAGGGGGTGAACACACATCAGACTGATTTTGACACGAATATGACCCTAACGCGGTAGGGCAATATTATCCTGATCTCTTATTGTTCGTGAAAAAAATGGAATCTTAAATCCATCAGTTCTACACCTAATTTCTCTAATTTCACTGACATCATCTCTCCTACCGAAGTACGTTGGGGGTAATAATACGTTTTCAACATTACTGCTGAAGAGACCTCCTTCCGATTAATGCAAGAGCTTCATCCTATAATTTAACCTTAGCTCCGTGAGTGATTCCCAGCCTAGCTGCTCTAATATTTTGGATACGCTACTAAGTTTATCATAACAACGTTTTACAAATCTAGCTCCTCTACGCTGCACGCGATCCAATTTGGCATTGTGTAAAATGGTTACAACTCTTAAACTTCGTGAGGGCCCCATATACTTTCAGTATATTCTAAATTAGGCCTAACGAACGACAGATAGCATTTCTCTTTGACGTTTTCATCCTATTTACTGAGTACTCTTCTAATACATCTCAATGTTTTATTACCTTTTCCATCTCTTCTCTCAATGTGTTTCACCCAGGAGAGATCGTGAGTGAGGTTAACGCCTAGGTATTTAATTGAGTTTACACATTCCAATTCGGTGTTCCCAAAAAATGTCTGCGTAACTTGTAACAAAATCATATGAAAATTTACATGAGAAATTTAAAGCACATGCGAACTTTCCAAAATGCTGCCTAATACCACAAATCAAAAGCGATCAAGTTGTGACCACATAATTTTTAATGTAACAACAGAGCCTCATCTCCAGTAAAAGCAAGGTTAAATGTGCGATAATGTCCCAAAAGAAATTATTTTAGGGGACATTACCAGCCTACTTTCTATTATAAGAATTTCTTTGATTAAAAATAAATTCTAATGATGTTTTGCGAGGTCTGGCAATTAATTAACATCCGTCTATCTTAGAAGTTTGTATTAAAACATGCAGGAACTTAATGGGAGTCGTGAAAAAAAGTTCCAAGAAGAATCTTGGTGGGTTTACTCCTTTTAACGGTCTAGAAACCAACTGGAAGATAGTACGAGAAAGTTTCCGACGTGTGAAGAGCTGTACACCCAAGTAAGGAGGAATCGGGCGCACTTGATGCATGGACGGTAATCAAAAGAGCACTCGAACACAATTTCAAATGAACACTTCTTTCAGTGTACATTCATGAGCTAAGTAGCAGCTGAGTGAGCGGGTGATCGTTCAGGTTGCGAGTCATTTGCATTCATCTAGTGTTTGCACTAAAATGGCCTCCGATGTAAACTCCAGAGATTATTCCATTAATATTAACAAGTTTTCCTTGCAGTCACGAGAGTAGGGATAATCCAGACTGAATATATGTGCTCATGGCACACATATACATACGCGCGCACAAACACACACACTTACACGACCTATACATATATTATGTTTGAGAATACATGTAATTCTCACAACAACTCAAAGTGTATATTATAAGTATATTTACATATATATACACATATGTACATATGTATATATATGTACATATGTATATATATATGTACATATGTATATATATATATGTACATATGTATATATATATATTTATTTATTTATAAAATATGTACATATATTTAACATAAATATATACATACAGACTCATACATACAATACCTGATGGGAACATCAGGATAAGGGAGCCTGCGTCGGTGGGATAAAAGGGATCAATAATGGGACAGGAAGAGTGAGGGGTACACACACCAACCCTTAAGGATGGGGAGTAGGAATGCCAGTATCCTTTTTTTAAGGGCCACTGCTTCGCCCATCGATATAGGGAAAGGATAAAGAAAAATATACACTCGGGCAACTTGCCCTAGTGGATGAGGAATGCGCATGCGAGAACAAAAACCCACCACTCAGCAATGTAAAAAGACGTTAAAGCACTACGACAGCGAATGTATATAGTATGAACGAGAATGACCATTTCGACACCAAATTTCATGCAAGGGAGGAGTTGCGAATACAGCTCAATGGGTCACCAAGGAATCATAAAACCTAATGTGAAGACCTGAAAGGAGGCCCGATCGGTAAAACATGTCCTTGAAGTTGAAGGTTTCGATGCGCAATCCATCAGAATTCAGCTCCGTGCTCGAATCAGAACACTTTCACGATTTCTATGTTTTAACTAGTTACATTAGTTGAGCTGAGCCAATCGGATTCCTCTAAATTTCTTATGTCTCATTGAATTAAGGAATCCTTAATTATCCCATCCCTATTCACACTGCTTCCCACAACCAGTCTTTTGATGACTGCTTCTCCGTTTCAGTGATTGAAACCCTTCCCAATCCCGCTAGTAGCATAGAGGTAAGAACCCGCGAGATGGCACATATCTGGGTGCTCCAATCTTTTAAACCCCCCGGGCTGAACCAAACCCACTGATTTCATCCAATGCTGCCTACATTTTCCCTCCCCCACCTTGTCCGCTTCCTATTGGTCCCTTACCTCTCCTCCCCTCACCCTTCTCATGCATATGTCTTCTCCGCTCTTCCCCGATAACACCATTCTGATGACGACGGCGGGGCCGTAGAAACGTCATATATATTATCCTATTATATAGAAATTATCAAGATATTATTGTGAGTGTCTTTTTATGTGTTCTCGTGCTGTGTGTTACTGTCTAAGTTTTATATATATGAGCCGTTTCCACGGCTTCTCCCCCTAACCGATTCCCCCGGTAGAGAAGGCCAATTGAAGAGGGCCCCAATCGACAAATCAAAAAGGCCCCCGGGTATATATATCGGGGAAAAACCCGAAGAGCGGGCTGTTGCGAGAGGGAAGCCGACGAACTCCACGCCTCCGTCTCCAGTCGCCGCCGGTAGCACGGTATCTTCCCCCCCTCCTTTACCTTACCTTCTCCCGGACCATTCCAGCGCCCTCATATATATATATATATATATATACACTTTTTTGGAAAACCCACAAACGTGTAATGTAAATTCACTGATAAGTCATAACAAACACAGAAACCAAAACACAAAAGAGGAAAAACTCACTGGTTCTCGAATTTTCGGTGGTCCCACCACCTTTCTCAAGAGGAATTAGGAACAGAACTCAGGAGGGAGGGAGGGGAGGAGGTTCTGTTCCTAATTCCTCTTGAGAAAGGTGGTGGGACCACCGAAAATTCGAGAACCAGTGAGTTTTTCCTCTTTTGTGTTTTGGTTTCTGTGTTTGTTATGACTTATCAGTGAATTTATATATATATATATATATATATATATATAAATCATCGCAAGAGGTCTACTTTCAATGTATACAACAGAGTTAATTTTTAATTACTTTTATTTCTTTACTTTTTTCTTTCACTATATTTACTTTATAATTACTTTAATTAATAATTAAAAAATGACACCGTCAATTCATGAGTGATCCCCGGCCTAGTTGCTCTCTAACAATACAGAAACGCTATTAAAATTAAATTTATCACAAGGTAGTTTCTATTCACCTAATGAGTGCCAGAATGTTAGCAGAACAGTGAAGTATTCCGCAAACCACAGTGCATCGTATTCTTACGGGAGATTTAGCCATGGGAAAGGTGCTTGCCAAGATTTTCCCCAGGGTGCTGTCTGGAAATCAGAAGGCTGTACGTATGGCAATCTCGCGTGACATACTGGTTTTTCACTGAATTTTTTCCACTTATTGAATAAATATGTTTTCCGCAAAGCACTTATCGCATATTCCAAATGCGACCTAGCCAACGCAGTTCCCTCATCCACCTGAGTGACTTCCGCCCTCTATAGTAACCTTCAATCTTGACGTCAAATTATTGATGCCCACTTCCGCTGGAGAATATTCTTGTACTGTATTTTTTTAACTTTCCCACACACATTCTCCAAATCTTCTCTTCCAATCGATCCGTATTTCTGCTCCACCAGACTTCGCGCTTCTTCCAATTAAAACTACACCTTTCTCACAGCAACCAGGTTTTTCATTACCTTTCAAATCTCATATTTTGGATTCAGTTTCGGATAATGAGTTAATTTTATCACAAAAAGATCAGACCTAGCTAGCACTGGTTTCTAAATGTATCTTGTAAAAGGTGGCTTTATCTCAATATATTCAAACAATTCAGCTTTTTTTTTACTGCCCATATAGTCCTCCCAATGGTTCTGCAGTATCTGCTACTTTTGCGTTAACTTCGATCTTTGTAGCGGCGCCTGATTAACTTCCAATTAGTTAAGATGCGATCTCCAACATCAGTTTGGTGACAAGTAGGGTTTATTTAGTTCCTAATCCAGTTCATTAAGATTTTCACAAAAATGTATAATATGGAGAAGGACGGAAATGATGAAATACTATATACAGAATGGAAAGCAATAGAGACAGTGAAAGATGGGGAAGGAGAGCGAATTATTGGAACAAATCCAAAGGAGATAGAAAGCTGGATACAAAGTGATCATAGGCAATGGGTTGATGAAAAATTTGAAAGAAGATAGAATGTTAGCCGTGCGAGGAAAGAGTAGAAATGGAATGGGCATTTAGGAAGGAAAGAAGGGAGGAAGTTAGTATGCAGAATTGAAAATGGACTTACTGTGGTGTCGGGTGTCAGGTTGTCTTTTGTAAGGAGAGGCATGCATCGTTGGGCCGTTGTATAGGCTATTTTCATCCAAAACCGGATTAAAACCGTAGAATACCATAAAATGACAATATTTTCAGAATATGATTGGGGATAGTTTCACTATAAATAAAATTAAGTTTTTGGAAATTCAGATAAAAAATCATTTGAGTGCAGAATATTACACGTTTCAAAGTTGGTGAATAAGACCCAAATTTGGGGGTCATTACCTTTCCGTCCGTACCCTTCGGTTTCCAAAGAACAGAGCCTTTCAATTCCAAAATCATCAATGGCGCTTAATGTGCATGCGCCTTCGTGAGAGCTGTTAAAGAAATATAAGCATTGATGCGTCAAAATATGTGGTCCATAATCGTTCGCTTTCTTCTACACCAATTTCCTGTAATGATCTCAATAGTTTCAGCCTCAACTTTGTGGAAGTTCATTTTAATAAATGAAAGTAGAAAAACTTTGTTACAGTCCACCACTTTATGGAATAATTATCTTATTTATAAATATTTATATATATTTTATAATTATCTTATTTTAGAATTTATCTTAAAGTGGTGGATTGTAACAAAGTTTTTCTACTTTCATTTATTCCTGTAATGGTTTAGGTAAACGGAGTTTATTTGCAAAATATGAATATTATATGACACATTTAAAACATTGCGTTCTATAAACTTTGATAGATCCCATCTATTACTATGCCGCCATCAAATTACTGGACCACCTCAAAATGAGATAAAATAAGCAACACAATATTGTCAAATTACAGTATTTAAGTTAGAGGTCAATTTTAATCACGAATTTTTCACGGTTTTCGAAGTTCACAGTTTTGTGTCCATTATTTTCAGTTCATTCCAAATGACTTGGTGATGGCTCCGGGAGTTAAAGAAAGAAACAGTTTTTAGAGCGTAAAAGGGAAGCATAATCGTTTAAATAACATAAAGCAGAGAACAGGTAATATTTAAGTGTAATTTTAGACATAATGCTATGTATTAAATGCTAAAAAGATATAAGTAAAAAAAATGAAGACAAATTAATCATTATGTAAATGGCGCTACGAGTATGATTTGGGAACAATGGACCGCAATTCCATGCCACCTTTCACGAAAGCAATAAATTTTCCCTATTTCATTATGCATGCATTCACTATGAAACTATAAAGATCACCAAAGGGAAAACTAATACGAAAAGCAAAACGTGGCAGAATATGCACATATACAAAAAAAATGAAATGCGATCAATAATGAAATTACGTGGCTGCATGACACATGTTCGTGGAAAAAGACAACGCCACTGAGACAACCCATACGTGAAACTGGTTGCAATAAGAGGAAAAATGCATGTGAGCAATTAGAGGCTCATACGACTTTTTTTTAAAACGAAGAGTTGTATTGGCAAAAACGAGCATCTCCCCGTCTCATTAGCAAAAATTTAATTTCCCAGCAAATTGAAATGAAATTGATGTCAGGAAACTCCTCCAGCAATGCGCATCAATTTTCCATTTGAATTAAAACTGCATGCTAATCGTAGAGGATAATTTAATCTGGGCCATGCACATTGAACCAGGTAACTAAATAATATGTACTCGATACGAAATAGCATGCACTGCACTTGGTATCAATTGGTATTCTGTACCATAGAGCCTATTTTAGAGTTATAAATAATCGATTCGACTTATTTGAACTCAATTGGATTCCAGTTCGAGCCTAGAAAAACCACTAAAACGATGAGTTAACGGGATGGAATGTCATTAGAAATTTCGCAATTAGCCACAATAATTATTCTGGAGAAAAGCTTCAAAAGTTGTCTTAACTGAAAAATATCATAAATCGTATGGAAAATGAGGTTATCTCTTCAGAAACTTAAATAGACGACTGAATGGTAAATTTAATCAAATATTTATAGTTTAAGTTACCAAATTAAAGTGTGAATATCAATTTTGCGGAGTTCATTAAATGAAATAATTCGAAAATATCAACGGTGTTATGAAAAGCCATTGAGGATAGGAGTCGATAAAACGTTGAATACAAAATTTTGAGCATTAGGAGGGTAGTGCATTGATTGATTCATAAAATGTGAAGGGTTTATTAACAGTACAACCCTTACATTGAACCTCAAATACCATTTAATTGAAAAATTACGTAAGGGCAATTCAATAGAGAGAAAATAATTTATACTAGCATTCATGCTCACGAGGTCATATTAAAATTCAAGTCTTCTTAATTTTAATAACTCTCCCTTCTCTGATCACCGATGGTAAGCATTTTGCCAAGAAAATGAAATATAGCAAGTTTTTTTTCAAACAGCTATTTTAAAAGAGTTAAATTCTGTAGGTAAAACGCTTCGAGTCCTTCAAGAAGTCCTTAGACAATCCAAGATATGGCAATCGTAGTTAAGGAAAATATTTGTTTTTCACAAACAAACTTACTATTCTGTTATTGATGACAAAAAACATACTTATTCAGTATTGCCTTATCCTTGCATATATCTTACTGCAGCAGTGGTACCTTGTTTTGTGCATGCTATTCTATTTCTAAGTCTCCTTATATTTTTGCCTTAAAAGTCTCATTGACTACATCCTTACATGAATTTCTTCGTCTAATCCTTCCTTATAAACCACTCACCTTTCAATCATCCGTCTATGAACTAGTTGAGCAATGATATTGCATCGGATTTTGTCAAAAGTTTGGAAATTCTCAAAGCAAATCAATTCGTAAGATTCGGTAGGTGTTTATAGACGATGGTTTAAGGGTAACACAAATTGAGGAATAGTTCAATCGGTTCAAAAATGGTCGTCCATAGAAGGTGGAGAGTGATCAAAGTTCTGGGAGGGCACCAACTCTATTGCAACTGTCTTCGAGAGGGTGGGCAGTCTGGGAATGAGAGATCGTCGTTTCGCCGTCAGAGTGATTGCCAAAAAGGTTGTGATTAGAAAATATTTCGCACATGCAATTTTTCGTGTTGATTTGAACATTCGAGGAGTGGCTGCGAACAGTAAGAACTCCTATCTTGAGGCACAGGGTCTCTTGGGCACTACCAACACTGATCACGAGTTTTCTTAACGCCGTAACAACGGTAGATGAGAGAGTAGTAGATGGTGTGAAGAAAAATAAAAGTAATACCTTGTTCAATTGAAAAATGTGGAATATCCGTGGAATTGTGCATCAAGAATACGCACCGTAAGGACAAACATTGACCTTTGGAGGGCGAAAAGCTGAAAGTTGCATCATGGCGATGCTCCAGCCGGTTCATCGCACCTTTTCCCGATTTTTTTAGGGAAAACATGGAATTTCAGTCTTTAACCAACCTATGCTCCCTACTCTCCAGGCTCCTCGCGACTTTTGGTTGTTTCCTGTGTTTCATGTCTGGCTGTGTCTGGGGAAGACGCCATTGTAAGGACCCCGCTTTGAGCGTGGGAAGAGATTATATGCAAAAAGCGACGGTGGAGATGAACACCATTCCTAAAGAAACCTTTGGGAATGTGTGTTTTCGACAGGGGAGAATCGGTTAGCTAAGTGTGTGGAGGCGCAAAGGGACCACTTTCAACGGGATTAAGGTCCAAATCCCGTCATATGATTAAAATATATTTCAAACTACCCACGTAAATATTTAAAAACACACACATATACACAGAATAGTTCGGCAAACAAATTATTAGACCAATAAAATTGCCTTTATCATCTTAACATACAGCTAAAAATCAATTATTATTACCATACGATACCCGTTTCATCCGTAATGACTCAGAATTCAAATGAAAAATTATTTTTACTGAAAAGAGACCTCAATGAATTACCGTCAGATTTTTTAAGAGAAACTGAAATAATCTCAAGACCACGTAGCAATAATGCGATCCCTAAATTAAAGTCCACACATATTTCGATGAATGAGCTCAATTCTGTTGGGAGATAAATTGTGTAATAAATGACCAATTATTCAAGGACTTTTTATTTTGAAATATAATATAGGAACGGAGTCTTCAAGATTATAAAAATCAATAAAAGTTTGCTGCCATTTCCAACTTTTTCAATATTTTTTTAACCTTTCCAGAATTTAAGAATTAACCTTTCATGAAGAATTGATGAATCCGTGCGTGCTCTTGAATACCTATTGATGTTACATCCTCAATATACCTTTAATTCTCACGCTTGTTGGAAAAGCTCTATAAAAAGTCCATAGTAAAATCAAAAACATTTTATAAGCCTTGTATTTATTGAATGAACTCAAATCGTGTATATAAAGTGTCACATTGGCAGATGATTAGTGTAAGAATATTGGTTTTCAGGTAGAATCAAATACTGGCACATAGATAAATATAACATATGGAAAATGGGACACAAACTCGCTCAATACGTCAAACCATGAGAAACATTCTTATCTGCAACCGTATGAAAACTCCAAGCTGTGTCTATGCATCCTAACTCTAATTTCTTTTGGAAAAAAATAAATAATTACGCTACTAAAATTACGCATGTGAAATTACGTAAATTCATCACTTAAAGTTTTCAGTTACGATTCTGCGTTCGAATCTAATGCCCGAAAGAACAAAATTGTGGTACGTTTGGAGCATATTATCCAAATCTTTTAATCAATACAACGAAGTTAAAGAGAAAGAAGGTGGAGGCCATATGGACTCGGTGAGCATGAAGCATGTTGCTGAGGGTATTCTATTCCTTAGAATTATCCAAGCATCAACATTGATGAGGAGATTTACTTTTTTTCTGATCTTATCTTATATGAATTGGTACTATTTTTTCGCCAGTTATATTAACTATATTTTATTTAACTCACAGAGAAGCTAGTAACTATGAAAATATACTTGATAGAGCGAAGGTTAAAAGTGAGCTAAAAAATTTATTTCCTTTTTTTAGCTAATAACCTGGAGGTCACAAGTAAGTAGAAGAGCGGTTTGATAAATGAACGCTTTCGTGCGTTTTTTTAATAAGACGGGTATTTATAAATCACCAATCAGTGTGAACATAAAGTGGTAAATGACTAATGGTAAATTACAGGTAAAGATGAGAGAGTAATTTTATACTCGTAGGACATTTTGAAATGATTTCATGTGGCACGGGTGAGAGAAGAAATTAAAAAGTCGAGTCGGTAGGGTAGACAATTTTTTATTGTTGCTATGCACCTATCTGATTAGTATTTCTCAAACTGTATCTCTGAAAATCATATATTGGTCTGGGAAAGGCACAGGAGATAAAAACTATCCAAGAATCTAATTGGCACTACTTTCAAATTCCCCCCAATTGGACAGTTTTGTGGTCAAATTAGCGCCATTGAGGAATATGGAAAACTACATCGTGCTCCAGGAAAATATAAATCAGTGCAATGCGTATCGGTGTCATTTGTGGTGGAGGTTGAAACATGGGGCATCGGCTAAATTATGTCAACTGGCCTTTGTCTCCACATTTAATTAAATCTCTTGCCAATTTCTGCCTCACTTCAGAGTGAATATTTTCTGTGAATCAAATTTAAGAGCAAAGAGATAGGCAGATTTCTACTGCACATAAGAAACTTAATGTTTGTTAAAAGATCTACACTACTACCACTACTACTCTCTACTGTACAATTTTAAAGAGAGGTCGCTCCATCGTCAAGTCACAAATGTGTAAATAAAATTAAGTGATGATTAAAACCAAAATGTTTTCTATTTTTCTTTGAACAGGACTTTTAAATTTTATTGACATTCATTGAGGTGTGTTACCGCAATTTATTACTCCGTGAGAGGTTGGGAAGGTATAAAGTGTATGTACGCGTTTTTTGCGTCATCGGTTTGTTGTTGGCAACTGTCGGGAGGTATTTTTTTCTGCCGGGCCGTAATGTCACTTTATCCGCGCACGTGGGCGTTAAATCCCTGCTATTGGCTTACTATGCTTAAAAAAGTATACTCGCGGTATAGTTTTCAGGCTTAGCCTAGTTGGTCACTCAGCGGATCAAATATGAAAACCCTTACCCTGATGTCTCAACGGCACATAAACACGGCTTTCCAAAGTCTCTGTAGTTCACATAAAATAAATATTGTCCATAGGTTCCTCTCAACCTCCCTTCATCAATGCCCACTTTCAATGGTCTAACTCTGAAATTAGTGAATTCACCAAGTTTGCCTTGAATCTTTGAAAAAATAAAGGCGAGAATTGCCACATATGGATCATTGTAGATTCAATCATCAAATAGCTTTAAGTGTCACATATTTAATTTATTAAAACGTCATTTAATAACTGTGAATTTATTGTATGAGTCTCCTCATTGGACAATAGCCCTTAACAGGCAAAAGGACATCGACTCATACAGCTCTACTGACTACGACAATTACAATTTCTCCTGGCAGTTGTCCATACCAGTTATGTCGAAGGGTAGCAACCAAACTAGTTAGTAAGCGCAGAGGCTGTTCCTTAGTGAGGCCACTGCAAAGGTATCTGAACCTGGAGTGGCAGCCCCTTAAGATACAGGAAATAGGCAAGAATGTGAGGCAGGATTGTCCTTTAATGTGGTATATTTTGACTTACATGAAGAGAATACCTTAAGGACGGCATGGGAAGGACTTGAGCTGGGAGTATAAGTGTGTGGATATATGAATAATTCAATAAAGGTTTTCAAATGATCAAGCAGTCCTACAGCATAGAAGTTTCAGTTACCATACAGTGTTATACAAGTACAATTCCGGAGTTGTAGAATACATTTAAACCACAAGAAAATAAAGGTAATCAAATTCGCGAGAAATGAAGAATCTAAAACAAACATTGAAGTAAAGGGAATCAACTTGAGCAGACGGAGCTATTTATGTATTTGGGCAGTGCTTTACAGAGGAAAACGGGTAGTAGTTGGGACATTGAGAGAATAATAAAGTAAACGAAAAAGTCATTTGCAAGAAAAAGGGAACTGATGACGGGAACAGAGGGTAAATATGTAATGAAAAGATTAGAAAAACACTTCAATATGGAGCGTAGTGCTTTACGGATGTGAGACAATTTTTGACGAAAGAGGATGAGCGTTAATTGGAAGTTCTTGAGATATATGTGTGAAGGAAAATGGATAAAATAAGTTGGACTGAGGGAGAAGGACAAACGCCGGGTTTTAATTAGGGTGGGCCAGGAGAGGAAGTTACAGGGGCAATCCGAAAAAAGGCAGAGAAAGTGTTTGGAGCAAATAATAAAAGGTAGTGGATGTTGAAGGCGGTAATAGAATGAAGAATGCTGGGGATATAGGATGGAAGACAATAAGCTCTTCAGACAGCATAAAGACTTGCAGGAAATACTGCCGGGAATACAATAGTTTTCTCTCGTGAATCTTAGTTAATTATCTAGGGAGCGTTGCAAACTTACTTTTATGGGTATAAATCCTCGTGTAATAAATTAATTGTAGAGGAAATATCACATTCAAACTTATCATAATTAATTTATAAATATATTTCTTGAGTATCAATGAATAAAAATCTGCAGGAACCCCTTGCCTAATGAGATTAAATGGAAGTAATCTGCACTGAAGCATTTCATTTTTACAAGTAAAAGGTTATCTACCATGATTTGAAAAAATAAAGATAGATCCGCGTGCGAGTTTCCTTTCGTTCGTCCGAGGGCATTCGCGGCCCCAACTTCGCACACACCTTTCTCATGCCCATGCTTTCGGTCACAAGTCGATGTACATCACTTTTAGGGATGCCAAGTTCATCAAAAACCATGCGAACATTTAATCTGCGATTCCTGTCCAATAAAACCGTCACTCTTGCCAGAAGTTCGTCATTTATTTATTATTATACTAACACTATATGAAATTAACACTATAAAATGTCCTTATACAGTAATAATACGTTGAGAACATGAAGATTAATAGAATTATAAAAAGCCATGGCCTATTAAAAGAATTAATGGCTATGTATATATATATGGCCTATTAAAAGAATGAATGGCTATATATATATATATATGTATATGTATTATTATATGTTTGAATAAGAGGAGAGAGGTGTTGTATTTGGCATTGGCTGTGCCTAAGTTTGGATACGTCTCGAGCAACTGAAACCTTAGGCAAAAGGAACCTCTTTCGGAAATAAACATTTAACAGACTAAACCTCCTTTTTCAAGAGAAATTCTCACAAAGAAACAGAGAGCGTGACGCAATTACCCTCTGGAAATCCTGGTCTGAGTGCTGCTAAAAGCGCGCTAGTGAAATGCACGACTTAACGTACAAAATGCTGTGGAAGATTTTTTCCCATGTTTTCTTCACGACGCTCCCTTTCGAGCTAGTTTAAGTTAAAGAGTTTGCTTTTAAATAGTTTGAGGAAACTTCCATCCTTTCACTTAAATATTTCTTCTATACTGCCCTGTCGTCGTCACTATCACATTCACACACTGTTTGAGACATTATCTTCCGTTCATGGAGCGACTTTGAATCCTCGTCTTTGTCTCCTCATTTGCACATGAGTTTTTAATACATTCCTTACTCTTCTCCCTAATGTTGCCTATCATCAAGCCTGCATTCACATTGAATTGTTATGCATATTAATTCCTTCCACTTTTAATACTTATTTGCGCTCCGGGTTTACTCTCTACCGAGAGCAACTTTCGAAGGCAAAAAAACAGTCGTCCGTTCCACTCACTTCCTCATCTTATGCCCTTGTTTTTTCAATAGCTTTCACAGTGTTTCACCATAATCATACAGGACAATAAATTTGCTCAACTTTCATGGACGCTACGGCCATCCCTTACCATGCACACAGGCAGAATATGATTAAACTATGTTTCAGATAAAAAATTATTCCCTTTCCTTTCCAATTGGTTCACTTCAGCTTTTTTTCCAGCATCATTCACATTAAGTTTTCCTATAGCTTTCTCAGAAGTATTCCTTCGAAAACCATCTTTTATGTATCCTAATAGTCCTGTTGTTTCCCTGGGATACTTTTATCGCAGGATGTACCAAAGCATATACCATTCCAGCTTAAGGTATCACCATCCACTGGTATACAACATACTGGATATCTTATGCTATTGGAATGAAAAATCATATGGTAATGGTGAATCAAGTTTATTTAAGATTCAAGTTCTGCATTAGTGTGGTTGATGAAACCATTAATCAGATGTTATAGGATTTCCTACCAGACAAACTACATACAGTAAATTGCAGTTACCGCACGTAATCACCAAGAAAGAAAACAAAACGTATAATCCGAATTTGTTTTTCCAAACTACGGAAAAAGGAAATTACTTATTTTTTTTAGATTGCTCCTTCCTTTTTTATGTCTGGTGATGAGATGTTGGTGGGGTGATGGCCCACATCATATGCTTTTGTGACGATGGAAGGTTAAAATGTAGACATCTGCATATGTTATAGGAAACTAGAGCCAATTATCCTTAATCCCTGAAGACTCTGCTGTCATCTGGTTTCCCAAATATTCCTACTCAACACTCAACTGATGACTGACCGACTGATGTCAATTACTCTATAACAATTCAAGTCTCATTAAAAATAAAATATTCTCGGGGATAAAATGTTATCCACTACTCTTTTACGATAAAAATACTTTGATTAGTCACATTACTATTGACGGTGACTCAAGTAGTATTCGGTTGAAATAAATAAAGATCTAGACGTTATCTGTTCGACATTTCGGAACAACCCTGGATATCTGTGCATATCAAACTCAGCATGTGTGCGTGACCGTGCTTCGTAAATAAATTGAAAACGTGTGTACGCATCAGGAATGTCTCGGGCAAAACATCTTGAGCAACACGTCTTCTCCAGCTCAACGGAGGTGTCCTCCTTAGAATGGAAAGAGGAGGAAATGAAAGGTACACAAGGAGGAGGAGATAGAGAGGGAGCCCCAAGGGATGGAGACGCAGGAGGAAGGAAGAGGATTTGATGGTACGAGCACACACATATAGGTGTACGCAGTAAGAAGAAGATGGAGAGGAGAAGGATAGAAGTAAGGAGAGAGAGAGGACAAATGAAGGTCAGAACCCGCAATCCCCACGTCAACGGAATTCCGCGTAATTTATTTAACGGGAGGAAGGACACTCCCAAAAGAGGAGGGAGGACACTGCGTACCGGGCAAAGAGGCAAAAGCGGACGGTCGGAACTCTCTCCTTCGCTCGACTCCTGACCCTTTTCCTGCATGGCCGGGCCCTTTATTTTCCGCTTGAAGGAAATAAAAGGGAAGCACAAATCCCCTACCCTTCTCTTGACCACCACGGAATGGTGAGGTGCCCAAAGCACCCTTCTCCTCGCCCCTACCCAACCCCACCATTACCCCTCGAACCCCTAACACACCCTTCCCGATAGCAAATCCTACGTACGACTATCTGCCAAGCTCCTGATCCTCATACCCTTTCCCCTTCACTGAGGAGGAGAGAGGGGTCACAGGGGGACATCTCCGATCCAATGTTCCCGGAATCCAACGCGCACGGGGCGTAATTAAATGCGCGCCCACGGATGGGAATTGGCACTTCTGGACCTCCTCCCCTTCTCCCATCCCTGAGGATCCTGCGACGTCCCCGGGTAACCCCAAGTGTCGTCTCGGAGCTGCGGAGTGCCGCAAACCGTCCCCGCTCGAGTGTTCTCTCCAATGGTCAAGGCTGTAATTTGTTATTTCTTTAAATTTCGTTCACTTGGATGCCAAATAACTACTCGGCCACTTAACATGTTTCCAAATTCAAGGTAAATCACCTCCAGGGAATCAGCTCTTGGTGCTCACATTATATGCACTTGGTTCAGTTATTTTACATGGCTTATTGAATTGAAAAGCGAGAGATAGGGTTGGGTGGAAAAAATATTTCATATAGAGTCGGTGGCGTTCCAATGGAGAAGGATTCAAGTTGTAGAGTGCGCTTTGGTGGAATTGAAGAGATTTCCTACTGAGATGGGGATTTCATACCGAGGAAGGAAATCTCTCGCTGCTTCTGTTGCACTTAAGTGCTAAATGGGAGATTTTTACTAATATATATACTATATATAAAAAATTATTAAACTTTTAGTACAATTACCTTGAGCGTTGTTTACGAAAAATGAATTCCATATCGAATCCTAAAAGAAATTTACGATTCCATTAAAAAAATTTTCTTGATCAAACTCCTGCCCCTGATGGACCAAACCACAATAAATATAATGGCACCGTATTTTTTCTCCTCGGGATCCTAGCAACTCGGTCGGAAGCATTTTTCCACATCTCTTTTTCTTCTATATATTATTGAATGTCGTGCTAAATAACTCTTCCTGTAGAGGCGATAGTATTATAAATTGTAAAAAAGTATCGAGAAAAGTTTCGAAAAAAATATATATTTATTTTCTATATTGCTACAATGCTTCAATATTTTTCAAAGTATATTCCTTTCCTCTCAATGTATATTCCACACTTTTTCCAGTGGCTTTTCCACGACTCGAAGGTTTCCTGGTAGGCGGATTCCGGAAGGTCCTTCAGGTTACGCTTTTAAGATACTCTGACGGCACTTAGGGTCTCATGGTGGTTTCCTTAAAGGAAGTATTTCACTTTTGGGAATAAGAAATAGTCTTTTGGTGCCATGATTACGTTGTCCAAAAATTCAGGGTCTTCTTTAACGCGTTGCAGAAGGTCTTCGCAAGCAGGTTTTGATTTTAGTCGCCCGTCAAGATCTTGGGGACGAATTTACCGCAGATTTTTCGCATAGCCAAATTTTCAGTGATTATGGTGTACACAGTCATTTTATCAACGCCAATACAACCTGCGATTATGCGCACACTTGGCCGACAGTCTAAACTCAGAACCTCACGCAGACGTCAAAAAAAAAAGTTTCACTGATTCTTTTGATACAAATCTTGTATTTATAATGCAAAGATTCAAACTCTAGCTCATCATTTTCTCGTAATTTATTAAGTAAATTTGGTACATACAGAAGTTATTACTCTTTATGACAAGTGAAAAATATAACAATATAAAAGTCATCAATCTATTCGATGGTTTCTGGTTCAACTTTGTGAAAGTTCAAGTTCATTAAATGAAGAACATAATGTATTTTTCCACTATTCTTTACTTTGGTATTAAAGTACCAAAATACAAAACAGTGGAAAAAACATTGTGCTCGTCATTTAATGAAGTCATCAATCTATAAGGAAAGGGATGGAAAAACAATGGTAACATGGAACAAGATGAAGAAACGGTTCTAGTAATGTTGATTTTGAAGGGTGAAAAAGTTGACTTGTTATTAGAAAGTGAGTTCGATAAGATAGAAGAGCCTGAAGAAGAGGGTAAGTATAATTGGTAAGCAATAATCTGGGAATAAGAATGCATACGGATTGGTCGTGGTTTTATTCTGAAACTGTAAATAGGAAATGTAGGACAGTCAGTGGCAGAGTTTAGTCTGTTAAAAATAATTTGTAGATCAGTTTTTTGCACGTTAAATTGGATTTTACAAGTGAAGGACGAAGGCGGAATGGCATCAGGAACACATAGCAAAAACGCGTGACTGTATTTTACAACCCTTCACACTGCATTTTGTGGTCTACATCCGAAGGGGTTGAATTAAATGAAGGGAAATACTTCAGAACTCCGTAAATTATGGCAAAAAACCTTTATGTTTTCTTTTGCTGCAAAATTTGTTGTTGTAGCAGAGAGAGATACGGATGTGAAAAATGCTCTTACTAGATGGGAGAAGAAGGTGAATATTTAAAGCCCCATGATAAGCAAAATCAATGCAAACATTATTGGGTGCCATAATTCATCAGATGGCAACGCAAATTGAGCTGAAAATCAGAAACTAGTAGTAAATAGGTAATGTCATTTGGGAAGCCGAATCAGAAAGAGTTTTAATAAGAAAAAATAATTACCACCATGAGCTCTGCAGAGAGGCATTCAACGAGAAGAAAATTAACTTAATAAAAGTCGAATTCTGGAATTAAGGAAGTATTTCGTCAAACTGAGTAACTGGAGTACACTCTCCAGCTCCCTTTGGTATAGAGCAACATGGTCAGTGGCAGAAATAAAAAAAGAGTAAGAGGAAATATATCATATCTGTAGCCCTGTAAAGGAGATTGAATAAGATCCAGAAGTGAGTACGGCAAAACTATAGGCTTTTTGCAAGAAATAGAAGAACAAAGAATAGTAAAGTAACTCAAAACAATGGATCAATGGAATATATGGCGACATGATGGACTGATGAAGAGACTCGACCAGCGAAAAGTAAGCAAGAAAAACTACGAAAGGACGTCAATATGAGTATATGTGAAGATTGTAGCAAGTGCAAGTTGAGTTTAGTAATGTGTGATTATGATAATGATATCATATCCGTGAAATGATCGAATTGTTGAAGATGCATTAAATGATGTAGCCTGCATTGACAAAACGAACCCTGCTCCCTGGATTTAGCAGATATATTCAATATGTAACTCAAAATATGTAAGCCATTTTTTCGTTAAATAAGAAATCGTGGAAGTCCTTGCGAGAAAAATGTCAATAATTCACTAATTACCTTTTAGGGACCCTTTTTATTTTTGTAAAGTTTTGAATGAAAAAAATGTTTATTAGACGGATGCATTGCAGGAAAAATAAATGCGCCAGTGCCAAGTTTCCACGTGAATAACATTCCTCCGACGCTACCACTAACTTCTCTCATATTTTCATAATGATAAGTAATCACTTTGAAAGTATAATATTTCTACTACTTAAGTATTCCGCCATTAATACGCTTGCCTTAATTTCTCACGATACAAATTTTCTGGGCAGAGATCAATTAGGCATATCTAAGCGGTTGACTCATAATCGCAATCACATAAATGCCAACATTAAGTAAAAAAAATAACAAAAGTCTCACATTATTTCACGAGAGCTAAAATCCTCCTTCATCTTGTACAATGATATTTGAACAAAAACTGAGCAACATGTCTCAAACGCAAACATTGCTTTCATGCACTTCAACTAGAATCAAAACTTTGACGAGGATTTCGCGTGATCAAAGAATGTTTCACGAGGAAAGCTCTCTCTTTCATCATTCAGCACGCTACCAGTCACAATCGATCACCAATTTATTTAATTTTTACAGCATTCAAAAAAAATAAGCAAAATAAATTTAAAACCTTATGGAAGTAATTCAATTAAAAAAATTACGATCATGGAAGCTCCTTCCCCAGTTTTGCTTTCCATTAATGAGGGTCTAAGAACTACTAGGTCTTCATTTAATGAAATGAATTGACGTTTTAAAAAAAAGCGAACTACATTTACAGGAGTGGTAATCAAAGAATCGAAAAATACATAAAGTTCAATTCATTTAGCCAACGCTTCCATTCTAACTACCCGCCGTAATTTAATTTCCGTCGTCTAGATGACAGCACGACCGAATCCATCATTCATTGCTAATCTAGTGGTTACTCTTTTGTGCTTTTCGATCCGATAGGTTGATTTCGCTCCACAGTATTGTTAATTATAAATATTTTGATCTTGGTCTATTCAAACCACAAGTACTGGAAATAAACTTGGAATCGATTGATTCTAAACTATGGCACTTAAATATTTACGTTCATGATCATTTATGCTATTTAAATTTACATTAGAATGGTTCTGATAACTTCAATTGGGTTCTTTAATTTGTTTGACGTCATGTGCATTCAAATTTGTACAAAAATTATTCGTACAACAATTGCTGAAAAGAAATTATTGACTAAAGGGGCCCGGATACATTCATTTTAAATGGCAATTCTGGACATTCAACTGAACTTTTGGTAAAAAGAAATTCGAGCTAAGGTCTAACTGAGACGGAGATCGCTACACTTATTGCAGCGCATACGTTTCTGCCACACCTCTATCCGCTTCAAATCTGAATCCAAACAACTCTTCATTAAACGTCAAACTATGTGTGAATAGGTACGAGGGTAGACTGAAAAGTAATTCACACATTCTTGTAGAGCTCGAAAAAAACAAATAGCAAGATCGAGCAGAAAGTACACTTCTTAAGTGAAGAAATTCAAGTCTTAAGTTTCAAAATCATATATTTATTTTTTAACATAGTCACCGTTAATGCTAACACATTTCTCCCAACGTGTAACAAGTTTTTTCATTCCGTCACCGAAAAACTGTTCCGACTTTTCTCGAATCCAGGGCTTGACAGCTACCTTTACCTCATCGTCCGAGGTGTAATGATTACCCTTGAGGTGTCTCTGAGTTGAGGAAAAAAATGAAAATCGCAAGGTACAAGATCGGGGGAATAGAGGGGGGGGGTTGTGAAATCGGTTCAAATTTCAGGTTTCGCAGTGCCTCTCCAGTTGCGCGAGAGGGGTGCGGATGAGCGTTAACATGTTGCAAGATTATTGGTGCCAGGCTGCCTTTTACAAGAAAAACGACGTCGGAGGTGTTTTTGAGTCTGTATACACTGAGAAGAATTTACCATTGCCCTTTGTTCCAGAAAATTGGTCACATAAACTCGGTGAGCATCCCAAAATAGTCAAAAGTAGTTTTTTTGCTGATGGTTTTCTTTTGAACTTTTTCGCCTGATTAGAAAACGGAGTTCGGTATTCAGCGCTCTGTCCTTTCTCTTCCGGGTCGTAATGGTGGACCTACTATATGACTCGTCATCCGACACAATATTCAAAAGAAAGTCGTCTCCTTCGTCACAGTAGCACTGCAAAGATTGCTCGCAGCATTCCAATCGACGCTGTTTGTTCTCGTCTGTGAGACGGCGTGGTACCCATCATGCACAGATTTTACGGTATGTCTATTGTTCAAATCGACATTTTCCTTGGATATTCCAATATGGTTTACGATACGCTTTTGAGTAATTTGTCGGTCATTTTGGATCAAATCTTCGACGAGTTTGCCATGTTTATCGTCTGCGGCAGTGATCGGACGTCCGATGCATGTTTTTGAATCATGGCTTTTCCAGGCTTGCAACCACGAAACTTTAATACCCACCGATTTACAGTAGACCTATCAACAGCATCGTCACCATAAATAGCCTTTAAACGAAGATGAATCTCAGTAGAAGTCACTTTTTCAGCAGTTGAAAATTCGATAAAAGCACGCTGTTTAACTCACTAGAACACGTCTCCATACTTCCGCTTCTCAAAATACACTGGATGAATGCAAAGACCTCAAACCTGCGCATGCGCGTTGAGGTGAAATATTAGTTCCACATGCCACCAGGAGTGTTTCTGAAGGTCATTTCTTTGAGGTCTACAAACATGTGTGCATTAGTTCTCAGCCTACTCTCGTATTATTATATGTATTGCTCACGCCGTCGAGCTTAGCACTAAGTGAGTTCTATCCGTATCTGTCAAACCTTCGGACTGATAACTGTGTTTAATGGAACATTCAGACGACACTTTGACGAACCAACGCAGATTTCTGTTATCTGTCCCTAATCATCGTGCGTGGTTAATATTTTAATGATAACGACGCCTAATACATTGGATCAAACAAATACTTATGATCGGTGCTGAGAATATTTGAGCATAAAAGAACATCACATAGTAATACCATTTAAGGCGTGATGTTTAGTTAAAGAAAGTTATTGAGGTAAAAGTTGAATGAAATAGCTGCAGCAAGGACTCCTACATGAAGTGAATCAAAATTATAATGGAATTATTGAAATCAAATAAAGGTGAAGGCAATGTAATGGACGAAAAAGGAATGAATTGGAGTTCTTCGTCAAATTTAATCACAATTTATGAGCATTATGTATGTTAATGTCAAAATTCCCACAACCGTGAACCCGTACACCTTTAACAGATGAAAATATCCAATTCTAATTTATTTTTAAATATCCGAATTCTCGCCTGACCTTTCACAAAGACTTGACTGCGCCTTCCGCCTTTTTGATGAATTCACAATTAGTTACAAATCTGAATTTTCTTGAGATTTGCTTCCTTAAACCTTCACGATTCCCGTTACGTGAGACATCTCCGGGTAATTTTATTTTTTTCCCTTCATCCATCCGTCCATCCCTTCCATGAAAAGTTTATTCCTGGTCTCGAAAAGGGAGTCCGGGGGGGGGGTCCGGGAGGGAAGGTGGGTTTCGCTACCCTCATTTGCATTCGAAAAACGAAAAGACGAAGACGTGGATCACAATCGCTCCGAGCTGAATCAAAAATATATATCCTTTAGTGAGACCTTTAATTTCCGGCTAAACATTTCAATGCGGATAAGAAGGTTTAAGACAAAATGAAAAAAAAATGCCGGAAACCGTCCCTGAAGAGGAGGGTGGGCTCGGGAAGGAGATACCCTTTGGAAGGCGAGAATGAGACACCCGGCAGTCGCCGGCGTTTTTATAACAAAGCCCGAATCTTCTTCCTCTGCCGCTGCTCCTCTAATAAGGGGACACCCACCCACCCGGCTACGCCATCGACTCCCCCCGTCCCCGTACGTACTACTCCCACTTCTCTGCATCCTTCCCGATGGAATATGGGTGGGCGTGCCGGCAAGAGAAGCGGTGAGAAGGAGGCCGAGAGGGAGATAAATCCATAAACAACCCAAGGCCCCCCCGATATGAGAGGGAACGCGAGAAAGGAGGAACAAAAACAGTCCGTAAAAGAAAAACGCTTCACCCGAGTGAGGCGCGTGGAACACCCCTCCTCTCAAACCCGAGGAGTCTCCCACTTCCTCCTCCATTGCTATGGAAATGACTCCAACCTTGAGAATAGCACCGCACCAGAAATAATACTCCCCTCACGGTAAGCGCACAGTACCTCGCACAGTTTGGAATTCACCGATGCGTTGGGTGTATCGTTCCCAAATTTTCATTTGATCATTTCATTTTACTTCCCATCAAATATCTCCCGAGTCGTATAATAGAATGAAGTTGTGTTTTCATTCATCACTTTTTTGTCCAATAATTGTTTCCAGTTTAGCGTTGAGAAGAATAAGACAGAGGATATGCCGACCTTCATTCACGTCCTATAGCAAAATGTTATTTTTTATTACACCCAGTGCTGATCCAGTGCCTTAATAATTGGAGGAAAATCAATCATAAATAAAACTATACTAATGGGATTCTCAACAAATAAGATGGACTAAAAATTGAGATGCTGTGACAGGTCTACAAAATATACCTGGAGAAAAAGGTTCAAAAAAATCAAGAATATTGGATAACATAATTATCTTTTCGACAAACAATATGAAATCGAACACAGGATGAAGACAAGAAGAGTACGACTGGACATCATGAGAAAAGTGTGACCAAAAACATAAAGAGTGTACCATTACATTGATCCTAAAAATGGACTTTGAGGCAAGGAATATTTCGTAGGTAAGATTTTTAGGGTATAAAGGGATAGTGCAAAGACTTGAGAAAGTAAGTTGGAGTGGGGAGGGAAGCTAAAAATGAAGTTTTACACATGATGTTAGATGAGAGAAAGTTTCTGGGTGAAATTGGAATAAGGACAAAAAAGTGGGTGGAGGAAATATTGAGAGGTAGTTGGATGTTGAAGGCTGTGTTTGAAGGGAGAATGTTGGGAAAGTTAGGAAGAGGAAGGTAGAGAATAAGCTTCTTGAAAAGCATGATGAGAGGTAGAAAGTATGGAATATTGGAGGGGAAATCAAATTATGAACAAATAAGGAAGGTAGCCCACGAAAATCATGAATGTGAATTGTTGTTTTCGACAGTGCAATCGTGACCTATATATTTTATAAATAACTTATGGGTGGTGATGCCTCCTGAGTACACGGTTAACTTCGTATTTATATTTTCTCTATAAATTTTATAGTCATAAATCTTTAAGAAGTCCATTGGGATTTTTTGCCCATTTGGGCCCAAAGGGTCTTTAAATATATTTTTGTTATACCAATGCTCCCAGAATGTGCATCTTCATGCCCTTAGGTCGTTTTTTTTTAATTATTCAGTCTTAGACCATATGTGCTCAGTTTTGATGAAACTGTTTCGGATTTTCTGCTATAGTGATAAACAACCGTCATAACTTGTAAGTCTAATTAATTTTGAATAATATATTTTAGAGAATACGATTGGCATAGTGCATCCATTTTCGAATGTAATGTTGACAAAAATTCACTCAGAATATAATTAATGGAATGTAAAAGTTGATTCTACTAAGAGCTAATTATTTTAAATATTTTGGCAACAGGAGGAAAAATTTACCTAAACAAATATATCTTTCAGCACAAGATTATATTAAGTATTGGATTTTGAATTTTGTCATGAAATTAAGTAAACAAGTCCGCTAATTAATGACATAAATAATGCAGTTGGCATTTGCTAAACACCATGTAAACATGCATTAATAGCAAAAGAGATTACTTTAGAAGTAACTTTAAGCCTAACTAAATTTTAAATTTGGATACAAAAGTCAACCATTTCTAAATGACGATCACAATTGACTTTTTCATTCACGCATGTACCATTCCTTTTAAATATCTACCACAAATTAAAGAGGGTGCGGTGTCATAGCTTTCAGAAGATGCTCCATGAGCGGTTAAATTACCGACCACCGTGACTTTTTTTAAAGCCTTAAGCTCTTTGATTCCAACGTCCCATTCCTGCTGAATCAAATGTTGTCACTTTTAATTTCCATCACTCGAAAGCCATGAGAAAAAAGTTACTTAAAATATGAGAGCATAAAAATAAACACAACAGATGAACTTGCGACTCACTCAATATTTGACCATTTTCAATGAAAGAGTTCACGCTATAAATTATAGAATTCGCTGATAAGCCAAAGCGAAACCATTGCAACAATTTCAGAGCATAACGATCATTCGCCTTGACCGGGATTCGAACTCGGATCCCGGTCAATGTGAATGATCTTTACACTCTAAAATTGTTGCATTGAAATGCACGTCAGCGGACTCCGTTAAAAGTTACTGTTGCGGCATCTCCCGCAGTTTCTTGAAAAACGAAATCAGTAAATGTTTATAATGGCAAAAGGTACTTCATTTCATTCAGAACCTTCATTATTATTTTCAAAATTTAACACGTCTAAACTCCATGACAAGTTTGAAACAAAATAATGAGTCATACAAATTCAAATTGATGCATAAAATATTTCCTTCGTCAAAGAAATTGTTATGAACTTTCAATTTATTACAGCTCATAGATTGAAAAGTAGATTTTTCCCTAAACGTGATTTTGATTCCCGGTTCAAGCAGACGATTTGTACTTTGGACGCACTTTGTACATAATAAAATTAAATAAGTGAGCAGTGCAAAGTTCATTTTCACTGACTAAGTGCTTCCCCACCACGTCACGCAGGACTCAAATCAGTCAATAGAAAACGTATACTTTCACTTATTCTCTCCTTTCTTCCCACAAGTCTGTATTATCAACTGTGCGTAGCCTTTTTCTACGGAAGGAATCATCTTTTCATGGGCTGCTGTAGTCCCAATATCTGTCTTGCACATTTCAACTTCCGATCGGGTTAATAGTTAGGAGCAGCCTTTTCTCTCCCTTTTCCCTTTCCTGTTCTTATAATGGAGTTGCAAACTTTTAGTTTTTGGAAATTTATTTTTATTTGCTGAAGGATTCAAACCTTTTAAACCGTTTCCGCAACATGAATAATAATTTTAATGTGCAGTTTCAAAAAATATTTTATCATCATTATCTTTATCCAATGAATGCCATTTAGAGCCAAGTACTTAAGGAAAGTCCAATCCTTTTGGTAGAGAGTATTAGTCTTTCGAGAGGAGTAGTTCAGTACTTGTGTGTAAAAATTACCTGAAATATTGTACGATTGGTATTTTTATCCATAATTCAGAAAATGGATTCATTTGGTGGATGAAAAAGGATATAATTCCTTTTTTCTTTCCAGACGTCCATCCCTGAATCAAATGTTTGCTCACGTGTCCATTATTCAGTTACGCTGATTTATGGAAAATGACTTCTTACGTGCAAAGTCATGAAGAACTCATCATCTTTGATGGTGAAGCCGTAGTAAACTTCATACCAATTTTTTAAGATATTCCAAAGTTATTATGCTTAATCCTCAGACTCTCGTAGCAAATTACATTATTCGAAACGCAGACATTGCCCAAATATGACAAATAAGAAATGATAACGGAGCTCATTTTTATGTAAACGTTTTTCACACGACGTTTTGAAAACGTTCTTACAATAATACTAATTAGCATGAAATCATCACTATGAGTAAAAAGAGTCTCTTCACCCAAATGAAAGTCAACGAAGAAAATGGTAAGAAAGACAAACAACAAAAGAGGTCTTTCATAAATGAGAGGAAAATCTGTTGTCAGCAGGAATAATCAATTTTAAGCACCAGACGAAATAACAATGACCGGACATTAGGAGCGGCCGTTTGGGTCGAGTGTCGCCGGCAGAGGGGAGTTGAATAGGCCTGACCGTACATGGGAGTGGCCGAGAAGCGACGCACTGCAGTTTCAAGAAAAAGTAGCGGCTTGAAAAAGAAAATTTCCGGCTACAAAAACTTGGAACAGTCTGGCAAATGTCAGGTCCAGACTCCGTCTAAAAAACAATCAAGACGACTGCCACAAATCAGGTTCAGTTTCCATGGTTCCGGAAGGACCGTTTTCCAAAAATTCAGGGTCTGCCGGTTGACAATTCAGACTTAATTCGCTGAAATGTATGACTCCCTCCAGTAATTTAGGACCCACTATGAATACGAGTGTCAGCTGAGTGCAGTACGAGAGAATGTGTGATAAAATAAGAATTGTGAGTATCCATTCGTATATTCCATAGTAGGAGGGTAATATAAAAACCAGACAGTGGCACTCAACTTCATGATAGATGAAACTAATAGCACGATATTTTGTTGGGATTGCTGAAATAAAATATTTATGCCATTTTATTGATGACAAATACATTGAAAATTCTGATTGAGAATATTAATGGCCAAATCCCTTGTCTTTTCACTTTGATGCATTGAGTAATTTTTGCTACCAACTAATCCTTAAATTATTTCAGCTGAACGTAAAAATTACCAATTCCACTCCGCAGTTTCATTTTTGTAGAATGACGAGAATGATCTCTTTTTTATGATAATTTGCAGTGTAAAAGAAAATATAAGCAACAATTTTAATATAATGCATAGATTATTGTTCTGAAGCCTGATCTTTGTGGAAAAGAGGATGAGCTTAAAATAGACTTTGAAGATGTTATCAGGGAAAAGAACGACAAAAATATGTTGAGAAGAGAGGAAGACAAGCAACAAAGTGTTGCTTATGGTGAGGGAAGTATTTTGGACGGATTTCGAGGATGGTCGTAAATGTCTGTGGCGGAGAGGTTGATATGAAGTGAGATGCTCTGATAGAAGGGAGAAAGGTGCGTAAGCTGGGAAGATGAAGGCGTAGAATTGGCATTTTGGAAAATATGAAGGAGAGTAGAAAATACGAGGATCTGAAGAACGAAATAGAATAGTTAGGCTGACGCAAACTGCTTAAGGGATCCAAAAAATATTCGCAATATATTGTATTGACTTAACAGCCTGTAATTATTCGTATTTTTTATGGTTAATTTTTCCGCCATATTTGTACACTGACTTGAATGATAATTCATAGTTTTCCAACGTTTTCTAATTTTGTAAGAATACTAGTTATTATTCGGTGTGTATGTAGTTAAATAATTTAGGAAAAATTTTAAAAAAATCATGTTATAAAAAATAGCGTACACTCTTTCTCTCTAAATATAAGAGTTATACACACACACACACATATACATATATATTTATATATATATAAACCATAAACACAGTAATCAACGCGAAGGTCGGTTTGGCAGGTGATGGTAGAGTTCACCCAGTACTAAGCCCGACGGCGTGTGAATATTCACACATCAGTGTAGTACGGGGGGGCAGTTCCTTTCCCTGTGCCGGTTATGGTTTCCCAGGAAGATCTGGTACCCGAAAAATCAACTAGCTTGGGTGGAGCTGCAGGTGCCCAGAATTCCTTGCCCGGGAATCGAACCCGGGACCCTCTGGTCAGTAGTCTAACGCTCTACATATATATATACACATACATATATATGTGTGTATATCTATATATATACACATATATGTGTATGTGTATATATGTGTATATACAGATATACACATAGGGAGAGAGAGTGAGAGTTAGAACCTCAACATTTCCTCACACCTCACGTTTTTATCACCCACCTTCGTAGTTTATCTTCGGCCTTCCACTCTGTCAACCCCTATGTGGTTCCAATCGTGAATTTGTGGTACCCCATCATGACTTAGTACGGGTCTCTTGTGTTCCCTCCTCCTCCTAGAAGAGCTATACAATAAGATCTGATTCATGCACTCTACGCAATAGGAATTTTTCTATTTCCTTGCATATTAGCATATTTACGCCACCTGCCACACACCCTAGCAGCAGCTTACAGGGTACCATGTAAATAGAAATGGAATAAATCGATGCATGAAAACGCAAAAGGCTAAGGAGTTTTGTAGAGTTTGGTTATCCCGAAGGGGAGAATTTGGCCAAAATACTTATCCAAAGCCAAACGTGACGCCAATTTTGATTGTAAAAGAAACAATGTCGCGAAAACATGACCTTACGGGAAATGATGACTCGAAACCCTCAAAATTTAAAACGCGAGGAAAAGGCTTGGGTGCGCGAATTCTAAAAGCGGTTCGGGAAAGAAACGCGAATTCTCGGAAGAGCTGAAGAAGGGAGACCCCCTTGAAGAAGGGCTCTTTTGTGTTCGCGGCATGTGGTATCACCTCCCCGCCCACCACACCCAACCTATCCGCCCCGGGGTGTGGGAGTAAAAGGTCGGAGGAGGGTGAAAAGAGGAGGAAAATATATTCCTCCCTTCGTAACAGACAGGCGGGTGGTGGTGGCTGTGGGGTGAGGGAGCACGAAATTTCATCGCTTCCAAAAGCTCCTCCTTGTGTGTGTATATATTTTTCTCCCGCTCATAACTTTCGGGGGTGCTAGGGGTTGGGGGAGAGGAAAACTTCGTTCCCCGAAGAGTCGTGACCTCCTGAACGGCGCTTGAGCGAAAGAACCCTCCCGTTCAAATGAAAATTGATGGACAGCCTTCAAATCGCGCGCCGTGGCGCCCCGCCCACGGCGCTTCCGACGGGGGCGCCGGGCGCTTCAGACATCGGGCACAGAGTTGAGAGAGGAAGACGCCGACGAAATCCAATAAAACACCGCTCCATGACGCCTGACATGATTGGAGTTTGGCATAATTATTACTGCGAGCCGACTGATATTTCAGCTGACGCTACGAAAGGAAGTGAAATCCGATATACCTGCGACAGCGATGGCACGCGAACTTAATAATTCTCAAAGAAGTAAAGTAGACGGAATTCCAGCTCCCTGATAGGCGCCGCCTCCTAGGCGCCACATGCAGATTGCGTCAAATGTTTGAGGTTGCTTCATTCAGCATATTTTAATGAAGATCATCTCAACCCCAATACCAAAACTAACTTATGCCTGTTGGCGGCATAGATGAGAGGAATGAGCGAGAGTAAACGCATCCTTAACTACATCCTTAAGACTTAAGATAATTTCACAGACCACGTGGTTATAAACTCTAAATCAGATTACTTAAAACAGTACCGCATAAAATATACATGGTCTGTCTCAAAATTAAATAGAATAATTCCGGGAAAAAATTTATCACCAATAAAAGTCCAAATTACTGATATTCTTCAAGAAGGCACCACTGTCCGTCGACACACCAATTCCAATATCTCTGCGAATGGCGGGACGCTTCCTGGAAAGCGTCGACGGGAACTTTATTCAGACATCTCGTTACGGCCTCTTTGGTGTCACCCAGCGTTCCAAAATGGTTGCTTTTCAAGCTCCTTGGTATTCTTGGGTACAAAATAAGTGCCCGATGGTGCCACATCGAGGCTGTAGGGTGGCTGGGGAAGCGTTACCGCATTGTGCTACACCGGGATCTCGGACAAGAGGAATGTGGTGTGGGACGGTGCTTTGTCGTGGTGCAACCTCCAGTTGGCGAAGATCTCCTTCATGATGCGTTGCACTCTTTTTCGCAGCCTTTTGAGGGCTTCCGCTTAAAACCAACTAACTTAACACCTACTGTTCCCTGTCTCTCCCTGAGTCTTTGGAAACAACGCCTTTTGAGTCGAAATTGAAAAAGAGAGAGAAACTACTTTTTTTTAACAGACCTTGTATAACTGATATCACTTTTGGAACTGGAATGTCAACAGATATATGCTCCTCCCGAATTTTATATCCAACTACCAATCCGAATCTAGGAAAATATTTTCAATTTTGTATAAGCTTTTAGAAAAAAATATGAAAGGGAAAAATACAATATCCATTTGAACGTAGATTATTGACAACCCTCTTCTTTGTTTAAATATTTCTTTGTTCCCATTATACTCTCAATGTAAACATACCGGACTTCCAATACATAATGGAGCATAATACCACAGGTAAAACTCCATTTATACTGAATGATGGTGTTTTTTATTACAGGCTCTTACCTACTCAGTGGACGTACTTCGCCGGCCCCGGTGGCGGCGGGGTAACGTCCTCGTCTACCAACTGAGAGGTCACGGGTTCGATTCCCGTCTGGGTGGATTTTTCTCCATCCAGGGCTTGGCTGTATGTAATTGTCTTCAATGTAATGTATGTAATGTAAGGGTTAGGTGGAAGAAGGGACTATTAAGTCTCAACCTCGCCCAATTAAGTCGATAATAAATAAATAAAATAAAATACTGTAAATCTTCATTAAAAAATTAAATTCAATATTGCTTTACTTCCTTTGAACAATGTTGCTCATGAATGCAATGAATTATAACATGATTAGCTCAGCAATGCATTTACAGTGTAACTGTACAATAATATCAACTCTATGTAAACACATCTTCGCAAGAATCGTACTCTTAATATTCCCGATTTTTTAACACAGTATTCAGCCGATTTCTGTACTGGTCTAGTTATGAATTAAAAACTAACTAAAACACCCTTTACTTAAAATGAAAATATCGATATTGGCCCTTATTTTGATAAACTTTGATTAGATTGGACAGAATTTTTAGTTATACGACTATGACCGAGACCCTATCATGAGTAATTTTAATATTTACATCTATCCCCTGAGAAGACTTCTCAAACAAGTGATTCAATAGTCCAATGTGTGAGAATACAAGATAAAAGTTTCATCAAAAAGAATACGAAATGGAGGATCCATTTCAGTCAAAACTATTTACTTCACCCAATTCAGTTCCAATTAAAATAGTATTCCACAAATAAAAGAGTGCAGACGGAACTATTAGACTGGAATAAAATGAGTATAATCCAAGCAATTTATTTATGAATCTCTCGAATATAATTTCAATAATATCTATCTGATGGTCACTGAATCACCTATATCCTGTCATGTCAACAAGGGAAAAACCTATTTCCATGTTGTCAATTATTGTAAAAAATTTGTCTTTCTCAAACCTTGTAAAATACTGTATAAGTATTTAATTATCTAAATAGCATTAATCCAACTTTAATCCAAATTCACAAATAATGTTTTCATTTATTTTTATTATTATTACATTATTTCCTGCAATTACCCGCTAGGGTGTATAGCAGGGGGTAATATACTTTTCCCCACTAGTGCGATCGGATAACGTTACTCTGATCCCTTATTCTTCGTAGATAAAATGAAATCTTAACTCTATATTTTCCACATGTATTCTCTCTAATTTTATTTACATGATTTATCCTACCAGTTATACCGAATAAAATCAAGTGGAAAGGTTCATTTATATTTTCACTTCAGTGATAATGGAGCAAACTTAAGCCTGAAATCCTCTAGTACAATTCCTAGACTTATTCTCAAAGTCTAATGAAGTAATAAATAAATATCATTATTTATTTTATTCTTTGTGTATCAAGAAACTATTTGCTGTAGAACAATTTAGATATTTCACTATTCGTTCCCGAGAACAAATGGTGCGCATAATATATTTAATGAAAGTTACTCTCTTAGACTTTAGTAGCCTGCCCGTCTGTCTATTGCAATATTTTTAGGAGTGCAGCTAAAAGCAGTTCGTGTTGAAAAGTTTATTCAGAAGAGTTACGGTCTTTCTTTTACGAGGACTCGTGAAGCTAAGTCAGAGCGTTATTATTTCGGTCTGTCACCCCATTTTAAGCGAGCAATAAAATTAGAATTCGGCACACATCTTACTTTCCTAAACCGTTCGTCCCTTTTCTATTTTCAATGTGTGATTTTCCCACCACTGGGGATTTTAAGTATCCAAGGGAAACCATTTGGATATAGAGGTCCAGCTAATGACTCCAAATGTCATTACAAAAAACATCTACTCTCGAAGGAACCGAATACAAGCAATGCAAGAAATAAAGGTATTAATGCGCAACCTACTCAGATATAGATGATTTTCAAATAAATTATTGGAAAGAAAAATCAAAACCACTCTACGAATTCTGAAGTTTAGTCTTCAAAGTCACAAGGATGGAAAAAGCAAAGTGAAATAGCAGGCTTAAAGATCCGAGCAAATAATACTTTCTGTCAAACTAAGTACCACTTGAAGAAATAGCACTAGCGCTGAGAACGGTTCCTGAAAAATTATAAATGGATTTGAAATTTTAATTGTTACGATACGCGGATCATTTGGACAGTAGAAAAAAGGTAATTGGAAGCTACGGAAGTATGGTTACGTATAATGAATATAAAAATAAAATGGATTGGGGGTTACGAATGAAGAGGCACTCCAAAGAGTTGATGAGAAGAAAGCACTTATGGAGGGCACTTAAAAAATTAGAGGGAAATTGATTGAGCATGCCCTATGGCATGACGCTACTAAAACTATACATGAAGGATCCATATAAGTCAAGAGCTGCGGAGGAAATTTCAGGATAAATTATGAAAAACAAGTGAAGGAACAAGTCTGAACATTGAAGAAATTTATAGATAGACAAGTCACAAGACAGAGTCGAGAACTACCTCAAACCAAACTTCTGATTAATGATTTCTTCTGATCATCATTTTGCAATGAACACGAAAGTTTACGAACACATCATTACATTAGTGACGCGAGGATTAATCTAGGTGAGTAGGATCACCTTAAGACACAGCAGAAACAAGTTAACGTGAAAACGGATATCACGACAAATTGTTCATGATTTAGCGCATAATGAGGGCACGGTAAATTTTAGCTTCTATATACTTGAAAGTTTATAGTGATTCCTTTTACGCAAATAGGTGAACGCAAAAAGATTGCTGTGCTTCACGGAAATAAATCGCTGGAATTCTTTTGGATAAAACGATAATACATTTGAGGCACAAAATGAGAGGATTTTTCCTCTCATTTACCTAAAACCTATTCTTTAATTTTGAAATACTCAATTAAGGATGGTGACTGAGGAAATTATGAGAGAATATATTTAGTTAAAAAAATGTCTCGCCAAAACTTTTACTCAGCACAGATGTTTGACGATATGCTGCACGGTCACGGCCCCTGCCCTCACCACCCAAAAACCCTAGGGCGAACCGGGAGATTTCAAGTAGAGACTCAAACGCTCTCCCTTATTCCAAAAGGGACATTGTCTCAATCCCGCACTTGACTCTGGACCCCAGTTACCACAAAAAGGTGATGTAGGCAGCGAGGATTGCGGGACTTTCCGAGGAGAGAAGTAGGTGGTATTTCTTTAAAAAAAATCCCTTTTACTGGACGCTACTTTCACGTGTGGAAGATTAAAAAACAAAGATTAACGACATGGCGGATTACTCCTTTCTTTTTTTTCACGCGCACTCCGAAAAGAAAGAGCTTAACCTTTACCGACTCCAAACCCCTTTCCCCACCTCAGGAGGTGAAAAATAAACTTAAAAAACATGGACGACTGCACGTTAATTAGCCTCCTCTTCCATTCCACAGGCGTGAGGAGTGTGGATTTGGGCGTTTAAACCACCCCATTTTGCTACGCCCTTCTTTCATCTTTTTTCCCCTAACCCCCTTCCACCCCCCAGAAGATACCCCCGTGCCACCGGAGATGTTATTGCCGCCACATCTCTGGATGCAACGCCATCAAAAGGACGCCGCCGCCTGGCGGGTGGGAGGGGAAGTAATTTGAAAGCATTGACCACACGCGCCCACGGGTCGCCGCAATGCGGTTCGGAATTCCGCTTTGGCCAGAGGGTGAAAGAGGACAGGGGTAGAAGGTTAGGGTGGGGGGAGAGAGAGAAAAAGGAGGGAAACCGCCTCTTTTTTCAAATTCCTCAGAAAATAAAAGGAAAAGCTCCTCTTATGCCGCGGCTTTCAAGCTTAATTTGAGTAGTTGCCTCGAAAGCGTCATCTGGATATCTCTGGAACGACTACCTTTAGGTTTTTAGATAGAAAGACATATGAGTCAGTCGCTCGTTTTTTTTAACAAAGCGTTCGAAATTGACCAAATTCCTTCAAAACGGTGACACTGATGTACGCTGATAGATCTATGGGGTTACCACTACTGACCTCAGGATTCGGATTGCTTAGTGACTTCTTTATAATTTGGGTAGAGGAAAGGCTACCAAAGATTGTGTTAATTTGAAAAAATCAAATTTTAAGATCGATACATTTATCTTATTTACTGACCGACTGTACCTCCGTCTAACCAGAAAATCAACACCACAATTAACTCGGCGGCGACAACTGGACGAAGTCAAACGGAGTCAACTCAACAATACAACTTGAGAGTAATAATCTAATTGTACAAATTCCAGCAATCTACAGGCACCAGTAACACCAAAACACTCAATAATACTACAAAACACAAAATTACCAGATAATAATGAATAAAATGTGCACTCTAAAATTTCAAACCTCTTTCCAAGCACACATTCGCAACGGAATAATGCGTAGGAATAATGTAATGTAATTGAATATTTGAATTAATCTAAATTTAGATTTTGCATGAAATAATGAAAATGCTAATGGTACAAATTAAATCCTGGTTAATGTATTACTGCTTTAGAATTCCCTATATTGTACTGAGAGCGGTACAAAAGAACCGCCCATTAAGTGTTACTTATTAACCCATTTTGGCTAGTTTCGTACTGGCGAAATGAAAATATCATTGCCAACATCTCCAAAACCTCGAGGAAGGATAGTACCGTTACATTAATGGCTTCTTACATTTCAAGCTTAATGCCATTAGGTGTGCGAGCTATCGATGTTCCAATAAACATTTCTGAAAGCCGCAGGTCATACGGGGAAAGAAACTTAACTGCCTGCCCTAGATTATGGAACTCAAACAAGTAGAACTGAGCTCTATGTTCACCATGTGCTCAAAGCTCTATTGAAAATAGAGTTCAAAATGGTCTCTATTTTCACCGTTTTAACTCACTTTTGAATATTAAAATATAACACAAGCCCCACTCTTCACAAAGAGTACAAACAAGAGAGTGAAAACTAGGCAGACGTATATACTATCGAAAAGTGAGATTTAACGATTTGTTTCTTGCACAATACTAACAGTCGCATAAAAAAGACAAAACAAATAAAGTAATTGTTCAGAAGGCTGGGTCAATACTTTAGGGCTGAAATCACCTATTACTAACCCCTATAAAACGTGCGGAATTCACACGTCAACAACATTATAGAGAGGGCCACATTCCTTTACCTTTTTACTACCTGTGGCTTCCCATATCTGGTACCCGTAAAATCACAGAACGCTTTGGAAGCTGAGGGTTCACACATGTTTTACGGAAATTTCAAATGGAATGCCATTTTATTTTCTCCATTCTCCTTCAAGCTCACGTCTCAATAGGCTCTATCTACGCTTAACTCAACAGCCTAGTATCGAAGCCTCATAACCCACGCTCCGCATCAAAGTATTCAGAATTAATTTCTCCATATCTTTACTCAAGATCTCTCTCAGTCCACACTCCTCACAAAAAATTCTTCTTTATGTGAGACAATTCTTCTAGTGTATTTCCTAATTGTTCCATCTTAGTATACAATGCTCCATAAGAAAGCACCTTGTTTTGTCTTCCCTATTTTATACCCTCCTCCTTTGATGTTTAAGCAACGTTATTTTCCTGAAAGTGTAACCTTTAAATTTCTAAAGAAAGCACTTTTCCCCTTGAAAGTCGCCGTAAAAATGTTAAGCGAAACTTTCTATATTTTACCTCCCCCAACTTTACTGTAGTATATCATTACCACTGCGTGTCTTGACCACCAATCCCTGATCTTGCGATCCATTTCCGCTTACCGTCTCCATTGCCCCGTTTTACTGCAAAACGCACTTCTCATCCTAACGAAAATCCACCCTCTCTTAACCAAATTACGAATCTATGTAGTCATACTTCTGATTAAAACTTCTTAAAGCTTCCTTTGACGATCTAAACCTCAAATGCAGAATAGCTTCTAAATAAAGGTCTTTCCTTTTCATCAATCTCCAAAATCAACAATGTTATCATTCTTACTGATACCCTCATTTTGTTTTGTGACTTTAGACGGAAGGCTTTGTAAAATACTCAGTCTATACGCCAACAATAGACCAGAAATATCACATTACTGCTACCCGGAAGCCCATCTTCCCACAAACCGGAATCTTCTACTCCAATCATCAAGTATAGATCCACTGCCCCCTATTTGAACCTTCTAGTCCCTCCTTTCTCAATCCATCAAAAACAATGAAAAATATTTCCACCTCTGAATCATTTGCTACACAAAAACCTTTACTTTTAGTACTTAATAACTCAGATTACATAAAAGGGGGTGGGAGACAGCTTAATAATATCTCCTCGTACGCAGCCACTCCAACTCCCCGAAACTCTACCTTTCATAGAGGCATCATAACCATTCTTAAAGACAGTGGTCCCCGTGAAGGTCTACCCAACGAAAACATCTCAACTGTCTCCCAACCTAAGCCTAGTATCACTCAGTTCTACATTTTTCCTTAATTCCATAAACCTAATATTCCTGACAGAACGATTGTTTCTTCACGTATTTCTCCAACAGAACAGATCTCACCATTTTTTGATTACCATCTCCAGCTTCGTGCCCAATCCCCGCCGTCATACATACAAGACACCATTACCTAGATAAACTTCATTCTCCAATCTCCTTCTTCCAGAATACAGATATAATAACGGACAATAATGATGTGACCTCCCAATATATATAAATGGAGGATAGATATATAAATACACATATATACATACACATACTCGTGTATATATATATATATATATATATATATGTAACACTTTCTTGAAAGTTTCACGGACGTGAATAATAATTTAAATGGAATTAGCACTAGTAGATAAAGACAGAAACACATAAAAAAGAGCAACTCATTAGGTATCGAATTTTCGGTGATGGAGTTCCTCAGTTTCGTCTTTCCTTTTCTTGAGAAAGGTGGCTTGGACCACCGAAAATTCGATACCTAGTGACAATTGCCTCTACATTCAAACAAAGGTTCCGTCATGGTAATTAGGTTTAATCCTTCGTATGCCAATCTCTACCTTGGCCTCCTTGTACAATTTTTTTCTCCCATCATCCCCATAAATGGCTCAGAAACGATATATTGATGGTATATTTTTTGTTTGGCAACATGGCATGAACTCAAATATTTTATCTCTAAGAGGAAATGATTATGCTCCTACACCATATCGAAAGATTAATCACACAGATGGATGAATCAGCGAAATAGATTCTGAAACGTATAGGTGTATTCATGCTTTCGTCTTTCTTGTACATTTCGTGATCACATCAAAATCAAGCTTCAGCGCTGTCGAGAAATCTGAAATTTTTTACAAACTGATTGCATTCATCCGATTTTAAAAATCTAAAGTCTGCTCTCAAAGGGTCTCTGTGAGGCGGAACTGAGATCACATTTTTAGATCGTTGAACCAATTTCACCAGATTTTATTTTTAGATCCCACCAAGTTATACGCCGGATTTCATTGCAATCTCTTCAGTCTCTCGATCTAAAATTAGTCAAGAGAATCCGGAGGTGATCCCATTCAGGTGCATCGCAGTTGATAAATGCGATAAAAACTTCGATTTCTCCCCGTACTGGGCGCGAGCGGTCGTGGGTAAGGGGGTTGTGGGGGAAAGAGATGAAAGAAGAGAACGGTCCCGTTTATGTTGCGTGGGAATGAAATATAAAACAAAAAGGAGGGGGAGAGCTTTGATCCACCCGCTGCGTCCCCCGAAACGCGATCACCCTAAGTGCCTGGCGTGCTCCTCTCCAATGGTTCCCACCTACTCTCTGAAGAAGTCTGATGCAAAAAGAAATAGTCTTGATAGTTAAAGTGCGGGTGAGATGAGAAAACTGTACCTTCAGAACGAATATAAATTATTACCTCTACAAGGTTGGTATTAAAAGTGTCGAAAATAATTTTTCCTGACGTAACTGAACGTTACATCGCGCTCGTACCGCAGGGCCTCGGTGGAGGGAGGTCTAACCATCAACATGCACCAAGCGCCAATCACCTGCGAACGTTCTTTTAGGCTAGATCATATTTCAGTAAACCCCTGTCGACGATGAAAGAAGGCACTTTGCTTTTCCACGTAGATTTTTTTTTATTATGACCTAGGTTTCATAACAGCGTAAAATCTTCAGGTAACTAAAGCCACAGTTACAGGTCAGGTCCTGAAGATGTTACGCAAAAAAGAAGCCTAGGTCGCAATAAAAAAATTCTATTTGGAAAAGTAAAGTGTCTTCTTTCATCATTAAAGATTTCCCCCTTGTTACTTTTTCACCCCGAAGCTTTGTCAAATCCCTGTTGAGTGACTAAGTGCGATGAAAGGAACGATTGAACAGCAGTAACCAATCATATTTTCTGTTAGACTGGGTAAATCGAGTACAAAGACGTTAATCATGATTTTAAACAGAGCAGTTGGGCAGGTTTAAGTGGCACAAGCACTTCAAAGGAGACAAGCCCCGCGGTGGACGGTTGTCATAGTCAAGAACTGACGACAACTTGCAACGTGTGCGTCGCAAGTACTGTATTCAGACTGTACTGAAGTCCAGTATTCAGATCGTCAGTTAAATATGCATAATTGGAGATCGAATTGGCATTGATAAGATTAATTTTAACACTATTATCACTAAAAATTTGGCGATGCAAAAGATCTGCGTTAAACTCTTCCCGAAGGACTTGATGGACGACCAAGCGCAGAGTCGAGTGTCTGCTTGCGAAGACCATAAGTGCCGTCAAAGAAGCATTCAAGCGTACCCTTAGGTACCTTCGGGAATCCGCCAACCAGGGAGCCTTCAAATGGTAAAAAATACGCTGGCAAAAGTGTATTGACGCTCAAGAGAGGTACTTCAAAGAACTTTGAGGTATTGTAGCAATATCTTCTGATCCGAAATCATTCTCGAGGCTCTTTGTGCAAATCTTGTATTATAACCTGAATGAAATATATTCCGACCAAAACTGCTACCAGATTGATAACTCGAGGCTCTGATTAGGTAGTTGAGAGAAGTGCTCACCTAATAATGAGCCCTAATAATGAGCGTGAAAGAGAAAGCCTGTTCCTTACTTCTTGTGCCGCTTGCGGTTTTCCAGGAAAATCTAGTGCCCGAAAAGTCGCATAGTTTGGAAGGTGCCGAAGGTGGCTAAATGTATCAATAGGAATCAAACTGAAGGCTACCGGATACTAAATCCAGCGCCCTGCCCAATGAACAACCACCTTACATGTAACTGGACCTTGAAATCAAATTTTTACTTTTGGCGTTATGTGGGTTGCGTATACTACAGGATATGCGGTGTTTGTTTGCACGCGTGAGCTTCCAGGCCATATTAACTTTTTTTCAAAACACCTGTTTCTAAAAACTGGTGAAAATGGGCAAATACTTCAAAATTGAAGTGTGTTTCATTTTTTTAAATTTCATCTCATGAAAAAAAGCCGCTTTTCAGCCGGAGCCCAACTGGGATATTTTTTCCCTTCCTTCCCGATCTGGGATTTACTTCGCATTTTTGTCAAACTTTCGATTCACGATTAGTTACTAGAACGCTATGATTTTCAATCTGACCGGTATGCGTACACTTGAGCAGGAGCCATTCAATTTTTTTTCAGGGTGAAGGTATCCTGTTCCCTTATAACCTTTGGATTTTTATCGATTAGTTCGCGAATGTGGTAAAGTGTGTGTTGGAGAGACGAGAAGGTTGACCGTCGCGAGAATCAAGGAACAGTAGAGACACTTCAGACCAATCTGCCGTCGCTGGGCAGAGCATTGACCTTAACCATGTCAACAAGCCAAAACCATGGTAATGAACGTCACTTAAGGAGAACACCATCCACCAAGACTCCGGATACACTATCAAAAAGTCCAGCAGACTTATACTGAGGGGCATTCTAGAGAATAGAAAAAGAGGGGAAGTAGCCAACAAAGATTCCTCCTGACACCAAGCCCCAGCTTATATATAAATTCACTTTTTTAAATGACTTTTCGAAATCTAAGAAGTAGACAATTACTTCCTGATTGTATTCTATATTCCTCTCGTTAATTGACCTCATTACTGCAATAGCATAGCACGTCCCTCTCCCCTTTATAAATTCAAACTGATGTTCCCTAAGTAATCGTTTGTCTACTCTCCATCATGTTTTAATGATCCTCAAAATATCATCAAAATGGCGGCCGAAATCCAGAGTTTGATCAAAACGTGTGAGAACAAAAATTACACATTTTTCAAACTTGTTAAAAGATTATACGAATAAAAGACACTCACAGAAGATATGCCAGAACTTTAGCGAAGAACAGTGCCAAAACCGTTACAGACAGCGTACAATGAACCAATACAGTACATTCCTTTTCAAAGATTGATTTGTGATAAGCTCTTTAAATACGAACGTTACAAATAACAAGTTAGAAAACATTTACAAAAATCTTGTCATCCTTGTACGAATACATATTAGACTTAATAGCTCAGAATAGGAGTTTTCATTTAATTCAATTACCAAAAAAATTTTTCATTAATAAGTACATAATTGCGATGAGATATATTTTGTATAATATTAATTTAAAACTGCTAACGAAGAAGTATTATTTGTAGCTCCTGAAATACGTGTATTAATAATCTCGACTCAAAATAAATGTCTAACGTACACTCTAAAACTCATATATACACACTAACTCCAAACATAATACCAGAACAATAACTGATGACATTAATTCCATCAAATGACTGTGATCATGATACCTTTGATAAGTTTATAGTAATATTTTCACACTCCTGTAATTTACCAAGTTGTATTTATATGATGAACCTGTCGAATATAAATTGAAAAAATTAAAATAAATAAGGATACTGGGTTTAATAAACTTGTTTATCTACGATGTAAACCAATCCATATTAGAGAGCAAAGAAAAATATGAAACACGGTATTCAGTGAACAGAATTTTAATCGACTTCGGCAGGAATTAAAACATGAATTATCAGAATTCTAAATGAACACCAATAACGCCAAAGTCGAGGAAAACTCTTCGGCTAATTTAAACGCAATGAGCCAAAGAAATTGGAATTATTACTCATGCTTGACCTTGATCGTAAGGATGGCACATAACAAAGATATTTGAATGGCTTTATTGAATTAAAAATGATTGTACTGCAAGATAAAAACAGTGTACAAGTAAACGATTAGAAATTTAAAAAATCCACAAGCAAAAATATATTTTACGCCCTGCCCTAAAGGTAAACTATGCAAATATTTAAAGTAAAATCATCGGTGAATTTAGTAATTACTTTGTAAAATAAAAACAAAACGGTCTTTTAACTCCAGGATTAAGGAATACTTATGCTAAGCGATGGATTTATGGATTTCAATGAAGCCTTTTGCAAGGTTCTCCCAACAAATGCATGCGCATAATTAAATTTTATATCTTGAGATAATGTTTAACTTGATGAGGATTTTCTAATCCCATCTTTAAGCAAGCTTAGATAAGTATGAACTGAGAGATATGATTGTGAATTACATGAAGTTCTGTCTAGAATGCTGCTAAATATTAGGCGAATACTTTATTGACCTAACAAGAAGAAAATTATCGTAGAAACGCAACTGAATTTTTTATTTAATACGTAAAAATGCTCATGGGAAGGAATAGTTAAAAGTGGATGCAGTATTTAAAAGCTTCCTAGGAATACTTCTAAGAGGTCCCAGATTGCAAAGGGAAAAACAAACTTATTTCATGGAATTGCTAATTCTAAACTAAGGCATTCTTTAATCACTCTTAAAATACAGGGCCTGTAAACTTGTCAGTGATGTAATTATATCAAGAGCAGTATACGTTAAAGCTACAAAATTAAGTCATTTTACGCCAACGCAGCGGTATTAATGAAAATCACGACCCCAGTTAACGATGATTATTTAAGAATTAATTTCTAAAAATAGACGGCAGTGAACATTAGGAGTTAGGCTAATGGGAACGCGACATCATTTCCAAAATATTCTAAATCAAATTTAGTCACTTTTTGACAAGTTGAGCACTTAGAATTCAGCATCATCTTTATACTTACAAGGTTTATACGAACTGTATGCGTTGGCACGAGATCATATGGTTGTGTATATAAAATGGATATTATGGATATGTGATTCCACATAAAAGAAAATGTCCTCATTGGAAGAGCAGCTAAAAATGGAAGAATGGCTTGACGTCATCTAAGTATGGTTAATGGTAATATTTGACGGTATGAGTATGATCCATCGAAGTTTCAAGTGTTAACTAAGGACTAAGATAGAATATTGGTACAAAAACTTCAATTTTACCCTCATATGTACATATTAAAAGCTACATTTCGCATATGTGGCAGAATAGGCGTGTTTAGTGGGGGAGAAAATCCTTCTCCCCATTACGGTGGGTGGGAATTGAAAAAGATTCGCCAACACCCGATTTATAAATTGTACGACAATGCAAAGGGGAGGTGAGGGCGAAAGGGAATTGCAAAAAAATGTATCAAACATTGACCGTAATTTGGGCGGTGCTTCTCAAGAACTCAAAATGAACCAATAAGCTAGGAGCTCTCATCCTCATGTTTGGAAAGCCGTAAGATGGTCCACATGCTCGAAATTTTATCTCCTTAATATCACCGCCCTTGTCTAATCTACTCACCTATCTCAGGACACGATGTCAGATGCTGAATTTCACGACTGTTGCATTGTTTAGTATAGCAACGGAGAGGCGGAAAACCAGTAGGTAGAAAATCAAGCTTCTGACCGTAGATACTCATGATCAAATAACGTGTAAAAATGGTATTGATGTTAAAAATTTACACATTTTTTCATAAATAAGAAGCATTAAACGCCTCATTGGAAAATACCTCCTCCATCCAAGCGTGGCTCTTTCGGTCCATTAGGTTTCCCTGGAAAACTAACTGGAGGCAAAGAGAAAGGATTGGCGAACCGAGGAAGGATCGATATCCCTCCTGAGCTGATGTGTGAACTTCACAGTCATAGGGCTTCGTTTTAAGCATTTCCCACCTTTACCTATTATTTTCACCCTTCATGTTTTGAACTATCACTTTAAACGCAAGGAGATCACACAGGATTAGAGCTTACAACATCAAAAAATACACATTCCCGGGATGAATTATAGTTTTTAAGATTCACTTAAATATTTATTTCCAAATTTGTCTTTAAAGTTATTAATATCTTTTGAATCAATAATTAAAGCAAACTCTCAACGCCTTTCTCTTGCGGGGTGCAAATACCTAATTTCGGTTTTCACAGGACGATTGTTTTGTAGTCCCAGTTTTAGGAGTCTATTCAACCATGTAAATTCATTGATAATTTTCTTCATTTCTTTCAAACCATTTACTCATTTCCATTACACTTGATCCCGACTTGATTCTCGTCTATACTCTCATCATGACCAACCCAAAATACTCTTGTTATACGAGAATATTCTCTGCGATTCTCAGGAAAAATGCTGCCTGGATAAGCCATGACTGAATGAGACCTGTTCATATGAGCAACAGACTTCATCATAATCGGAAGCCACATTAAAACATAATGAGAATTGGAATGTATGCATAGTTATTAAAGGTATTCCACCATTCCATGCAATTTTTGGATTAACACAGACTGAACAACGATACAATATTTCCCTAACCTAACAAAGCACACCCTAACACCACAAATCGCAATTAACTCTTTCAAATTCCGCATGCATTCTTCCTCCCTTTATTTGGTCCAATGAGTCTATCCCCGTCTTCACTGGTCTAACATTCTCCCCTCCTTCACAGTCTTCAATGTCCCATTTCCAGTAAAAATTCTTGGCATTTATTTTTCCAGGCCACTTCACATTTTTTCCGAAATTTCTCTTTCCCCCACAAACTGACACTTCCTCGTTGGTTTTCCTTTTTGCTCAATTTATTATTTCCACTATTCACGCCCAAACCTAAAGGTTACGAATAAGCCTCTTATTCCTCCAGCCTACTCCTATTTTCTGCAACATTGATTTTACTCGCTGTTCTCTATCAAATGTCTTCCCAAAATCTACAAAACCAAGTAGACATTCTTAGTGTATCTACAGGATTCGTCCGGAAAATAAGTGTACTGAGCTCAGGAAAAAAAATTATTACACTTTTACATATCTTAAGCTAATATTCCTTAAAATAGGACCCTTGTGAGTCGATACACTTGTTCCAGCGGCGTTCCCATTCCTGGAACGCTCCCGCGAAGGTATCATCGGGAACCTCTCGAAGACACGTCGTCACGGCCTCTTTGACGGCGTCCAAAGTCCCGTATCGCGTTCCTTTCAAACTCCTCTTTATCTTCGGGAACAGAAAGAAGTCCGGTGGTGCCAAGTCCGGGCTGTAGGGCGGGTGCAGCAGCGTTGCCACGCCGTGCTTGGCCAAGAAGTCCGACACGACAAACGCGGTGTGAGACGGCGCATTGTCGTGATTTTTTTCGCATCTGTAATTGGTCCCTAATAATCTCGTGCACTATTGTTTTGGCACATTACACTGCTCTGCTATCATCTGAACACTAAGACGACGATCAGAGTTCAGTACATCGCGAACTCTTCGCACATTTTCGTCGGTGAGTGTCGTTGATGGGCGTCCAGGCCGTTGTTCGTCGTCGACCTCTTCTCTGCCCTCCACGAACATCTTGTGCCACCGAAAGATTATGTTTCTGGACATGGTTGACTCCCCGTAAGCCTGGTTAATCATACCGACAGTTTCGGTAGACGATTTCCCAAGCTTTACCGCAAATTTGATGGAATAACGCTGCTCCAAAAACTTCGGCATCGCGTTCAGTGACGTGGGTCGAGCGTGGAGGTTCGCGTTAACAGAGCTCCTCACTACACCACAGCTCAGAGTCGACTGCCTTTTTCAGCATCGCTTGCCAACATACCCCCCTCCAATCGCAGCCCGTCAGAGCTGTGCTGGGCGCGCCTGGAGCGGCGGGAAAAAATCAGTACACTTATCTTCCGGACGAACCCTGTATGTTTTCTCTTTTCGTGTCCGCATTAATGCTATTGAAAGACGCGTTCCTCTCCCAATTCTAAATTTCAACTGATTATAACCTTAATAACCACCTTTTTTCCTCTTCATCCTCTAATTTATGGACCTAAGTATCACCTTAACAAGGTATGAAATCAAACTTATTGTTCTGTAGACATCACATACGTTTTCTATTCCCACTTCCGGAATGGAAACTGATATGACAAGTGTTCCATCGTAATTCCTTCCTCATGCATGCTACGATTGAATCCATTAGAACTCTTGCATCCGCTTTTTCCTAAACCCTTAAGCAGATCCGAGTGAATGTTGTCTACCCCTTTGAACTACCCGATTTGATTTTAATTCCTTTAATGTCCTGTCTATATCACCTGGACCTAGACTATCCTTATCTATATCATAGTCCTTTTCTTTGTCTGAACTTATTGGCATAACATCTTTTCCATGTATATCCTTTATGCATTCTTTCTATCTATCTTGAATTACACTTGGGTGAATTAATAATTTTTCCAACTTATTTTTAATATGTTTTCCGATTTTTTAAAAAGAGATAGGCTAAGTTAAATATTAAAATAGGAGGGCATAAATTAGAGCAGGTGAAACAATTTAAGTATCTGGGAAATGTTATAGACCAAAGTGGCCAAAGTAATTGGGACGTAAGGAGAAGAATTGCGATAGGCAAATCATCTGAAGCAGGATGATAAGTGAAGATTGGAGTCTTTTGAAAGGTGGTTGTGGAGAAGAATGGAGAAGGTGTAGCGGACAATAAGGAAAACAATTGAGGAGGTGCTAGTTAGGGTGGGGGAGGAGAGAAAATTGCTCAGAGAAATTCAAGGAGACAAAAAATTTATGCAAAGTATATTGAGTGGCAATAGAGGGTTAAAGACCGTGATAGAGGGGAGAATGTTAGGCAAATGAGGAAGAGGCAGGATAAGGATAGGGCTGTTGGGCGAAATGGAGGGAGAATGAAGTATATGGGGATGAAAGGGGGCTTATCACAAAGCAAAATACTGGGTTGTTTCAAGAAACTACGGGAGATGCCGCAGCAGTTACTTTTATTGGAGTCATCAGCTAATATGCATTTCAATGCAACAATTTCAGAGTGTAAAAATCATTCTCCTTGACCGAGATTCGAACTCAGTCGAGCCGAGCTCGATGTCCGGCCGAGTGCTTTAGCCAGTTAAGCTACCGAGGCGTCCTCTAAAACTCTGAATTTTTTGCACTTTTAAAGCAACAAGATGTTGAAACGAAATACTGTACATACAATGCCGGGTATCGAGGGATCCGGATTAAAATACCGGAGGACGCCTTGATTGCTTAACTGGCTAAAGCACTCGGTCGGACATCGAGGTATCCGGGTTCGAATCTTTGATCGTGTTTTGTCAGGAGGAACAAAATACTTATTTGGAAGTGGTACTCATCACACACATACCTTGATTGGTAGTTTACCTACAGTAATAATCTTCAATCTTTTCCATGGATTTTACCTTCTTACTTAATAACAGTGCTTTTAACTTCCTTTGAAGTGCACCAATGTCATCCTTTCTTTACAAAATTTTCATATCTTTAGGCTGAGTCTTCCACCAAGTTTCTGCCACCATTTTGGATTATTGCCTCATTTTATCATTTTTCATGCGTGCATATCGAACCGAATTATTTATGTCAAATATTTCAAACTTAACGCACAAAATGAGAGCTTAGGCTCACCTCTATCGCTAATTTTAGGAGATATTTATTTATATGATTAGTTTAAAAGGATTAATTAGTCCTAATAACCTAAATTAATCAGAAAATGGATAGTGATAATTATTTAAAGTTCGCGTCATATTTTGCATTTTGAGTATATTTTATTCGTCAAAGTTGTACTTATGCTTGAAATAGAGCTAAAAGTCGCCGTTCAAGGTATTTCACATTGTTTCGTTGACATGTCATCGGTACCTTGATCTTTTTCAAACACATATGTCGCGGAAAAATACAATTTTAGGTTTAAGACCTTTTAGAAGTAAGCTGAATCAAATAAAATGAAAAAGGGAATAAATAATTTTCATTTCGAACCTTCCGATTGTTGATACGGATCAATCGTACTCGCTCAAATTTACGACGATTCTTCCAATAATAAATTTTATAACGTCCGAATCCTAATATGATTTTTCCCTCCAAAAATGCTTTCAAACTCCATAGCCTTTTTGCATACATTTGCTGATTCGCATTCAAACGCTTTGGATACGAGGTGGTATCAACAAGAAGCGAATAAAATCGCACGAATAAATGTTTGCGAGTGAGCTCTGTCGTGTTTTCGCCGTGCTGTTGAGTGAGATTCGAGATACCATCTCTTCGTGAAATGAGAGGTTTGAGAAATCTTTAATCCTCGCCTCGTTTTGAATTTTTCATGATCCCTCCCGATCTCTCATTCCGTGCGTCAATGTGAGTGCGGTGGACGCAAGAGCCCCGCTTAATCTAGTCGGCGCGCTCTGCCGTTAACTCTTCCAGTGGCGGATGAAAGTCCATCTCAATTGGTTCTCCACCCGCAATCCCATTTCATTTGCGCCAGGCGGAAATGAAACAGCTCTCCCAAAACAGGACACTATTGACCGCTGAATGATGGTAACAGTACTCTACCCGGTGTAATAACTCAAGGAAAGCAAGTTGATAGTATGATTGAGGGCAAAAACAAAAGTCGCAGATACCTCGCTACTTTTTAGTTTTTTTAATGAGTTACCCCGGTAACACGATATCAAGCGGCGTATGATACCTCTTCACCAAATAAATTGTGTTCATCTACGTTATAACATGAGGCAACGGTGGGTATGCATGGGGGGACGTGCGAATGCGGTATAGGGTAAATGATCACGTGAGTGTGATGAGACGGTGAATGAAAAATTAATTCTTAAGTCAGGAAATTACTCTGTTTGCCCTAACTTTGATTCTGTTATTATTAACTGTTTTTTTATGGAAGAAAGCGGATTTAATTTTTTTTACCTATGACCCTCTTTCTCTAATATTATCACCCGGTTTGTTCGTTTCGCCGATATAACGTGGGGCCCTAGTTATTTCCTTAATTGCCGTCTTAACTTTCTAACGTTTTCTAACCATTTTGCATGTTATAGCTTTGCATACTCCGCAGATTTTTCACACTAGCTTCCCTTCTTGGGTGTTTTCCTGCGTGGGTTATTACTACGTTCTTCCTAGATTTTCCCTCAAACGTCAATCTTTGCTTTGACTTGCCATATTTTATTGTTTTCTTTCTTCAATGTAACTTACTTTGTACATGTGCGTATGTTAATTATAAAATTAACTTTCTATGGATGTGTGTGTATATATATATATATATATATATATATATATATATATATATATATATATATATATATATATATATATATGTGTGTGTGTGTGTGTGTGTGTGTGTGTGTGTGTGTGTGTGCATGTACATATTACGAGGGTCATCCGGAAAGTAGTACCCGTTCGTGCCGCATGAAGTGCTGACGACGCGAGTAGCCGCTGGACGAGGTCAGATAGCTTCAGTGGCTTGTCTGCCTTCTCTGAGCCAAGTTGCGTGACGCTAGCATTGCCTGTGTTGTTTCTGTGATTGTTTACAATGTTTAAAAAAATTGAGAACGCCGCCAGTTGTGAAGTGAGGGCAGTGATTAAATTCCTCAATGCAAGAAACGTTCGCCCATGTGATATTCATCGCCAATTAAAGGAGGTGTATGGAGACAATGTAATGGACGAGTCGTCTGTTCGGCGGTGGTGTCGCAACTTCAACATGGGGACGGGGAACACACACGACGATGAGCGTTCGGGGAGACCGTCTGTCATTACAGACCAACTGGCGAGCTCAGTTGACGAATTCGTGAGGAACGATCGGCGCGTCACAATTGATGACATCTGTGAGCATTTTCCCAATGTTTCTCGAACAATTGTTCATGAAATTGTTAAACACCATCTGCATTATGCAAAAATTTGTGCAAGATGGGTCCCTCGCATGCTTACAGATGAGCACAAAACCAAGCGTATGGCTGCAGCACTGACGTTTTTGGGACGTTATTCTGATGAAGGAGACTCTTTCTTGACTCGCATAATTACTGGTGACGAAACATGGGTTTGTTATGCACCACCTGAGAGTAAACGACAGTCAATGGAGTGGCATCATGCTCATTCACCAAACAAACCAAAAAAACTCAAGACAGTTCTGTCCACCAGGAAACTCATGGCAACCATTTTCTGGGATCGACGAGGTGTATTGCTTATTGATTTTATGGCCCGTGGAGACACTATTAATGCCAATGCGTATTGTGAAACATTAAAGAAATTACGGCGGGCAATACAAAATCGGCGGCGAGGTCTATTGTCTACTGGTGTCATTCTCGTTCATGACAATGCCAGGCCTCATGCAGCTGGGATAACACAAAAACTTTTGCAGCAATTCAAATGGGAAACTTTCGACCATCCACCGTATAGCCCGGACTTGGCCCCTTCAGATTTTCATCTCTTTACAAAGCTTACAGACTTTTTGGCAGGAAAAAGATTTGACAGCGATGAAGAACTTAAAGAAGGAGTGACCCTGTATCTCAATGAGCTGGCGGCGAAGGACTATGCAGCAGGAATACAGAAACTTGTCACACGTTATGACAAATGCCTTAATTTGCTTGGAGATTATGTTGAGAAGTAGTTTAAAGTATCCTCTTTCAAATAAAATTTTTTATGTTTGTTAATATTTACTTTTGTGTCTTTATTTCACGAACGGGTACTACTTTCCGGATGACCCTCGTAGATTTGCAAATCTGTGCGTAATGTCTGTCTATATGTATTCAAATTTATGCACGTACATATGTATTGTACATGCATGTAATTGTACATTTTATGGTTATTATACATGTATTATACATATAGTGAGAGACTAAATGGAAGAAGGGACCATTTGACCTCAATTTCGTCCAATTCGCCCAAAGACCTCTACCTAATTGAAGAGGTTATCACCATAGCTTTGAAAAAATCCTCTATCTTCAATTTCTTCTGATTTCAAGCTTATGTAAATGTACACGGTCTTCTTGGAATTTTTTTATCAATCATTACTGCTCCTAATTACGACAGATTGGACAACTCACGAAAATATCTAATATTAACAGTGAATTTCCAAAATAAAGTATTACGAGACCAAAACACTTTAATTGAGAGAAAGGGGGGGAGCTTATGGAAAGCGTGAATAAAGGATGAATGAATTTTTCATTTTACTCCAAATATTGGTTCAATTCAGGCGTTGAAAATTGGTCCAATGAGACGGACGCCCTAGATTCTTCAGTGTGAGTGAGGATTTCGAAGAATGAAATAGAATAAACGAAAACGGTAGACCACGGTAGTGGTCGTGTAAGCCCCGGACGTGTAAGCGATTTCTACTGACACTTACAAGGGACGGTTCCATCGCCACACAAAATCTTATCCCTAAAGGGCACACTGTAAATAACTATAAATGCTGAAGGATCTTGGTGGACGTAGAGAGTTGATGAATTTCCCTGGAAATTAATAGTTGGAGGGTCGTCCGGAAAGTAGACGCGTTCGCACCGTATAGAGCGCTTGAGACATGAGTAGCCGCCACTTAATCTCTTAACGGCTTCAGCTGTTTGTCTGCTCACTGTGTGTGAAATTTCTTAACGAGGTAATTTTTCATGTTGAGGAGCTTTCGGGGCGACCGTTCTTCTCCGTTACAATTTAATCCCTTATACGTCTGGAAAAACACAGCAGCACATCCAAAAATTCAAATGGTAAATTTTCAACCATCCACCCAGCAACCCGGACTTGACACCGTTAGATTTTCATCTCTTTATGAAATGAAAGGACTTTTTGGCAGGAACGAAATTTCAAAGTGAGGAAGAACTGAGAGAAGGGGGTGACCTACATTTCTCAGTGGACTGATGGTAGATGGTAGATATGATTCTAAAATACAAAAAATCATCACGCATTATGAAAAATGTATAAATTTGCATTGTGATGATATTGAGAGCTAGTTAAAGGTTTTTAGCTAAGGTACGAAGGTTGTCAAGAAAGTAACTTATGTTTTGAAATAAAATATGAACCTAGTGACAAGAGAAAGTGTTATTATGTGCATTTGGAAAGCTTATATTTGTTTAATAAGTGTAGGGAAGTTTAAACACCAAGATGTTGGCTCTAGCCCTAGAAACTGCAACGCTAGGGCGAAATGTAGCTTACTTTCGCGACAGTCTCCGTATATCCCGAATGATCCTTGAGGATCTTATATACTTACAGCATATAGGTCTCATTTAGAATATGCTACAGTATATGGGATCCTCATAAAGTTGTACTAATTGCCAAATTTCATCGCGTACACCGTAGAGGAGCAAGATTTGTAAATGTTTTCACGATAAACTTAGAGTATCCAAAATATTAGAACAGCTGGGCTGGGAATCACTCACGGAGCGAAGTTTGAATTACAGATTGAAGCACTTGCATAAATTAGAAGGATGTCTCTTTAGCAATGACGTTGAAAATGTATTATTATCCCCATAGTACTACGGTAGGAGAGATCATGCCAATGAAATTAGAGAGATTAAGTGTAGAACAGATGGATTTAAGATATTATTTTTTTCCACGAACGATAAGGTATCATAATAACATTGTCCGACCGCGGTAGGGTCATTTTCGGGTAAAATGAATCTGTTGCGTATTCATCCCCGACCACACACCCTACCGGTTGCTTGCAGGTTGCCTAAATAAATAAAATAAATAGACATTGGCTCCGGTCGGCAGTTTTCAAGTTAGGCGTTAACCAAGGCCTCCCGGAGGATGCCAACGTTGAATGGTTAACGTTCGATTTTGATAAAATGCTATTAATTGCAGAGGACTTTCACGGTCTTCATGAATTTCGGAAACCGGAGATTTCCAACTTTCCCCAATTCCGATTATTCGTCGTAAAATATTCATTTATGATATCAGTCGAAATCAATAATCAAAATGGGAATTTTTTCAGATGACACGAGCGAGTGTGTAGTAAAATGGAACTATTCATATCACCTACTAATACGAAGCGAATTTCATAGCATTTACAAATGACTAGTTAATGGCGTCTAGAACCTAATATTAAAAGGTACGGTAATATTCTCTTTTGAGTAAGAAAGCGGGAGTTAATACAACGGGACTTCATAAACAGACCCGGAGGAGTTCAAATCCCCTATCACTTGAAAAACTTGAGCGTCACCATCGCAAAGAACCTTAATGATGGGGAAGAAACTGCATAGAAAGTACGTTGACTATCATTTATGAAACGCTTGGCTGGAAATTACAGCAATTAAGGGTTTATTTCCCTTTTGTTACACAATAATTTGCATATGGGTCGAGCGTTCTGGATCGACTTCAGAATTGATTGAATGAACAAGGAGAAGAACAGTCCGGGTCTTCGAAAAACTGACTTCATAAGAACACGAAATGAGATTACAACCCCATCCCCTCCGCGACCCCTTTATGCCAACGCTACTGATCATGAGACATGGCTGCATTAAGCGGCTCGAAAATTATCCGTTCAGGGTCATACTATTCCCATATCCCCCTTAGTCATTTCGATTTTGCCCCAAGCTTGTGAAATAAGCAAGGCGTCTGAATAAACTTTAGCTTGCATATTAATTGATCCTTGTTTACAAAATTGTAAATTGCAGCTATTAATGTTGATTTGTTTTGTTTCAGGAAGCCGTATATTGAAGTAACTCGTAGTATGAAGTAGTAGAAGATAAAATGCTCGAAGCCTAATTAAGTTACTCCATTTGAAAGATTACAGTGACCGGCAAAATCATGATTTAAATTATGGCTGTTTATGGAAATGACATCCCCAACATAAAATGTTGGAAAATTTTTTTCAAACTGACCCCATGTCCCTCACAGAGAATCCAAGAAGTGGAAGACCATCACTCACGGACGACGCTGACATAAAGAAGAAAGTAGAAGACTTTATCCTATTAGACCGAAGAGCAACCATCCAAATGAACATGGAGGAGACTGACATTAGTCAGACTAGTGTGGGGAAAATTATTCTGGAACTGGGAACTGCACATGCCAAAGGTGTCAACACGCTGATTTTCACGACTACTGGCTCGTTTTCAGAAACTAATACGGTGCGACATGTGAAGGAAGATGTTGGATCTTTTGGAGCAAGACAAATAGGATTTTTATAGTCGCCTGGTAACAATGGATGACTCTTGGATTTTTCAATATGATCCAAGAACCAAAGAGATGAACAAGGATTGGAAGCACAATGACCCATCTCCCCCCATGAAGACTGAGTTGCAGAAATCTGCAGGGAAGGGCATGCTGTCCATTTTTTTTAAACTTTTAGGGAGTTAACTTAAAATACTACCTGGAGAAGGGTCAGATCAACACTAGTGCCTATTAGTGCACACTGCTGAACAAATTAGTTATTCTCTGAAAAAGAAACTCGTCTTCTCGCCGACAATGCACCTGCTGACTCATCTTGAGGTGCGGTAGTGGAATCAGAGTAATGTGGCTTTTAAATACCCCCCTGTTATCCCTATTTCAACCCAAGTGACTTTTGAACAAGAAACAGTGGATGTATACATTGTGTTTCTTTATTTAATGAACATGAACTTCCACAAAGTTGAGCTTAAAACAATAGAAAGCAAGTGACTTTTTCTCATTCCAAGACCTCAAAAAGACCATTGCGGGGTGGAAGATTTGACTAAACAAATGACGTCATTCAAGAGGTAGAACAATGGTTTTCGACGCAATCTGCTGAATTCTACGATAATGGCTTTTGAGATGCCAAGAAACGCTGGGACAAATGTATTACTCTGGATGGTGAATATCTAGAAATTTCTTGGAAAAAACAAATAAAAATGAAGTTTCTATCTCAATTTTTTATTGCAATAATTGACCCTGCACTTTCACTAACCTCGTGTGTTTTGTTTACAAGACCTTTTCTTTTCGCATGGCCGCATCAGTGTGCCATTAAATAATATGCTACTCTTAACAGTATTGCTTGCTCTGTATTGTCTGTTTTTAAGTTTCCCCTTCGTCCCTCGTCTCTCTCTGTTAGGGTATCCTCCTGCTACCTGCAGCGTTGAGTCACATTCCCTACCTCTCTAAGGTCCTTGGGGAGGAGACCGTTGCATGTCCACGTGGTAGTGGAATTTCGCTTTATACTTGTCAAATTCTAGCTTTCACGTTATTAGATACATTTCTTACTGCATCCTAAGGTGCAATTATTTATCAGATGATAGTATTTGCATGCGCGTAGAATGTAAGAATTTTTGCATGAATGTTTACGTCACTGTGGGTATAGGTTTGCGTGTATGTGTTAATTTTGCATGTGGTTTAGTTCCCTTATACGGGTGGTAACTTAACGCCACACGCCCTTGGGCCGGCCTGAGGGGTATTATGTAGATGTAGATGAACTCTTTCTTCTCAGCAAGGAAAGATTCAACGCGGAGATGGATCGAGACAGTCATGATTTTTAAACTGATCGAATTTTGAACGTAGATAGTAATCGCGTGGTTATAAGTTAAATATTATTATCGCAGCAAAATAAATAAAAAGTTAATCTTAATTTTCAAAATGTCCTGCCGTTATTAGTTATTGGAAATACTATATTTTAACCCAGTTTCATCCAGCGAGAGTTTGGATAATCCCGACTGTTACCAGTGACTCGCAGTCACCAGTGGCCTATAACGTGTGTAGTTTTGCCATGTTTTCCGAGCATGGAAAATGCTCGCTCTTCATATTATTTCGGGTGGATTCCGCATTCGGATCCCGATGGCTTTCGCGTTATTTTTTTTGTCTCGTGTCCTCACGTGAACACACGTACGTGGTAATACGAAAGGGTGCTGCAGGAAGGAAAAGAAGTCCTCTTACAAACAGCCTCGGGAATGGAACCCCGGGAAATCTAGAATTCCGACAACAATTCGAATCGGTGAGAGAGAGATGAAAACAAAAGAGAGTGGGCGAACCAAAAAAAAGACGAGCGAGGAGAGAGGCAGCAGTGAAAAGTTTGGTTCAAAAAACTGAATCTGGGGCATTCAAAAACGGACCGCGGAAAATATTCAGAAAATAAAACACTCGAATGAATTGGGAAACCAGAACTCTGACACCGAAAAAAAAAAGTTCGTCCTTCCTTTTTTGAGTGCACCCAGAACAGGAAATGCAGCAAAGGTGCCCTCGCACCAAAAAAAAATTAACTTGTACACAAAAAATAAACATGTCCACACACAAAAAAAACAACAGAGGTTGACATATTCCAGAGCGAGCACCTACGTGGTAGTGTTGTGTGTTTACGTGCCCTCCTGTGCTTGTGTGTTTGAACCCTGGATCGAATAACTTAGTCTCTCTCGCGAAACGTGTCACGTAGTGACAACTCTCCCGTGACTCACTACGACGTCCATCGCATGGGTGGGCTCTATTTTTTTATCATTATTTTTTTTACCTTTAATTCGCCGCGAATCGTGAACCACCACCGACGGACATTGCGGCTCTAATTTGTTCGACCACCGACATTTTGCACTCGGGTGGAGTTTTTTTCTTATTTATAAAATTGAAATGGGTCATTTCGGGAGCAGTCTCGGAGTTATTCTCTGAGAGACACTAATGAGCGAGAAAGATAGCACATGAATAAATATAATTCATAATTAACCATGTACAATGCTCGCCATTGCATGTAGTCGAACCACTGAACCTTAATGTGGGGAAAGGAAAAAAATCAGAGAAGAGAGAGAGAGGAAAATATGTAAATAAATCGTCGTTAAAAATGTATCCGTAAGTGTCACAAGCCGAAATTACTCTTTGTAATATTTAAATGTGTTTTCAGACACTAAATTATACATTACAAGTGTCACTCAAAAATGCTCCACCCCTTGGACTACATCAGGACGAGTTAAAAAGGAATTGGTGTCCTGATAACCTCTAGAGAATAGAACGTTGGAGCTGTATTTACTAATAAACTATGACGGCTACCCCGTAAGGGGATCGAAATGAGGATGTTTCCGTGGCTAATGTACCGGTTTTCTATCACGGGGGCCCGTGTTCGAACCTTGAAGGGGGTAGGATTTTTTTCAGTGGTATCTCTACTAGAGGTATTATATGAAAATGTGAACCCCTTGGCTCGTATTTGTAAAGAGTAGCCTAGGTTTATACGAGTACCTTCTCCCACCATTCCCAAAACATCCTACCACTACCAAACTACCCACCTTTTCTAAATTATCCTAGCTGTTGGTCACTTGCCATGATAACTATGGCTATCAACGTTATATGGTTACCCGTGATAAATAGGACGAATGATAGGAGCCAGGCAAAAGACAATCCAGGTAGCGTCTGTCCCTCGGTGTGGCGGCTGCAAAGGCGTCTGACTGCCGTCAGTAACATCACTAACATGTTAAAAACTTTTTTGATGAAGAAAACCAGCATATACTCGTATATCAGGATACACCAACAACGTCTCCAGAGGTAAAAACTTGGCCTGCTCAAACACTTCGAATGCAACGACAAACAAACTTCACAGTATTCTGACATCGCAGGTTGAGAGAATGAGGAAATTCCCGCGATATAGGTCCTCTAACTTAAAGATAGAAGTAGCGTACATTTATCTAACTGCGGGAAAACATTCGAATGGAATAGTTAAATGTTCGTAAAAGTGTCAATTAACGTGAGTAGTACCTTATCTTGTTTGCCCATTAAACATTTGGTGCTCTGCCCAGGGATCTTTTTCGGAAAACATCAGGACACAGAGAAACTATGTCAATTTCATTAATAATCGTCATGAACCAAAAAAAAAGAGTCACGTAGTTAACAGAAAGCTTTACTTCGAAGAAACTGGAACGAGGAAAATTATGTGGACAAATTTCAACTTTCAATTTAGTAAAAAACTTTGGAATTTGATTGTGACACTCGTAATTTTTAAGTGCACTAACAAGATGAAATGTTTGTAACTATCAGTCTTTCTGACACGATACGTGGCCATAACCTTCGAGCACCATGTGTGATGCCTGGCGAGAATGCACCCCCTACCACACACCTTGGCGGTGTTTTGCAGGGTAACGAATAAATTTAGTAAAGTGGACTAAGTTCCGTAGTGGAGGAGGGCGAGTTACACTTCGAGGCTAAACACGCTGCAGTGCCTTTCCCTGCAAACCGTATTTTCTGTCTGGTGGGAGGCAGACGGAGGAAGAGGCAAACTATTCTACTTCTACATAAACACACCGTGATCCATCAAAAATGTGCGTGGTAGGGGGAGCAAGCATAAGCATGGGATGGGTAAGGAATAAGGGAGAGGAAGGGTTCTTAAAGGGTTTGAAAAAGGGAAAAATCATTCACTAAAAATCCCCGTAAAACGTGCAAATCCATGAAAATTAGCGGAAAACTTAGTACCAAATAAATATTAATTCCACCCAATATATAGGTTTTCGGGTATAAGGGAAGGACGAGGTGAACGAACTGGAAATCCTTAAGAGCGGAGACGAAAAGGTACCCTTGTCCGCTAACTAAGTCTCATCACTTTCTACATACACGGATATGTATACGTGGTATCCACCTAACCGAAGCTGTCGTCTGGAAGAGGATGGTGTGACACAGAGCATGCAACATCAAAATTAAATTTTATTTAATGTTGCAAAGTTAGCAATTAATGCATGAGAAAAGTTAATAAATCAAATAATAGAATGACAAACGAATGCTACTGCAATTTTCCACTAAATAAAAATTTATTGATTAGTTTCGATGCACTACATCATTTACAAGTGAAGCTCTCACTGTACAGAGTCCTGTAGATATATATATATATATATATATATATATATATATATATATATATATATATTATATATAACACTTGGACGGCATAATAGAACACAAAATAAAATAGATTTTATCAGATAACACGTAAAAGGACACTCGCATTGTAGATTTGTTGAGCTTTCGGCCTTTTCTGAGGCCTGTAGGCCTGCTATATTGCTCCTACAGCATCGATATATATATATATATCGATTCTGTAGATATAAATTCCCTGATAGTCATAACAAACACAGAAACCAAAACACACAAAAGAGGGAAAACTCACTGGTTCTCGAATTTTCGGTGGTCCAACCACCTTTCTCAAGAGGAATTAGGAACAGAACTGATTCTGTAGATATATATATATTAAATATAGGAGGAGGGGAAATCAGGGTGTCTCCACGTGCTGGAAGAGGTTAGACAAGTGGAAAAAACCGAAGCTCTGGGGAAGGGAGAACAAACAGGTAAGAGAGGGGTTAGATGTTGAGGGTTTGTAGAGGAAGAGGGAGAGAAAAAGGAATGCGAAGAGTCTACTTTGTTGCGATGAGATGGTCCGTCGTCCCGTCTCCCCACGGTGTGCTGGGAGGAAGTGGTGGCGGTGTCCTGTGGTGTCGGGTGGGGTCGGGTGGGGTCCCTTGGCCGATCGGTCTCTTTCGTTGGGGATCATTCGGGTGCCGAGAGTCGATTCACTCCGCGGTTATAGTTAGTGGGAGGTCGTTGTCTTTCTGGGTCGGATTGGGACTAAGCCGTTGTGGAACGGCTGGTCTCAAGGAAGGGTCTGTTCGTGCGGGGAGGGGAGGGAGGGAGAAAAGTCCGTAATCCGTTGGGGTAAACCCCGGTTGTTCAACTGTTGATTTAGTTATCCTTTGCCTTGGTTTGGTGAGGCAGGAAGATAGAGGAGGTGGATATATGTTCCTTGTGGCGACAGGTGAGAGATGGCTTAATTGAATGTTATAGCCAGTAATGGGAAGTGAAACTGAAATACATTTTCATTTAACAACGGGTCGTTTTGGATCATGTGTTGAATTATTTCTAATTGTTCTAGGGCATCTAGTTTCTTCCCTTTCCCTTCGACGCGTAGAATTTTGGGGTTGAAGTTGCATTTGTGATCGGTTTCAATTATGTCTTTCGTGAACATTTAAGATTCATCTCCTTTCTGTAGGCACTTTGGTGATGTTTGGTCTTTATTTGAAGTATCTGCTTTTTGGCTTATGCATTTAGCGGGGCAGGAGTTACGCGTCAGTTCATATACTCCAGTTTTCCGAATTCTATCCAATTTGTCTTTTGGATTGCTCAATACTTTGGATAGGTTTTCATTGGTGTAAAATAAAATTCTGTAATATATATATATATATATATATATATATTTATTTATTTATTTATATATACAGTAGTCAACCCAAAGGTCGGTTTTGGTAGGTGATGGCAGAGTTTACCCAGTCCTAAGCACTTTACGGTGTGTGAATATTCACACATCAGAGTAGGGGGACATTTCCTTTCCCTGAACCGGTTATGGTTTCCCAAGAAGATCCTGCACTCGAAAAATCACATATCTTGGGTGGAGCTGCGGATGCCTAGAGTGTATATGTGGAGGAAATGATTAAAGAGGCATGGGAAGAACTAGAGATAGGAATGAAAGTCGGAGGGGAATTTGTAAAATCGGTTAGGTTCGCTGATGACCAAGCATTAGTTGCTCAGTCAGCCAAGGGGTTACAAGCATTGCTGAGTGAATTGGAGGTTCAGTGCGATAGATATGGGATGAGAATCAATATTAATAAAACAAAGGTTATGCGATTTTTAAGAAAGAAAAAGTCTAAGCTAAACATTAAAATAGGAGGGGGCAGAATAGGGCAGGTAGAACAGTTTACGTTGCAGGTACGTTTACTCGGAAGTGTTTTGGACCAACACGGTCAAAGGTAAGGAGAAGAATTGCGCAAGGCAAGGAGGCTTTCTCAAGGAGGAGGGTATTTACTCCTCTGTGACCGCTAACTCCCTTAATTTCTTTAATAATGAAGACCTTAGCGGGTACGTTTATTGCATAAAAATCCAGAATATGATTTCCGATAGTTGGTTAAGTGATAAGTTGATATATGGAGTTCAACGTAGGGGAGTATAATAGCGACTCACAGGTATCTTTTTTGCTCATCACCGTTCTAAAACTTTATGTGCTCCAATTAACATGTGGGCCATTGAAATCTCCACCGATTACAATGTCTCGGTCATTTTTTTCGAATGAAAAACTTTTGGATTGTTTGTCTTGTTCTACTATTGAACTATCTTAACGCCCCCCCGCCGTGTGCCCTTTTGCTAGGTGAGGTGTAGGTGAATTTATATAAAGCATATGGTATTGTTAAGTTGTCCTTCCGAAATGCGTTGAATACTTGCCGGTAATAAGTGTCTGAATTGAATTTTTGACTGCCTTCTTTTAACGTATTTTCTTTAACTCTTTTGGTAGGCATACCATTAGCTACTAACCATGTTATACTCGCAATACATTTAGGCATGTTACATGATTGGTGTTCGATCACCCCCTTTCTACGCGGTTTTTGGTGGATCACGGGGTTCCAGATGCATAAGGAAATAGAGGAAATAAATGTAGAATGGCTGGTGACCTACCACCCTCTGCCACGCGTCCTTGCGGGGTATTATGAAGATGTAGATCTTTGTTGACCGGCGGCGGGTTGAATGGGCATCTATATATTCTTTATATTTCAGGACTTTTAATTGATTACCAAATTCTTTGTAAACTTTTATCTGGAATTAGCTCTGCTGACGCAAGAGTTTTTAACTGCAATAAAGACGCCGCCCCTGATTCCATTTGCTCCGTCATTTCTATAAACGGAAGAGGAATTTGGGAATAATTCACCATCGGCGATATCAGTGGATAACCAGCTTTCTGTCCCTAATGTTATATTTGCACCTGTGCTTTGAATAAGATAATGTGATTCCGCGACTTTGTTTTTTATACTTCGTCAATTAACTACAAATACTGATAATGTTTCCTTGACATTACGGTCACTTGAATGTTTAACGGAGATATTTTTCTTTACATTATTGAATCCCTTATAAAATATTTCATCCAATGCCATCTTATTCATATTAAATGATATTCGCAGGAATCTCTAGCACTGATCCCTATTCTCATCTAAAGCTAAATCATTTGGCAAGGAGAGAGTTAGAGACCCACTATTTGACCTAAATGCTGACCTACACGTTAATCAAAAAAAAACCCTCCAGTGCTCGAAAATCCTACCTGCTACGCAACATCTGGCGGTCTCAGACGTGTAGTGAAAGCCAGAACGGTTCAGGGGGTTCCTGCACAATCGGATTTCTGTCTAAAGGTCGAAGAAGGAGGCCCCAATATCCCTGTAGAAGAGACTCAACCTCTGATTTATGCCTTCCACTTGGCTTCAAATGAGAATTCCACGATCATTCCTGAGTACAAGACTACAAATTCTTGCGTATATGAGAAAATTTATATTTATACTTGTGTAAAATCTCATTTTTATGAATGCAGTCCTTTCTCTATATGCCGAACTACACTTATTTGTGGTAGGTGGGATATTGTGTAACTATAGGAAAATACGTGTAAAATTCTTTATTTGTGCCGTGGTTCTTAATGGATAGGAGACTTGAGATGCTTAGAGGAATGACAGATTTTCGGAAATCTTCGAAATGTAGCTGTAGAGGAATATGCAAAAGGTTTTAAAAACTGATGGATGGACGAAAGAGCAGGCTTTAGAAAGGATGGGAGCAGATATATATTTGATGAAAATGACAGTAAATAGGAGGGTAAAATGGATAGGCAAAACTTGAGGCATGACTGTTTAATGAAAAGAATAATTGAGAAAGAAATCGAACGGAAGACAAATGAAAAGAAGAAGAAGTAATTGAAAAATGAGGAAAAAGGAAAAAAGAAAGGAACCAAATGACGAAGTATGCCCGGGACAGAGAGAAGTAGAGACAAGCGTCTTATTCACAACATGAATGTGGCGGTCCCATCCAAGAATTATAATATACAAAATAAATGCTTCCCCATCGTCTGAAGATGAAGGAACCTGTCAAAACACGGGTCGTGAAAATAAACTATCAGCAGAGTTAAAAAAAAGATAATTAAATCAAAATAGCGCATTGACAAATTAAAACGACACCACGTTCAAAACGGACGAATCGATGTGGTCTTCACTGAATTCGTGGCATACGTTCCCTACCAAGGTAAACCGATGCGTTGTTCGAGCTACCGTCGATACGTCAAGGACCTCTTTGGGTTGGCGATCGTTGAAGCTAAGTGCCAAACTGGAGGAGGGCGAGCCAGCTCGTCTTCCTCGATAAGAGCGCAAGGTCAAATACCGAATCCCTTTGCCAAATTCGTATCACGTTGGCACTCGTTGCCTCTACTCCAGATTCTGGCGTTCCCTTTTAGGCTGTCAGTTTCGCTAGGATTTGCGCCAGCTTGATTTAAACCACAACTTTTTTTAGAGCTGCTCCTGCGCTCTGTAGAGCGTCCCACCTATCAAAAGATCAAGTGGAGGAGAAAGGCAATTCGATAGAGGGTGAAACGTTGTCCCTATCTGTTTACTATCCTCTTACCTTCCCAGTGAATTGAACTCTATGTGCGACGATTGTGTTGATAATATAAAAGGACTCAACACTCACGAAATCACCTGAGAGGTCTCGTTTTTTAAATCCAGGGAAGTCATCCTAGAGATTCTAAGTCTTCCTATCATTCAGTATTAATTTGTCTCAGTTGGGGTTCTTGAGAAATATTGTTGTCATGAAATTATGTTAATTTTTACGCTCAAGAAAGAAAATGGGAATATTAACGAAGTTTTGAAGACATTGTCTTCAGAATGGGACCAGAAAAAATTTCAGCTTCAAATTTATTACCAACATTCTTAAATTTTACTAATACGCTATTCAGCACCGTTAAAAGTATTTCAAACCTAAGATTAATTTTCTGCACACCTCCATTCTTCCGTATTCAGTTTTAATTGTATCTCCTTCAGATAACCTTCCTCTTTAGGCCCTTATATACGAGGTCTGTAAATTAAGTAATGAGATTGATTTTTTAAAAATGTTTTCATTCAAATAGAATTACAATTTTATATTGTCACTCTCAAAATAACTTCCTTCTGAAGTCACACAGGGCTGGATACGGTTCTTCCACTCCTCATAGCAGTGATGGAACTCCGATACTGGAAGAGCCTTCAGCTGGTCGGTTACAGCCGTTTGAATGTTTTCGACTATCCCAAAATTAGTTCCCTTGAGGTGATTTTTCAACTTCGGGAAAAGAAAAAAGTTACAAGGACACGAGTCAGTGGAGGAGCCACAGGAATTTTTTTTTCCGGCCAAAAACTCGTTTATTGTAATTGATATGAGCCAAGGAGCATTATCGTGATGCAATATCAGTTGTTCATGATGCTTGGTGTCACACGAATTACCCTTTTTCGAATTTTAACAAGAGGCTCTCGGTAAAAGTGTTGATAGAGGTAGAAACTCTTTGTGAACGATTCCGTGGATATCGAAAAAACAAATCAGCTTGCATTTGATCTTCAAACTCCTCATCATTGGTTTTTTGGGCCTTGAATAAGTTGAAATATGCTACTCCTTGGCGTTTGCTTGTCCTCTGCTTGCCACTCCATGTCGTTTGCTTTTGCTCTGGTGTTTGGTTTCTGGGTCGTACTCAAACACCCAAGACTCTTCGCCAGTAAAGACGCGCCCCAGAAAATGTGGGTCATTTTCTATCAAATCCAAAAATTCAAGGCACTTTTCTCTCCTGATATCCTTTTGGTCTTGCGAAAGAAAGACCTTTTTTGGAACCAGTTTTGCACAGATTTTGCTCATTAAATTAAAAATGAGATTTTCTCAGATTAAAAGTCCCCAATATGGTGCAGTCGAATCTCGGTAATAAGTATGATGGCTGAAGTAACAAGGCGAACAATTTTTCCAAAAACACAATCATCTTTGCTTTGAGTTTTCAGTTTCAATTGAGTAACGCAGCCATTTTCCTGTGTTGAATATGCTTAGTTTCGTCTGTTTATTGCTGAAACGAACTCTCCATTACCATTCGGAGGATTTAAGCATATATCTATGGAAGTGAACAGAAGAAATAAGCGAATACACTTTTTTTTATTTTTTTAGGGTTTCTTACGACTAACGTACGCTGTTTGTCCTTTTTGCATACACTTTGGTATTTTTCTGCTGTAAATAACTTACCATCGCCAAAGCAAGGATTTTATCACAATTCACGCTAATCCATCGCAAGCGCACTGCACCAAATTATCCTCCGTGACTACAGCATATATGATTACCCGGCAACGCTCGATTAGTAGGGCGTTAAGTATGAAGTTAGCACTTTTACGGGGCCCTCTAGTTACGCTCGCAAATTACAAGACTAACGCAATTGCTTTGTTATCCAGATGGAGGGTGCTCAAAAAGGCCAGACACGAGGCGGTAGTTTCCTTATCTTACCGGGGTAATTTTCCTAATTTACTACTTGATCTCTATCATCAACCAAAGGTGTTCTTCCGAGGACTTTTCCCCTTCAACACCGTTCTCTTCATCCACTCCAGTCCCAGGCGTGTTCCTTGGCCTCCTTGTATCCCCCTTCTATACCTTCACGCCATCTAAAATATCCAATCTCCTTCCTTCTCTTTTCTTTCCCCTCCTTTACCCTTCTTTCGACGGAAGCCTTTAAAATACCTTTCCTTCTTTACCAACACATGGCTGATCCAATTTTGTATTCCCTTCTGATCATTGCTTATTAGTATATTTTTATACTCGAACCTTTGGTGGTGGTATAACAGAGCACCACATTTGAAGACATATGATAAATAAAAGAAAACTCCTATAGCCGTACTTAATAAGTACCTGGTGGTGACCATCTCTTAAGTCTTTACTCTGTCAGAAACAATGCATAAAACTTCCTTTTTTACGTATATACTCGAATATTAGCAAAGATAATTTTATAGTGTTCTCTTAAAAATAAACTACAAAATCCTTTCAGTATTTTAGCAAATTGTTCTAAATTAAGAGGTCATAAAGCACCCAAAAGAGAACAGCAGCCATTTAACATTAGTTTTAGGTGCGTGAGGATTATTCATTTTGAAAACAAGAAGAAAACTAAAATCCTTGTCTGTAGAAGAGAGAAGCTGTATGCATAAATCACAATTCGAGGGGTGAAACTAGAACAAGTGGAATCCATCATCTACCTGGGCAGCAGCATAACATGGGATGGAAGAAGTTCGACCGACATCAAGCAAAGAATAGCCCAAGCTAAGAACGCATTCATGAAAAAGAGGCAATTACTATGTTCAAAGAACATAAGATTGCAAACAAGGAAGCAATTCGTCAAGACTTCCGTGTGATGCATGGTGCTCTACGGTTCCGAGACTTGGGACAATGGAAAAGTGGACCAGCGAAGAATAGAAGCCTTTGAAACATGGTGCTGGAGGAGAATGATGAAGATTAAATGGAAAAGTAAGGAAATAGGAAGTGTGTAGAAGAGCAGAAGAGGATAGGACCTTATGGAAAACTCTGCAGCTAAGAAGAAATAGATGGATTGGACACACGTTGAGGCACAATTAATAGATTAGGAATATAATAGAAGGAAAAATAGAAGGAAAGGTTCCACGAGGAATACCAAGACACATGTACGTACGGCAAATCAAGATGGACGTAAAACAGAGAGGGTATCAAAGATTGAGTGCATTGACATTAAATAGAGTAGAATGGAGGGTTGCAGTAAACCAATACCAGGATTGAAATACTGATGATGATGAATTTTATTTTCCTGCCAAGCGAACGTACCTAGTACGTTCGCTTGGCAAGCTACTGTGAACGTACCCTTTCACCCCTCTCTGTGCGCTAACATAATTTGAAGTTTTATAAAAATAAAGTTCATCAAAATAAATAAATAAAGAGTTTTCAAGAAAAAAAGATTTACGAATAAACTGCATCCTCCATTTTCGCTGCATGTGAGAAGTAGGATACCGGACAAGGACCGGAGGGGAAGGGTTAAGCCAAAAATATTCCCCAAAGGAAGGACGGCTGCGTGTCTCCATGTCCCCCTTGGACTTGGAGCCCTGTGCCCTGTCCATCCTTATAATCCTCTTCAGCAATCACCTAACAAGGACCTCAATCATGCTCTCTCCTCTCTCTCTCTCATCCAAGGTCAATGCTCCGTTCAACAATTTCAGAGCGTAAAAATCATTCGCCTTGACTGGGAGAATAATTTTTACTCTCTGAAATTGTTGCATTGAAATGCATATCAGCGGATGAATCCGTTAAAAGTTATTGTTGCGGCATCTCCCGCAGTTTCTTGAAAGTCAATGTTTCTCATCCACTAATGAGAACGTTTCACCAACAGTAATTGACAAATCTCTTCCCCAGCTAGAGTATAATGTCTAATATGTAAATTTTTTTCATTTACAAAGATTTTTTTGCCTCGCTTATTGCAATTTTCTACTGCCCGAACATCTCTACCCTTAAACTAGCTCTATTTCTTCTCCATCTGACATTGCGATCATAGCATTTAAGCCATTTATCCTCATTTTCCTGTTCGAACATTCATATTTCTCTCAACTTTTATGTATGCATCATTCGACACTTTCAACATTCAAAATATGTATCATCTAGTACTTTTATGATTCTTTGAAGTATCTCAATTCATATTACAATCAGGAAATCAGAAAAAAATTATCTTTCACGTTCACTGATCACTTTCTTTTTTCCGACAAGTCATAAACATATTCCAAATTACATATTTTGTATTTGACCTCTAAATTACCTTAATTGTTGATGATGTTCAGAATACATCATTTGAAGATTATAGAACATCTTCCTTTTAAATTATTTGTACTTAGTTTCTTACTCACAAGTACATAAAGAGAATGATAAGATTTGCACGGGAGTGGGAAATTTTTGGGAACCATAGATGAAGTAGAAAATACCTCAGAATGATTAAAATCCTTTTGAAATCAAGTTTAATGTTCTTCGCTGCTCTTTTCAGGCAATCAAGCTTTTAAAATATATTTTATTAGCAGGGATGAGGCGCAGAGCCGCTTTAGGTCAAGTGATCATTTATTCCAAGGTTTTTAGACAGTGAAAAAAGAAGAAATTACTTGAATCGGCTCGTCATTTGACTTTTATCTCAAACGAGAATCACGATTTTTACCATTCTTTGTTCAACGTAAGAGTTTAGTTCTTTAATTCTGATCTAAAACCCTAAAAACTATTACAAAATGTTGAGGCCTCCTAATGAAATGCAAAACATAGGCTGACAAAATAAAATTAGCATTGAATTGAATAATTCTCCAGTTCAAGAATTATAACCTTTAATGTTTTTACTACCACGAATAAAGGAAAAATTTTCCTCCATGCCAATTAACTTCAAAACTTACTTCAAAATACTTGTCTCATTATCCTCCCCGTTGACCGGAGTCCTCTTCATCCCATTACCTCCCAATACCATCTGCATCCACATTTCCTGCCTCTAAATTTCTCTCAAGACCCTTCTGTGGCGCACAAAGAATTACACATATTTGGTTAAATATTTTTAATGATGACTATAAGAAGAGTTTGCACTTTTCCACAGATTTATTAAAGCGTACGACGCGTTTCAACTCACAGAGTCATCATCAGGTACAAGACCTGATGATGACTCTGTGAGTTGAAACGCGTTGTACGCTTTAATAAATCTGTGGAAAAGTGCAAACTCTCCTTATATTCATTATGAAGAACTTCCACGACCTTAAGCCTGAATCTGTTGATCTTATTTGTAATGATGTTTTGTTTTTAATTATTTTGGTATAATATTTGGTTGCAACTTGGTTGAAAAAAATCGAGGATCACGCGACAAGTTTTATTTCGAGGTAACTGTCTTAATTATAATAGTAAAACAGATGTACTTTAAGATTTTTTTTGGTTGATGCTCCTAAGTTAAATGAGACGTATGAAACTACTCGAGCTCAGACCTGATAAATTATATAAAATGTTCTTATAAATATCAATATTTGAAAGATATAGCATGCCGTATAATCATTGTCGGCACCTATGGAATAAACCTATAAATTTTTAGGAACGATATCCAATTACTAGCACGATGACGGTTAATCTTTCCTATAAATCTAACGTCATTATTAATGATTTTCCTTCAGTGTTACGCAAAACACTCGAAGACTTTTGAGCCTATAAACCATTATATATTCCACCGCTGACATGAAACAGGCACTTGACAAATTAATATCTCCATTATTCTACAAAGTTAATGATTTTCCATTGGGACCCCACTTTTCGTGATTCGGACGACATTTTCTCGATTTCCTTACTCTTTGACATGGCGTGTATATAAACGAATTTCCAAAGTCAATCAACAGTTACAGGAATCTTAGAGAGAAAATATCACACAATTTCAGGATTCAATTTCCACTTTGTGTATAAAAATGTCGATAATGTCGTAGCAAAGGAAATTAAATTGATGAAAATGAAGAAATGATTTGCCGATAATTTTTTTACAGGGCCATAATTTTTCAGGCATGCATTTTTGGTAAACGAACACACTGAGTAATTGGCACTTTTTTAGCCATATCTTGAAATTATATTTAAGAAGACCCTAAAAGATTACAAGACTCTCAGTGACTGGAAAGCAGCCAATGTAACATCTACGAGTATGTTTAAAAGCGGAGAAATGGAAGAACCGAGTGATCGCAGACCTACTTATTTCGCTCATATTCATGCGAGATCATTGAAAGGTAAAAAAAATAGCGTATAATAAATTTAATAAAAAACGATTCGGAAAAACATGAACAACTTTATCCCAGAGCCTGTCGAATGAGGGGTCGATTAAAAATATTTTATGTCGACTGCTCGATTGTTATTTTAATTCTCGACTCTGCACTGCAATTACGCAAGCTTGCGTTGGAGCTGAAATGGATCCTTCTTTTAAATTTCAGTCCAATAACCGAACATAGAAATAAATGGTCCACTTTTCTAAATGTTAAAGAGTAGCTGGGCAATCTCTTACTTCTTGTAATTTTCACCATGCTCTTTGATTACTGAAACTTAATAGTAGAATGACTTTTGAATTACTTCATTTTATCCTACCATAATTATCGCAGAAGAAATTTTAATGCCAAAAGCTCACGGCATAAAAACAGTTGGCTACTGCCCCAATGCTCTAGTGTGTCATACATAAATTCATATCCACGAATGATAATTTTTTTGATAATGGCCTAAGCCCAACCAGTATAAACGATCATTCTCGAAGGAAAGGTTACACTAATTAGCATTTTTCAAACTTCTAAGGAGAAAATAGAGCGTTCCTTGTACCAAAGTTGAACCAACAACTACAAGCATTGTGATATACGCCACGGCATGATAGTTTTAACTCTTTCTTTAAACCCATTTTCTAACGGAAAGTATATGAATTCAGATGAACTCTTAGCATGAGGACGTGGCCATGTTTTCTTGGATTGTTTATTTTAGCGAGAAGAATGAGCAACAGTTAAGAGTTAACTGCATTTTGGGTGTTTGTATCACGATCTACTACCAACATAATTGTATATAAAATATACTCAGGTATCCGCCAGAGAGTCATCTTACAAAGCCATCATATTTCGATTGAGTTATCCTATTTACTTAAGATGGGTTTAGTACTGTTCCTCACGACATTTCTGCGTCCCACAAATGCCTTTTGTCAGCCCTACATTATTGCTTTATTAGGTATTTTATCATGTCATGCAGGTGAATATGATGCGTTCTTAATGGAATGATAAAAGAAATCTTAAAAGAGATTGTAGTTAAATTCATGTAGTCCAGTTGTTATGGTACTCTTGTGCGATCGTGAAAATAAATTATATTCAAGGAAATGTAATTCCTAGAGTATTTTTCTTAACATTAAGTTTTGATCTGCCAATATATCGTGAGGCCCCTACAAATTCCATCTTAGTTGTGGTAGAATATATCTATTTAATTTGGTGTCATAATAATATCATTCGTGTTGCAAGAAAACTCGAGGGTCCTTTACCATTCTATAATTGTTCGCAAATATCTTTGAAAATAATAACCAATTATCTTGGAATCGTATCATTATCCTAAAGTATCTTTTCTTTCTTATTTCATTATTAATTATTGCAATTAATGTAAAACAGTTTTCACAACTTAAATGAGATAGTGATTGTATTATCATGAATAAAAAATCGATTCTTGGTTTTTGCAACATCCTCCTTACTCCTTTAAGTTTTAGTATTATATTATGAGGATGGTAACATGTGTGAAATTGCCCCAACAACACACGTCATGAGAACGGCAGGAGGCCTCCAGGGTACTACCGAAATTTAACAACATGTTTTAAAACGTTTCAAAATCTTCAAACCCAAGTACGTCAATATGTACAATCCAAGATTTACTAAGATCAAGACATCCAACTCCGAGTGAAACTTTCTGGATAATTTATCTATGACCAAAACCAAGTTTTAGTTTTTTGTGGCTTCAATGTATTTTATATAAAATACTCATTTGAAATAACAACTGTTTTGCTGTACCACTTTCGTACAATAGGAGAGAGCTGACAAAAAAAGCGTGCTTAACTGGCTTAACACGATTGGATAGACTTTCAGAAAGATATGCTGGTTCTGAATTGCAATGGACGTACTATGAGTGCATTAAAAGTAAGGGGTGAGTCTTTCCTTCGTGCTAAGTTTTCCCATCGAGTTCAATTTCTTACGGAGAGCTCTCTAGAGCACTGAATCACCCTTAGCTCAAGAGTCCATGGTGTTGGACGGGGTGCGGCAATTATCCCGCCACACCTCCCTCAATTCGGTCGCCGCACTCATACGGAGAGGTCTCACGCAACGGGAACATTTAAAGAAATCGTGATACGCTCCAAGAAGTCAATAATATCACCGCCGCAAGGTGGTACCGCGGCAGACACAGTATTGGATATCGGTTGCGGGGGATGGTGCTAACACGAAGGCTTTCACGCCATCGCATTCCCTCCCTCCCCATCACCTCGCACACATCTCGTTTGGAGCTCGATTTCCTTAACGAGCAGACGGAATTGGTGGGGAGCAGACGAAGAGAACAGCATTTAAAAATAGCGGCGTGATGTTTTGTGTCTCTTGAAGAAATACACGATATTGGATAATGACTACGCCGACCACAAGTTCCACTTATACCGTTCATCTGCCTCATACTCAACGCCCTCCGTGCAAGCAACCAAACCGTGAAAGAGGGTACAACCTCTGATCAGTAGGGAACCCATACAAAGCCGGGGGAAGAAGGGAGCAGACCATTTGAAGAAAATTAATGTCATGGCCTCTTTCCTCTAAATTAGGCTAAAACTCATTAGATTTGAGACTGCAGCAATTTGAAGACGTCAACGCACCCTACAAGATAATACATTATATGCCCAGGGGACGGAAAGTATTCAAGATTAGTTTCTGACATGTTACATATATATTTTTGTGTGTGTGTATATATATATATATATATATATATATATATATATATATATATATATATATATATATAATTTCGTCTAAGTAACACGAAAGTGTTGAATAAAAAAAACTTGGACAGCAACAAACAATATAAGAGCACTGATTAAGAACGCACGTTATTTCTTAATGATTTTGAAGGAATTTAGCTCCGTATTCCTCAGAAAAACTACCGAGAACTGCTGTTTCTTCTGAAGAAGACGGACCTATATACATATATATATATATATATATATATACATATATATATATATATATATATATGCGGGTCGCGGTGGTCTAGGGGGTAGAGCGTTGGACTACTGACCAGAGGGTCCCGGGTTCGATTCCCGGGCAAGGCACTTTGGGCACCTGCAGCTCCACCCAAGCTAGTTGATTTTTCGGGTACCAGATCTTCCTGGGAAACCATAACCGGCACAGGGAAAGGAACTGGCCCCCCTACCCTGATGTGTGAATTTTCACACGCCGTCGGGCTTGGTACATGGGTGAGCTCTACCATCACCTACTAAACCGACCTTCGGGTTGATTACTGTGTTTATGGTTTATATATATACATATATATATATACATATAAATGTTTATTTGATAGTTGTGTCCATCCAAAAACCTACCTTAACCGGTATATTACCTAATAATAATATATACATATACATATATATACACATATATATAGATATATATATATAATATACCGTTAATCAAATATATAATGAATCGGAGCACTTTCGCGCAATATAATATCGCAGATTTCAGTGTAAAGTACATTTTCTCGATAGCTCAAGTGGTTACAGCATCCCCCCGGCAAGTGAGGAGATCCGGTGTTCAAGTCCCGGTCGAGAAAAATATTTTAACATTATTGGTCTGCCTGAAACCGCCTTCCCCACCTCTACAGTGTTCGTCCTTTATGTGTGTTCCTTTCCCCTTTCCTTATCTCTATTTCTATGTGAATGAATATTTGTTCGCCTTGTGGCGGGATTTCGTGTTTGAATCAGTATAAATATATATATATATATATATATATATATATATATATATATATATATATATGTGTGTGTGTGTGTGTGTGTGTGTGTGTGTGTGTGTGTGATATAGAGGCACTCATGAAAGCAATATAACCCTTGGACGACACAATAGAAAACACGTAAAAGACACACACTTTAGAAAGTTTAAACTTTCGGCTCTCTCCTTGGCCTTCTTCGGTATGACTCGTCTGTCACCAAACCAATCGTGTAAAAAATTACTATCTAGTAGAAACTTGTCATTATTTGGTCATTAATTCGTACATTCAATTTTTAACCATATTCAATAACCGTCTGTGATTTCATCCAAAAAGCTAATAAGGGTGCTTTAACAATAATTATATATAGATCACTATCATAATAGCCTTAGATTTTTTATTTTGAAAGTGAACATCGCAAACACTACAATTGGTTTGTAATCAGAAATAAATGTGTCAAACTACAAATCCTGAAGTTCCTTTTCAATTATTTAAAAGAGGTATTTTACGAGTATTGTAAATAAATTTGCTAAATGTTAGACATGAGTTTCATACGAGTGTCAACGTTATAAGACTGAATTTTAGAAAATTTAGGAATGACTAACTATATGAATGACCATTTGGATTCATAATGGGGAGACGGATGCATAATACCATTTCAGTAAAGAGTTCACTAAAAGAAAGCAACCTATAATAAAATCAAGGATGTTTTTTTCTCGTAGATTTTGAGGGGACGTTTAATAGAGTGGACTAGGTAAAAGTATTAAATGTATTGCAGGAAATAGGAGTAAATTGGTAGCTCATATGACTTAATCCACATCCTATAAATGTCGGAGACCACTCAAATGCGAGTGGCGGATGGAGAGTCCGGATAGACAGTGTGTTAGGAAGAGGAGTAAGACGGTAGTAGGGGTGTCCATTTTCACCGGTGCTGTTAAGCGTATATGTGGAGAAAGTATTTGAAAAGGCATGGGAAGAACTGGAAACAGGAATGAAAGCCGATAGGTAGACCATGTCACCGATTAGATTTGCTGATGGTGTATATTGAGTTTGCCAGTCAGCCAAGGGGGTGCAAGAATTCCTGGGCGAATTAAAAAGTCAGTGCGATAGGTATAGAGTGAGAAATAATGTAAACAAAACAAAGCGTATGTGGTGTTCTAGGAAGAGGAATGCCAAGTCAAACAGGAGTTTATAAACGAGACCAGGTTTACCAAACTCGGAAATATCACCAGCCAAAAGGTCCGAAGTAGTATGGAAATAATAAAAGATTTTCTCTAGGCAAAGAAGCTTTCAAAAGGAGGGAATTGATGTGAGAGACTTTGAGAAAACGCTCGCCAAAACTTTGGTATGGAGCTTGGTTTTATATGGAGCGGAAAAATGGTCGTTGGAGCAGGGTTATAGGCGCATATCGGAGGCTTTTCGAATGTGGATAAATAGGATGGGAAAGGTGAAATGGACAGAAAGGAAAATAAATGAGGAGGTGCTAGGCATGGTGGGAGGAGAGAGGATTGTTGGGAGAAGGCCAAAGAAGGTAGGATAGATTAATCTGGAGCATTTTGATTGGAAATGAGTTGTTGAAGTCTGAGATAGAAGGGAGAATATTAGACAAACGAGGAAGGGGTAAGAATAGGATTAGAATGTTGAACTGAATGAATGGAGGGAAGTATTGTAGAATTGAATATGAGCTTATTGTAGAGTTGGATATCAGGTTGTGCCTTGTTTGTAGAGGCAATGCAATTTATCATTATGCCGTTGTACATATGTCCACCTAAAACCTTCCTTCACAGGTAGAATGTCAATATCATTAAGATCGTGTTTGATTTATTTTATTATGAACTGAAGTTCATCTAATATAACGCCATCTTTAATAGGTATTAGTTTTTTAGTTGTCATAAGAATTTTCAATGTCATTGATCAAATTTGTCATGTGGGAAGCATACCAAGATGATGTACAAGACCTTACCCGGGACAAAATACCTCGGCACGGCACTGTTCAAGTACTTATTTCTGTAATAAACACAGATAATAATTCACCATGACATTAGTGTACTTGCATACCATTTAAATATTAGTTTATCATCTGAGTAGACGATGTATAACATAATATTTTGCATCGTTCGCAGGTCTTTATTAGATATTATCTGTCAGATGGAAATTGAGCCTTGGATATCTGCAGACCAAAGCTTTTCCATTCTCAGAAAGTGCATCTATTTTTGTTCACCACTGCGTATGAACAGTACTACTCACTAGTTTTCCAGGATTTAAGACATTATTCCAACAGTCTGAGGCCGTCTTTGCCCGCTCTGCACGTTCCTCTGTGTAGATCTTCGAAATTCCGTAACCCTGCGGTAAAATAATCATCCAACAAAGTGTTCCAGCCGCCTGAGGGGGATTCGCAGAGCTATGTTCCACGGAAACACCAAATAACTACAAGTAATGGCGCACGCATTTTCAGTTGCCTGCCGTTAAAATTGTAAATGTGATGTGTTACGTTCCATGCATCAATCGGATAGAGAATACACGGAACATAACGAAAGGTTAATTTATTTTTTCACGTTTGATATGCTGGGCCGTGGAAATAGAGGAAAGGTCGAAACAAACTTTAACCGCGATGAATGCATTAGACTCAGAAGAAGAATATGTTCTTTCGCCAACCCTACTCGTATGAGATGTACGAAAAATCTTCACTACTCTCATTCATCTATGTTAAGTCCGTATATCGGTAAATAAATAAACTTATGAGGTCAATGTGTGGCGAAGGGGTTGCGTAGAATACCAGAAAGTCAACGCCCTTGAATTTCACTCTTCCAGCGAGTACAGGGGGAGAGAAAATGCCCAGCACTGACATTCCTAAGTAAACACCTAGTGAATATGGAATATAAACACTGTTTCTGTTGAAGCAACCTTCGGCTGCCGAAGAGCTCTGATGAAAATCAATGCCGCCAAATCCTACACTCCAAATTAACTAACAGTTGAACTTAAGAAAAATACTGAGAGTACTTGAGAGGCACAGTGGCCGCTTAGGCTGCCTGGTAAACCATCAAAGTAGCATTCAATTAAAATTTTTTCTCGACAATAAGTTCAAAATAGGTTCGTTACTTCAAACAAAAGTACATTATAACGATCGGAAAGAGGCAAATAAAACCTTCAGTTCGTGAAGACGATGAAGATTTTTCTTTCATATTTTAAAATATTTCATTTTTCTTGTCAATTTGTTAGAAAAATTTCATACTATGAAATATTTGAGTTCATTGCCAACTGCTAAACTTCTTAAATTTTATGACTTATTTTGAATCTTTTCTTTTTGTACACAGTTGCCCCATAAGACTGGTCTCTTTTCTGCCCACGCCCATTGGCCTTCTGACTTCAACTTTTCCCATTACCTTCACCCCTCTCTTACCTTATTTTCCTCATCCTCCGTCATGCCGAAGAGGCTATTCTGGATATTACCCAATATATCTCCATTCAGCTCCCCACCCACTCCCAGTCCCCTCACTGCCCATTTATAATCCCCCTCCTCTTTTTTTCCTTCCCACACAACTGCTTTTCAGCATATAAAACTTGATCACCGCTTCTTAGCCTCATTTGTGTCCTTGATAATGGCATGAAGTTGTGAAGCCACGGTCAAGACGATTAAATAGTGCGTGACACATTATCGTGACCTCATTGCATGTTAAAGTATTCCATGAAGTTTTGCCGCAGAGAATACAAAGAACAAACAAGTTGTATTTGGGGCACGAGGAAAAAAAAAACAAAATATGATGAACAGGCAGACCTTCTTCTGCAGCGGAGGGCGACTTCCTTTGCCACCGCCTAAAATATCAAAATTGATCAGGGAGCCTGATTTCTTTAGAATAATTGGCAAGATATATCAGTAATATGATTCTTCATCATTAACAATGTTTGCTACAACTACCACTTGCGGACAGTATCAGTACAAGTACCTCTTCATGTCCGTAAGGGTTCCATTAGTTACGTTAGTTAAGTCAGTCGAATGATCAAAAGTCGGATAATAATTTCATAATTTATGAGCAGTTGGGGAATTTTCCGCTAGAGTAGTTCTAATACAGTAGTAGTAGTTTACTCGTAGTACAACTTGTAGTTTACTTCTGCTGTGGTGAGAAATTGTGCGAGAGGGATAAGATTCCTTATCTCGGTCAGTCGGGCAGTAGGCTCAAAGTTTCTCCCTGTGACCTCGCCTCTAAATGGGTGGCGGATTTTAGACTATCCCCCAGGCATTCAACTCATACGATATGCATTATCGCGAAGAACTTAATACCCGGTGGGGGTTCTTGGAGTATGAGTGGAACCAATACATAAGACTTAGTTCAGTCAACCATAATTTAAATCAGCAATGAGGATTTGTCAAAACATAATATGTACAATCATCAATTGATGAAATAACACACAGTTGTATATAAGTTTACCAACAAAAATTGATGGAAAGGAAGAAATGAAATAAAAATAAAATAAGCATTTCTCGGAGCGCACCCTGTTGTAAGCTCAAACCTACTGTGCAATAGGTATACGCATACATGAAGCCTTCCGGAGACCCTTTGACATAATGTTGGAGCCCTAAGCATAAGATGCCAACGGAACCCTAAGCATATTATTTGCTAGCAAATTAGCTACAGGTTCTGCACTCGATTCCCTCACCGGTCGTGTTGTTTCTGTAAATCATAAATCCATATTTCAGTACGTTGCAGACAATAATGAATCCTAGTGATTATGGGCAGTAATAGGAAAAATGTGAAGAAAGTGAGATTAACTCTCCTCCAAAGTCAACCTTCTCTCATTCGCCCCGAAATCTTCCTCATTACTCATACCGGCCATGATTCCTTTGCCTCTTTCAACCGTTTGTCTAGTGACATCATAAACTCAAACTTCATGTAAAAATGCACCTGATGATAATGAAAAATTAGCCAAAACTTGTAAGTACCTAAATAAATTTTCCGTGGAACAAGTGTTATTTTTGTCCTTCAAATTATTTTGTTCTCTCTGCTATGAGATTCCACAAAAATGAGCAGGGACATGGTGAGTTACGAACAAGTGTTGTGTTTCACCAAGAAAATTCCTAATCTTAAATTTTATTCGATAATTGGTTGGAAACGACCTGGACGTTAAACGACAGCTGGAGGTACTTGAGAACCCAATGGCTGCAGCCGTAATTGAAACTGCATCTCGGGTTTTATTTCATATGGAGACTTTTTTCTCGATGACAACGACAACGACATGTATCCGGTTTCATTCCTTAACACCACCCCTCCCTCTTTCAAATAATGACTGCCTTCAACATAATCAAATATCTTGACTCAGAAGTAGAGCTTGATTTTGGATTAAGTATTAGCGTGGGAACGATTTTGTTCACTCTGTGCCAAAAGAAATTTACGCAACGCGAAAAATGGTCCATGCCTACCTTTTAGTTCGAAGTAACTAAATTGCCCAATCACGCACGCGTAGGTCTTTGACCCAGTCACGTACGTTCACGGTTAACCATAGTGCTACCACAATTGATCTAAAATTACAAAACACTCAATAACGATGTAAGCATAAAAACAAACACAGTAATCAACCCGAAGGTCGGTTTAGTAGGTGATGGTAGAGCTCACCCATGTCCTAAGCCCGAGAGGCGTGTGAATATTCACACATCAGGGTAGGGGGGCCAGTTCCTTTCCCTGTACCGGTTATGGTTTCCCAGGAAGATCTGGTACCCGAAAAATCAACTAGCTTGATGTAAGCATATAATAGAGAAAAGGCAGCAAACGATAGAAGCATTCCAAAGATCCTCGAAAGCCATTTAGAGCAAAGAGGGAATTAATATTTCACAATTCCATTGCACGTTCAAAATAAAACATCAGGCAATGGACGAATCATTCTTATTGATCAACGTAGGTAAACAGAAACGATTGGCTGAATGCTGGAGACATGATTCATAATGAAGGATTCGAGAAAAAAGATAATTAATGGGGAAATGCAATGAACATTTTAAAGAGAAATATTATCTTTCGCTCGATAGAATCTGACAACAATATGTTGGATTGATTGCCGAATTGGATCCCGTTCAGTGTGGAGGAGCTAAATTAGTAAAACGTTGTTATGACCAACTGAGCAATTTATCAAAGTTATTAGAGGATCTAGTCGGGAATTACTCACGGAGCGAAGGTTAAATTACAGATAAAACCTCTCGCATTAATTGGAGGAATATCTCTTGAGCAATGACGTTGATAATGTATCATTAACTCATCGCACTCCGGAAGGAAAGATTATGTCAATAAAATTCGAGAGATGAAGTGCTGAGAAGTTAGATTTTGGATGAAGTTTTTCCCACAAATAATAAGGGATCAGAATAACCTTGTCCGACCGCGCTATGAAGGACAAGTATTTTGTGCCAAAAGTAGTCTGGTGTGTAATTACCCCCTGCCACACACCCTTACAGTGGCTTGCAGGGTACTATGTAAATAAAATAAAATTAACGCACCGATTTGAGCTTCTGAGCTTAACTTTAACATTCCACGCAATAAGAAACGGTTGTGTATTGGTGGAGTGGATAGTCTAAGCACCGTAAACGTTGCCATCGCAGTCTCCCATCCTTCGCCCAGGGGTTTAGGGGCATTACCGTCTTCTTCAGATGATTTTTCTCCCGTTAAATTCCCTTTTCCCCATACCGTTCCTTATAACCGTGTCATTCTTTTCCCCATGTGCCTGTGGGTTCACCAAAACTTTGTGTTCGCTTTTATTAATTTTTCCTGGAAGAAAAAAAACGAAACAAAACAAAGGATAAAATAAAAAAAATTAGCAAAAAAATACTGGAAAAGATGAAAACTTTTTCCGCGATCGAGGAGCGAGTGTTCTGGAAGGGAAAGAAAAAATTTGGTTCTCTTCCTCCCCTCCTCCCGACTTAAGAGCCCAAGTCGTGTGAGGGTTTGTGTTTGCCCACCTATCCACAAAAGCACGAGCAGATGCAAACACACAAAAGGGAACAACAAATACACGAGAAGGCGCACACATCCATGCATACTGACACGCAAAAAAAAATACACACACAGACAAGCTCATTTTCTCTCTCTCAGAAATCGCATTTCCGCGGGCCCCACGGCCAGATGGCGCTCTGCGTTAGCGCTCGAGTGTGTTGAAGCAGAGTCGCGGATGAAATATTCAAACGAGAGAGGGAGAAGCGATTCTCCCTCCACCGTCGTCCTCTCGAATCCTTCTTCCCCCCACATTCCTCCCCTCCGCATTTTACCACTCCTTTCCCCCCCATTCCCCGCGCCCACCACCCCACAACTCGCTCCTCGTGGACCTCTGACGACGGATAAAATAAAAATGGAGAACGGACGAAAGCAAACATCGCATCCAAATTTGATTCCGAAATGCACTCAGTTCATAAAAACAGACTTCACTTAATAGTTTTCCCACTCAAACAAATCGGTTTCCCAAGCAGACAAGTGTTTCCTAGCGGTGGGTGTAATTGGATTAAAATTAAATTGTCCGATAATGCGACAATCGATATGAAGTTACTCAAAGTTATTACCTCGTATTCGCGTCCCCCTAGGTCAAAAAAAAAGATACAGAAATTCAAATCTAGGAATATGGAACCAAAAAATAAAATTGGAAAAGAAATTCACTTATCCTTTTTAAAGAGACAAGGGATGTCCAGAAATTAACCTTCGTTTTCATGGAGCGTAGGACTTAGTAGAGGGAGTCAAATGGTCCTGCATTGACGCACACATTAAGGCAGTACGCCTCGAGCTGCAGTGGTTGAAAGGTCGCGCAGCTTGTCGTTTGTTTACACTGGCGAGTCAAAATGAACAATACAATGGAAATTCCCGCCAATTTTGAAGTTCGTTTAGTGATAAGGTGTTTACTGATAAAAACATTCAAAGTTGCTGACATTCATCGGAAAATTTGTGCTCGGCACGGACCAAATGTGATAAGTGACGAGAGTTGTGCGTCAGCGTGTTCGTAAGAGTGGACACAGATGTCCATGATGTTCACCGAAGTAGCGGTGTCTGTATGTGGTGAACAATGAACTGCACCTGAAATTTGACGAAATGTTCGAGAAAACCGTTGTTTTGCGATATCTGAATTCTTTAGAAAGTTTTCCACAGATTTCCACCAATCTGTTCCATGGAAACATGAAACACGAAACATTAGGCTACTAAATGTTATGTACTCGTCTCGACGATGAACTCCAAGATGCTGTCATCTGTTTTCTATGATCCCTGGTGCTAGAATTTCATGCAGAAGGAATTTTAAAAATAGTTCAGAGACATCTGTTAGTCGAACCTGTTTGACTAATATGTATAAAATAGTAGTTTTGAGATGAAAATATTAAATTTTCTGTATCTACCATATTCCAGAGTACTTTTCATAGCATAACGGAGATTACACTCAGAACAGCACTCGCAAATATAGAATATCTTATAAATTGAAGCACAATTTTGATATGTTTTAACTTTTCGTCATTGACCTCATCCTTCGTTTTACAGCTGTATTTTATATTATTTTTTCGTAAAGTTGGCTACGTCATTTAGTTAGCGTTATTCTACACTAGGACCACTAGGCTACGTTTAGATTATATTACTTTACACGCGTAATCAATTAAAAAAATTACAATCACCCATTAACGTGCGTGCCTACTTGTAATTTCATCCAAATCCAGTCTATTTGCATTTAATGTGCCCTTAGAGTAATTCTAAGTAAGTGAAAAAATATTTTAATTAAACAGCGCGTGAAGGAGAACTCCTCCGACGTTACCAGAAGTACCACGTTGGCACCTTGGGCTTGCCCACCTTTGGAATTAAATCTATTCCTGTCGTTGCTCCGTATACGGTACACCCCCACACCGCATTAATTAACTCGAGTGGCAGCTGTGACGTATCCGTAATGGAGCAATAATTGAGGCGTTTCATGTCATAACGTTGATTTGCTTTCAAGAGCGTTATACATCCGTGAAAGAGCGTTTCTGCTCCAAATCACCATGCGGTTTGCAGCACCCTTCCATTGTAAGCCGCAGTTATGGACCATAATTTCTCCTCCTAGCTGTTTTAGGTGCCGTCGTTACAGACGTTGGGAAAAGGGACTTTCGTATATGAGTACCCAATGAATTAATTTTCAGGTAGTAATTTAAAAAAACTCTAATTTTATATTTAAAGTACTGTTCAGATTTTACACCTTTTCAAATTTATCAGTGTTTCGTCATCATATACGTCGACATTGATTTTTCGGATACCTATCTCCCTGTCAAAAGTGTCACGAAGAAAGAATTGGACCCCCTTACCCTGTTAATGTGTGCATTTTACACGCTGTAGAGGTTTCTTTACGAGGTGATTTTTACAGGATAACCATATAAATCGACTAAATACAATGAGTATAGTGTACTTGGAGTGAATTTATGTTGAACGTAAAGGAAATAATACGGCTATTGATGTCTTCATGAAAGAACCTGGACTGGATGACAACAGACAAGTATCAAAGGCATTTAATTACTACATCAGTCGTTACGGTACGAAAATTTCTAAAATCCACTAGGATAACACAAATAACTTCGTAAGGTTTTACATTAAATTTCCAAATCCGACCCATCATGGGGTCACTTTGTGTCATGTTCATTTAAAATAAAAATAAAACCGAAGATTGTTGGGATTTTGCCGGGAAACTGAAGCGGACGTTGATGATCTGAGACTCTTATCGTGTCGGGTACCTTATAATCGCTCCGGGGTGGATTACACTGCCGAGGCATCGCAGTTTGTAGCGCGTAGGTTACACGAAAAGGTTTCGAGGGTTTAGCATAGTTGGAAGGCAAGAGCGCAGGTCATATATTGGGATAAATAAAATAGAACCCAGCGCCTTTTGTCACTTGAGATCAGATTATGCCTCACAGATCCTAAAAAAAAAACAGAACAAACAGAAACTTGCTTTAATACAACATAAAACCCACGTAAAGTTAATAAAATTGGTGCCTCGTACTATAATATTTATGTATTATAACAGATAGTAATGCGCGAAAATACGCGTATAATACTTATACCTCTGTTAACGAGGAATCGTCGCGAAACAGTTTTCTGAGCATACATAAAACCGTAAAGAAAAAATTATTGGCGAAATAAAAATGATAGCATTAAATTTCCGCAGCATTAGAAACAAAATATCGGATACTGATCACTTCTTTGTAAGTACAAACGTGGACATAGTAGTTGGAACGGAGAGTTGGCTCACGGGAGGTATAGCAAACAACGAAGTTTTTCTAAGAGATTTCACAATTTACAGATGGGGCAGACCCAATAGATTGGGGTAGTGTTTACAGCTGTAAAGTCACATCTTAGTAGCCAAAGATACGAATGGGACGAAAATAGCATAGAAAGTGTTTGGTGTTACATAAAGGACTACAACGACAGAAGCCTATTCGTGTGCTCATTTTATAGACCCCCAGATTCTAGTACAGATTTTTTACACAAGCTCGACGGCCAAATATCCTCTCTCAGCAACAAGCATAGCAACATTATTATTATAATCGCTGGTGACACAAATCTACCGTCAATTGACTGGGACAAGTACTACGTAGGAAAATCCGCCAAAAACAGAGAATCATGCCAACAACTCCTTCAAATATTAACAAAGCACCCCTTAGAACAAATTGTTAAATCGCCCACACGGGACCACAGCATACTTGATATCTTCGCGACTTCTACGCCCGAAATCGTAACAAACGTTGAAATAATGGACGGAATTAGTGACCATAAGACAATTAATTATTGTAGAGTTAAAAACTAAGTTCGTGAAAATTAACTAAGAGAAGCATAAAACATGCTTATTAAACAAGGCGGAATTTTAACGGACTACGAGAATATCTGAATATAGAATCGCCAGAATACAAGACAAAAACAATGACAACCGATATAGAGAACCTCTGGAGTTATATCTTAAATATTTTTCGCGAAGTAATGAAGACGTACATCCCATCCAAACTTAAATGCGACAATAGGGAACCTAAATGGTACAACGGGGAAGTAAGATCGGCATTAAGAAGACAAAGAAGGCTACAGACAAATTTTAAAAAGATTTTAAAGAGTGACGATTTTGTTTATGTGAATACATCAAAACTGAAACTTAAAGAATGTCGTAGTAGAACTAAAAAGTATCATGCGCACAGCCCTATGCTCTTTTAAATCTAAAATGCTAAGCGAATATCTGGAGGAAAATCCAAAGTCATTCTGGTCCTATGTTAGGGAAATACAGGGTGAACGTCAAACTGTACATTCATTGAAGACGGAAAACGGAGAAATTATTACAGACAGCGTGAAAAAAGCAAACATTTTGGACAAATTTTTCCAGAGCGTCTACAATAAAGACACAAACCCACCAAACGATCATCCACACCCACCCGGGGAACGCATAAGCGACATAACACTGACCATGAATGGAATAGAACTTCCACTACGTAGCATCAAACCAAACAAATCACCTGGACCGGAAGAAACACCCGCTAGAATATTAAAGGAATTGGCCGAAGACATAGCCCAGTTTTTAAAAATTGCTTTCCTTAAATCGATAGAAAATGGCTCAGTTCCTAGCGACTGGAAGCTAACCCATATAATTGCCATTTAAAAGGCGGGGATAGAGATAGACCAACCAATTACCGGCCCATTTCTTTGACATCGATCTCTTGTAAAATATTATAACACATTATTTTCAGTAACATAATGAGGTATCTTGTTAGTAGGAAAATACTAAGCCACAACCAGCACGGATTTAGGAAGAGCAGATCTTGCGAAACACAATTTTGTCTTTTCATTCGCGATTCACTTATATCGGGAGAAAACAACGCACAAGTTGACGCAGCATTCCTAGAATTTAAAAAAGTCTTCGATAAAGTCCCACACAAAAAATTGTTACACAAACTAAGATGCTGTGGAATCAAAGAGAAATTTTTTTTGGATTAGAGACTTCTTGTCAAACCGCAAACAAATAGTAGTCATCGATGGGTTGTGCTCAAAGGAAAGAGATGTAACATCGGGCGTCCATCAGGAAAGTGTATTAGGGCCTCTTCTATTCTTAATATACATTAATGACTTAAACGCACACATTAGTAGTAGTCTCAGGTTATTTGCTGATGACACGGTGGTATACAGGGAAATAAGGAGCAAACCAGATCGCGAGCTACTCTTTAGAGACTTAGACACAATCTCGGATTGGTGCAAGAAATGGGGATTAATGCTTAATATAGACCAATGCGCAGTTTTGTAATTTTGGAACAAAGGAAGTGGCGAACAGGACATAAACTACGAAATAGAGGGCTCAGTACTAACTACGGCCAAACAAGTCAAATATTTGGGGGTAGTTCTAACACCACGCCTTTCATCGGGAGCACATATCAGGGCAATATGCGGATCCGCTTTAAAGAAACTGGGCTTCATTACTCTGGTGGTGGGGAAATGTAAGAAGAAAGTTAAAGATAGGTGTTATTTTGCTCTAGTTAGACCACATTTCGAGTATTCCGCAAGTATTTGGGATCCCTGGGAGAAAATCTGGCAAAAAAACCAGATAAAATCCAGAGAAAATCCGCCAGATTTGTGAAAAATATGTATGACAAGAACACAAGTGTAACAGGTCTCTTAGGGGATTTAGGCTGGGGGCCCCTTGAAATACGAAGAGAGCAAGCGAGACTTAAACTTTAGAGATTCAGAACCAGCGAGTTTAAAGATGAAACTAAAGGAATTATAATGGCCCCACACTACTTAGGTAGATCAGACCACAAAGATAAAAGTAGGGAGATAGATTCCAGTGCAGATAGATTCAAATACTCATTCTTCCCCAGAATAATCAGAAATCATAATAGTAAGAATCCGAAGTCCATTTAGAAATATTAAAAACATTTAAGTTACACGTCGGAACAAAATTAAAAATTCAAAGATTGTGCATGTGTATGTTCGTTGGTAGTTTGTGGGTTTGCATGTGTGTGAAAGGGTTGGGGCGAAAGGGTTCGTGCATGAATGTTTACCATGTTTGGTTTGTGGGCTATGAATTTGTGGCTTCTGCATGCTGTTTTTTTCCTAATTTACGGGTGCTACCCAAAAACCCCCGCCACACGCCCTTGCGGCGGCTTGTGGGGTATTGAGTGGATGTAGATGTAATGAACCTCTACAAATTATAACTGGGATATAGCCAATGACATTCTCAATAGAGCACAGAACAGTCAAGTCACGAATGAGGCAGATGGAAGAGGTTACTCTAGGAGATGTAACTTCGTCTCCAACTGAGAAATGGAGCAGGAACAGGAAGATTATTAGAGCGTATTTCCTGGATGAATGAGAACGCGAATGGGAAACATTAGAAAAGGGAACACAACCAGACAAATCCTTCTTAGCGTGAAGGAAAGGATGAAGATCAACTTTAAAACTTGCAAAGAATTTAGGTAAATTTTATGAGGACACGGGGAGTTCAGATCATACCTCAAGAATATAGGGAATAAAAGGAGGCGACGTGTGGATGCATGATGGAGGAGGACTCGGCGATACACAGAGTTTTTTGCTCAATTAATGCTGAGGAAAGGAGCGAATTGGAAGCTAACCTTGGACATTTGCGAAACGTCCAAAACAATTGGGAAATATCTACACGAGGAACCGATTAGGATATTATATTAGATAGATTTATAATAAAAGATAAGTAAGAACGGGGTGAGCGACAGAAAGGAAGGGCATGCGACTCATATTTTGTCTTTTGTAAAAAAATTTAACGAAATTTTATTGTTGATTCAGAAATATGGCATCCCAAAAACTGAAATTGGACCAATCAATTGCCAGAATCGAACGTGCCAAATTATTATTATTGTTAATAGCTACTCCTATGCCTACACAAAGGCAAGATACAAGGACAAGAAAGAAATGATTAAAAGACGGTAGGAACCCATGATATGCAGACTCCTATTACCGGTTAGTCTTCTACCCATTCCGGACGGACAATCCACAAATACGGCGCAATTGACTTGCATACATTCGCCAACACGCCATCTGACTGAATGGCACAAGGGGTGGGGGACGCCAAACTTGGAGAGTGTATTTTAGTGGTAATTTTATACTCTATACCCATATTTTCGACAGCGCGACACTTTTACTCTCTTTACGTGCTCCCTCTTTTATTGCTGTCGCGAATAGTGCGCGGGACAAACGAATCCTCGAATCTATCAGTTCGACAATCTCTCTAATTTTGTGGCAATTGTCGGCCCTGCCAATGCAAATAGGGGGGTATAATTACATCTCCAATGTCGTGTGCGGGATTTAAATGATTGGCATTAAAATAAATAATATATATTTTATTTATATTAACGCTTCCATTTATTTATGTTTGCGGTAAATATAACAATGGGAACCATGGAGCTATCGCAAAAATGCAGCAGAGAACACACAAGTGTAGTTGCCGATTTCAAAAAGCAATCCGTGGTGAAATTGTGATGAGCTATTAACTTTTCTGTTCTCTTTATCGATTATACTTGACATAATATTTAGTACCAGAAAATTGGAATGGCGTCAAGAAACAGAACTACGGCTATCTACGAAAAACAGAGTCTTGAAGAGACAAAAGTGCTCCAAGATTACTTCTATTGTTTGTCGCACGCCCTACCGTGTCTCAAGAAGCTACCCAACAACCTGCGCAAACAAGGGATGGTATGGATCAGGTTTTTGACCAAAAGAAAAGCCCTCAGTGTCCCGGAGATGAAGATTCGAAACGTGCACATCCTTAGCCTACTTCTGGATATGTGTCTTGGGACTCTAAGGAAATTATACCTCAGTGATCCCCCAAGTGTGCACCAGCCTATCCCCCCACCGCCGACCGATGCATGCATCAACTATGAGAACCTGGCGGTTGGAGAAAGTCAATCCGCAGAGGACTGCGCCCTGCGGATGCCAGAATGGCTGAAGAGATTCATCGAAGGAGGAGGGCCATCGCCTTCAGACCATCCAAAGGACCCCCAACTGACACACACCTACAAATCTGGGCGACTCAAGGTTGCCACCAGAGCTCTCTCACAACGGCCGGGTGCTCACGGATTCGCCGGGGGAAGGCGACGTCTCCCAGTAATTATCGAAGCAGCAGAAGAGGACAAGGACATGAATGCGACCAAACGAGAGCTAAGCCGTGGCGAACGTTGGTCTTATAAATTGGCAATGTGGGCACGTGACCAGGCAATTGATGAGAAGGAGAGAGCGTTGTTAAGAAATGTCAATGGGATTCTGAATAAGCTGGATGAACTGGAGCGGAGAAATTTATTTCTCATTAACTTCATTGAGAATGGAGTGATGGAAACACATGAGGCACTTTAAGGAAGCGAGCGCCACACAGTTGCAGGATCTCGAACTTGAACTCAGCATGAAGCAGTTGTATCTGGCTTGCATGATGACACAGTACGAGGAGAAGTATCTCGGTCCCCCAGAATTCACTGGCAATGATGCATTTGAATACTAATTATTGATCAATGCTGTTATTATGTTTTTGCTTTTCAATATGTATTTAGAGTTAACATTAAATATTAGTAAATAATATATCTTAATGAGTTGAATAAAAAATGTTTAAAAATGAAGTCGTTGGCATTTTAATTTCTTAATTGGAATCATACCAGTTAGATTTTTTAGCCAGATGTTAGATATTTTAGAACACTTCTAGCCACCGCTAGGGTGTATGGGAGGGGTTGACTACGCGCCTGACTAATTTTAACCTAAATATGATCCTACCGTGGTCGCAAATATATATATAATATTATTCTGGTCCTTAGTCGTTCAAGGTCCTGAATATATGAGGCAGTAACGAAACCTGGGTCGTAATAAAAATGCTCAATGAGGAAAAGCAAAGTGTCTTCCTTCACCAAGGAAAGAGTAGGTCGCGCATTCCAGTAGCTAGATATTTTAAACAAGGTTCACGATCGTTCTTTCCATCCACGGAAAGCGATATTTGAAAAAGAATTACGCAGTGTTCAAGGAAGATTATCCAGACACAATTGGTTACAAACTCGATACGGAGAATAAATGAGAGAAGAAAATGGAATAATATACAGTCAGTGTTAGGCGGAAGGGCGAACATTGTGTTAAGTATTGAATTGAGACGAGCAACTAATAAAGCAATAGAAGCATGGTGGAATATACAATGCGAGGAAAGTGGTGCAGAGGAAGGGTGAAATAGGTGAGCTGGACAAGAAGGATAAAAAACTATCGGGAGGTAAAAAGAGAAGATCTCGTGTTCGGGAAAAAATTGTCACGAGACCCAACTACAAAAATCTATCTTGGGTTGGTACGGTGGCTATGGTACTGATTTCCCACCCAGATGCCCTAGGTGTGAATCCCGGTGGTTTCACGGACATTTTTCAGTGGTGTCCCGATCCCTACTTGAGGTGCTTCGTGGAGGGCACTTTGAGTGAGTACGCCGTCCGTCGCTTCGGATGGGACGTTAAGGTCTTTGACCCCTTGGCGCCTTTCGTTAAGAGTAGACTAAAGCGGACGCCGGGTTCTCTTCCCCCTTAATCCTTACCTATCAATTTCTAATTAGGTAAATAAACTCAGGTGTCGGTCGCCTCCTATCAAAACTACTACTATGCTTGGCCAATGTTGAAAATATCGTTTTGTCTGATTCGTAATCAGGAAAAAAAACGCTTTATTGAAGTACCATGTTAGTCATCGCGTAATAGTTGCACTGCGTTATATCGGTCGGCTAAATGCAGTGATGTAGATGATTTCTGGGAAAGATTCAATGGACGGTTAATAAATAACACGAAAAACCTAATAAAAGTAGGGAATCTGTCCATTATTTTAGCGCTCTACGTTACATATGATGGAGGCTAGAAAAATTTTAATACTACATCTACATATTATTATTATTATTAGGTAATCTACCGGTTAAGATCGGTTTTTGGATGGACACAACTATCGAATGAACATTTTGTAACTCCAAACAAAACGCAATCCAGCAACCTAATCTACATCAGATCTCTCTTCATCTCTGTTTACTTCCTCCCTCCCTTTATTCCGTCCAACATCCCTATCCTGTTCCTGCCCTTCCCTCGTTTGCCCAACATTCTCCCCTCCATTACCTTCTTCAACATTCCACTACCGCTCAATACGCCTTTCAGCCATTTTTCCTGCCTCCATAGGATTTCTTTCAAATAAACCCTCTCCTCACCCACCATCTCCAGTACTTCCTCATTTGTTTTCCTTTCGGTCCATTTCACCTTCTTCATTCTTCTCCACACCCACATTTCAAAAGCCTCCAATCTACGTCTATCCTCCTGCTTCAGTGGCCACGTTTCCGCGCCGTACATAGCTACGCTCCATATCAGAGTTTTTACCAGTCTTGTCTTAACCTCCCTACTCAACGTCCCCGTCATCAACTCCCTCCTCCTTGAGAATGCCTCCTTGCCCAGCGCATTTCTTCTCCTTACGTCCCTACCACTTTGACCGTATTGGTCCAAAACACTTCCGAGATATGTAATCTGTTCTACCTGCTCTATTTTTTCCCCGCCTATTTTAATATTTAGCTTAGCCTTCTTCTTCCTGGAAAATCGTATAACCTTTGTTTTATTAATATTGATTCTCATCCCATATTTATCGCATTGAACCTCCACTTCACTCAGCATTGCTTGCAACCCCTTAGCTGACTGAGTAACTAATGCTTGGTCATCAGCAAACCTAACCGATTTTACGAATTCACCTCCGACTTTCATTCCTACCTCCAGTTCCTCCCATGCCTCTTTAATCATATCCTCCACATATATGTTGAACAACGCCGGTGGCAATGGGCAACCTTGCCTTACACCTCTTCCTAACACTGCCCATCCGGACTCTCCGTTCCCACTCGCACTTGAGCAGTCTGAGGCATGTACAGGTTGCGGATCAGTCTCCTGTCCCTCCAATCCATTCCTATTTTCTTCAATACACGCATTAATTTTTTCCAATTCACTCTATCAAACGCTTTTTCTAAATCTACAAAACAGGCAAATACGTCCTGATTGTATTCTATATTCCTCTCGATTAGTGATCTCATTGCTGCAATGGCATCACGCGTACCTCTTCCTTTCCTAAACCCAAACTGATCATCCCCTAAGTAATCATTTGCCATACTCTCTATCCTTTTTTTCATTATCCTGAAAATAACTTTAGCGGCGTGGGATATGAAAAAGGGGGATATTGGATAAAGAATTACGCCGTGTTCCAGGAAGATGATCGAAAAACAGTTACGCCGTGTTCAAGGAAGATGATCGGAACACAATTGGTTACAAACTTGATATGCAGAATTAATGAGAGAAGAAAATGGAAGAATATAAAGTCAGTGTTAGGCGGAAGGATGTACAATGTGTTAAGTAATGAATTGAGACGAGCAACTAATAAAGCAAGAGAAGCGTGGTGGAAAATGCAATGCGAGGATATGGAAAGTGACGCAGAGGAAGGGTGAAATAGGTGAGCTGAACAAGAAGGATAAAACACTATCGGGAAGTAAAAAGAGAAGATCTCGTGTTCGGGAAAAAAATTGTCACGAGACCCAACTACAAACATCTATCTTCAAAACATTAAAAGAAAAATAAAATACAGCAGAATCCAGAGGAAACTGGAGGATGACCAAAGATCATGCCTAATTGCAATATCCGGGAGCCTCTCCTGTTCTTAATATACAATAATAACTTATGCGCAGGGACTAACAAATAAATATGCCATATTTTTACGGTAAATACACCCCATAAATTTCCTTAGTAAATCCCTTAAAGTCCTTAGAAAATGAAAGAGATGACGATCGTAGTATCGGGAAAGATTTCCTTTTATTAAGCCTTATTTCTCACAAGACTACTGATAAAGTTAAGGTTTACATCCTCGCAAGAACACATCATAATAAAGAGGGAAGAATGTGAAGAAATGCTTTTGAAAACTTAAATGCGCAGCAAAATTTTACACGATTCCGAAACTTGACGTTGAGGTAAGTTGCTAAGCGTGGATTCGGATATTATTGAGATGAGGATAAGAAGAAGAAGAATAGTAAATAAGAAATTGAAAGAAAGAAAAACGTTAGCGTTAAACAGATTAGGGGGAGCAAGAAGATTGTTGTCAAGAAATTTGAAAAGGCTATAGTTGGTGTGGAAGAGGTAATGAGTCAAAATGGACTGTTAAATCCTGCTTAGAGGGAAAAATATTGGAAAGACAACACATTCGGAGGGAAAATTAATGATTTTGTTGTAGTTATTAGAATCCCTATAAACAGGGAGGGCAATCAGGTTCATTTCCGTCATCGCTGTGACAGGTTAATCTGGCGAAGGTTACAAGGCAACTCACCAGAAGACATTTTCGCTGTTTCTTTGTTAAAATGTCTCATTTTCTCTTGCTCTCTCTGAGATTTCAGTCGAGATTTTGACCTCATGTCTCCGTCAGTGTGTTCTAAGAAAGGGGACTCGAGAACATTGGGACCCAGTGTATGTCTAAAATGACTTATTTGAGGGAGCTTGGGATTACGATGATTCAGCGCAACTCCACGATTCCAGGGAGAACTTGTTGCTTCGGAGGCAAGAGAGTTTTATCGCTCGACGGCTGATACATTTCTAACATCAAATTATACATTTAGTGAGAGTCATTATAATTCGGACACACACAGACACAAACATACTTGATTATTACTAGGCGATCTAGCGGTTAAGGTAGGTTTTGGATGGACACAACTACCAAATAAATATTTTGTATCTCCTAACAAAACACAACCCAACAACCTAATCTACAACAATTCCCACTTCATATCTACATTTATATATAACTCATGTCTTTTTTATTGCCCCAGCAAGTCGAAAGATCCGTGGTTCAAATTTGGATCAAGGAAATTTTTTACGCTTGTGATCAGCTCGATTCCACCTTCCCGACCATTCCTGTGTCTGTCTTTGTGTTCCTATCACTTTTCCTTATGTCTATATTCAAGTGTAATTTGTTCGCCATGAGGCGAGTTTTGGTGTTTGAATTTGCTCTATATATATATGTTCTGTTATATATATATATATACATATTAATATATATACATATTAATATATATATATATATATATATATATATATATATATTAATTTATATATATATATATATATATATATAACTTTTTGACGACACAATAGAACACAGAATAAAGCACATAACACGTAAAATAACACTCACATTTTAGATTATTTAAGCTTTCGGCCTACTCAGAGGCCTTCTTCAGGTCAGACTGAGAGGTCTTGAGGGGAGAGTGTCTGGGTAGGGAAGGGGGGCGGGAGATTTAGAAACTGCTGAAAAGGGAATTAAAGATGGCGGTTAAGGGTGGGAATTTTAAGTGATCGGAAATATAGGATGTATGCGGATTCACGAATTCTCACCTCTATGTTGGTGGCTGAATCGGGTAGGGATTCTAGAATTGTTAGAGAAAAGCATTCGTCGAATGAAAAGTTGTGTGAAGTTGCGTGCAAAGGGATATGAAGAGAAGAGAGTGAAGCAGAATTACAGAAGTAGCGGCGATTGTTCATTCGAATGGATAAGGGGATAATGCATTCGCCCATGTAGAATGAAGTGCATTGTTTGCACGACAAAGATAGATAACATTTTTCGAGAGGCAGGTCACGTGGGGACATGAAGGGACAATGAGGGGATGTGGGTAGAGGGGAGCAGATCTGATCAGCAGACATGTTTAACATCGGGGGCGATCTTCAATATGAGTGTTCTTTTACGTGTTATGTGCTTTTTTCTGAGCTCTATTGTGCCGTCCAAAATTTATATATATACATATAAAAAATATATTTATATATACATTCAAATACGAAATCCTGCCATACGGCGAACTAATATTCATTCACACATTGAAATAGATATAACTTATATCTATATCTTATATTATAAGGAAAGGGGATAGGAAAACACAAAAAAGACGAACCGCCCGGAAAGTGGAAGGTCCAGTGTTTAAGTCCCGGTTAAGGAAATCTTTTTACATTTGTGATCTGCTCAAATCCGCCTTCCCCACCTGTCCTGTGTTCGTTTTCTATGTGTTTATGTGTTACACACACACACATATATATATAAATTCACTGATAGTCATAACAAACACATAATTCCTCTTGAGAAAGGTGGTTGGACCACCGAAAATTCGAGAACCAGTGAGTCCCTCTTTTGTGTGTTTTGGTTTCTGTGTTTGTTATGACTATCAGTGAATTTACATTACACGTTTGTGGGTTTTCCAAAAAGTGTATATATATATATATATATATATATATATATATATATATATATATATATATATATATATATATATATATGACTTATGGGAAAGCCTCACGGATGCGAATTACAATGTACACCAAGATCGCACTAATGAACAAAAACGAAAACACAGAAACACACGTATTTCGAATTTTCGGTGGCGCTACCACCTTCTTAAGGAAGAGAAGGAAAACTATAAAATTTACTTCCCGTTTTCTATTGGTTAAAATTTTGAAATAGCGAAAAATTACTGAAAATCAACTATGGGCAGCACCTTCCGCTGCAATTTGATTAAGAAACCCTCGACAGTTTTTATTAAGTAAATATATTAAAACATTTCTGCGTAGAGACTTTATATAAATAATCAAACGGTTGTAGATAATATTACGTCACAATGAAATGATGAAGATTGTAATGTATAGGGGAGAATAGTGGGCATTTGAGATATAGGCAGGACAGGAATAGGCATATTGGACGAATTGACGGGAGAGGTTTCATTTATTGTTGAGTTATACGAGGTTAATTAAAATAGCATAACTTAGGGCATGGATAGACCAATCAAAAACTTGCCTTTGAAGTTGATTGCTTCTTATAATAACCATCTATTTAAATTGTAATGTGTTAAGTGGCGTTTCATGCAGTTATTTTTTTTACTTTTGCGGAATTACTCAACATTTTTTTCCAGTCGCCTTTGATGACATGCTCGTTGCTTGCTTTAGTATTTTTTCAGATGAAAAATTGTGAAGTTAGGTAATGGGAATCTATAAAATGTACCGAGTTAATACTTCCTTAAAATTAGTATGCGTCTTTCCATCCATATTACAATCCCCTATACTCGCAGTTCTAACGCATTGTCCGTAGTTTTATTTTTTGTGTACATTAAACATTGATGTGTTTGTTTGAATTTGATGCTAACAATAGGCATAAAATTTGGAATTTACGCCTTTGACGGTAGCTTACAGTTAAAGAATTAACTTCACCTATAGTTTCCGAATGTGTCATCCTGTAACATGGAACAAATGTGTATACCAGCATGCGTCGTATTTATCTTTTGCGAATTGAATATCATGCGTTTTATTTTGGCTGAAAACGATTGAAATTTGGGCAGAACGTTTTCCCGTACAAAACCTGAATTGTGAGATATTACAACCTTCGATGTTTGGCTGGAATATCTCACCCAAGCTCTCGTATTAATATTCTCACTATGTCATTTATTTCAAACATTCCAGTTTAAAGTTTTGAACATCGTCCTCTTGGCAAAGTTACATTGAAAATGGGCTTTGTGAAACATACCCTTGTGAGTGAATGCGGCACATTAATTCCAATGAGTGACGGAGAGTATATTGTATACAAAGGTTTAAAATCCCCCAATGGTCGTCTCCACGTAACAAAGCCGGCATTTTTTTGTGATTTTTTTAATTTCATAAAAGAGTATTGGCATACCACTTTGCGTGGACAAAATTAAGTTCCCATAAGTCATTCGCCATTTCCTAATCAAGAACAACGTGAAGCAGGAAGGCTAAAGCCGAACTAGAAATATTTGGAGTTTAATTACAGTTAATGAAATTCCAAATTCGACTCCTCCCATTTTCCCCTACTTTAATAGATGATAATCATTGAAAATCTGCAAATTCATATTTTATCGGCACGAAATGAAACGTCAATAATATTTTCCATATGTGCGCATTCACATAGTCAAGGGACGCCATTACGTATTTCTTTATATATTATTTCATGGCTTAAGTGTTTAATTTTCATTTTATGAAATTATCAGCATTCCAAATACCCCCAGAATCAAATTTCTGTGCACCTATGAAATTTTAAGAGACATTTTTTGGTAAAAAATGAACCAGCGACTCTTATTACAAAAGAACTTGTTATGAGGTGGATATGTAAACTGGGAATATTTACGCTAGAACACTGAATATGAGCTGACTGATGTTGTGGGAATGCATTAAAATGGTCATCTCCAATTAATTTAGCTATATTTCTGTAATTGCAGTACTGTGTACAGCAGACAATAGCTTACGGAAAGAAGTTTATAACTATTCCAATTGTTTGGATACTTGAAAACTTTTGCTGAATTCTGATCCCCACGAGGATGAGGCAACCAAAACAGAATAATAATCGCAAATCATAATGTATTACAAATAAAAATGTTCTATAAACAAGTTAGAAAGAGTTATTTAGGAAATTGTTTCACTAAATTTGTAAAAAATCTAAAATTATTCCAAAACCATTTCATTTAAAGGAATATAGTATAAATCAGTAATCATCACGAAGTTTATTTCGACAGATGAGGGTGCAGCTCACCTAATACTAAGACGTGTTATATTCCCATGTTAGCATGTCATTAGGGGGCGCCAGTTCTTTTCTCTGTACCACCAGTGGTTTCCCAGGAGAAATTGGCATACGATAATCCATGGAGCTTGTGTGAAACTTAAGGTACCCAGAGACGTCAACCGGTATCAAACCAAGGCCCTACTGTAATCAGTGGTCCAGCGCTCTATAGTATTCATCGGACTGCCACGCCTTCAATTCCTCATATGCTAGAATAATTTCATTAGGAATGTTATGGATTTGCATTTCAGGTAGCATAAGATTCTAGAATGGGGTTTTCAAGTAAACATACTATATCCTCATTTCGTATGTATATCTAGATATTTTAACGAGTGTGGGCATCATTGAAAACATTCACTCAGCGTTCTAATGATAAGCCAGTGTGGAAATAAAGCTCCTGATATTACAGTTAGTATAAATTTCAGCAGTACAGTTCAATATGATTGCTATGATAATTAAAGTATACTTAGTAATAAGAAAAATAAACAACAAAACACTAACTTCACTTACGAGGGTACTAAACATTATATTAATATAAATAAGGGTAAACAATCTACGATCATAGTCAAACGCGCCAGCTTTCATTTAACTTCTTACGTGGAAGTTTTTAAATGAGAAAATATTATTGTCCGGTTCATCCCGCGATATGTGTTTTAATAATAAGGTCGTGGTTACACTCACGACGGCTTATTTAATATAAATGTCTGGATGAAAAGATGCAAATACATACGCCAAACGAAGACAAGTCTTCCGAAATGACGTAATCATTTCATACGTAATCTTAGTCATCAGAGGGCATTCTAAACACCTTTAAGTGGTGATTTTTGGTTCACAATCAAAATATTCAGATCTCAAAATTTTATATACATGCAGCCAGGATGATTTTTCCAATTTTTGGACTTCAAAACTGCGGAAAAAACGTCCAAATGATTCCTGTCCAAAAATAAGGTTATATAAAAAATCCAAGTCATACCAATTTTCATAAAAGAGGACATTACGAATGAAAAAACTAGAATTATAAATTGAATATAAAATTTTCGGACAGTAATAACGTAAGGCTCTCCACTCATAGCTAGTTATTTCTTCTGTCATTTCATTTTCATCTGAATGAGATTCAGTCAAATTTTGGGGAAAAGAGCAACACAGATTAGTGAGAAAAATCCTGACGATAAAGCGAAAATTAGTCTTTTATACCTCCACGGCATTTTCAAATTGCCTGCTTCAAACCAACGACAAGAGAGATTCCTTTCTCCAATTGATGTTGCATAAAATTACACATCAAAGCTATGGAAACTACTACTACATCAATTTCAAGGCAAAGATCAGCATAAATCTCTTTAAAAATCCTAGGATAAATCCCAAGAAAAACGCAAGAACAAAAGTCTACGCAAACCATACATAAAACCCTAGATAAACGCTCAGAGAAACGGCTGGCAAATGCCTTTACAGACGCCTAGACAAAGGCTTAATTGAAATTCTAAAGAAATTCCTACATAACTCCTAGACAAAAGCCCTGAAAATCATCAAGACAAACGCCTAGAAAACGACTAAACACAACCATAGAAAAACGCCTTGAAAACATCTAGGCCATCTCCTAGAGAAAATCCTGGACAAAGTCCTAGACAAACGCCTAGACGGAGACGAATCCCTTATAGCTCGTGGTAAAAATGATTCCTTAAATCTATCTGTTCTACACTTAATTTAACTAATTTTATTGATATCATCTCCCCTACTCTTCACGCGATCTAATTCAGCAATCAGTGCAACTTCATAAGGATCTCATACACGAGCAGCGTATTCTAAATAAGGCCTAACCTAAGATAGCATTGCTCTTTAAACATTTTCGTCATATTACCCCAACACCCTGCAAATATATCTTAATAATGCTAATTTCTACATTGAACATAGTGGTAATGACTTCATGACTCGTTGTGTGGAACTTATTAAATTCCTGGGGAAAAGGAATAAATTGTCCATTTTAGCGAAACACCCTATTGAGACAGAACACCAAAATAAATTTGACTAAGTGATTTTTCCTCATGGAAGAGAAAGGCCCCAGAATGGACGCGTTGTTAAAATTCCAGATCTCACAGCAAAATAAAAAGATGTCATTCAATAAACTAGTGTTCTGTAAACTCCAATAAGTAATTCAATTAACTAAGCGTTTCCCAATTGTTTGCTGTTGCTTTTGGAAGGCAGAGACTTCACTGCCTAAATTAGCTTGCTCTAATACGCCAGCCCTAATCCGAAATATCCTAACAAGCCCTATAACGCCAAAGAGCATCATCAATTTGGTGGATATAACACCAATTGTTTTTCCTCTCTTACTCAGGACCTTTGCCATCACCCAATTCCATTCTGAGTATATTTTTAGAACGCACTACGTAACGGAAAGTTTGTGATTCAGCGAAGCCAAAATTCGTCGTTCATTAAAAATCGGTTTAAAAAAAGTGCTTCATCTTGCAGCCAAAAGTGATTAAATGCCATTAGCTGAAAAATGAAAAATTTTCACGTGAAATAGTGAAAATTAACCTCTCGTAAATAATGATCATAATTTTAATATAAATAATCAATAATTCCTTGATTGAAAGTTACTAAGGAGAATTATATTTTCACTGAAAATATATAACGGACCTGTCCGTTACGTGGTGTGCAGTAATAGGCATAAACCTACCGATTGATTCACTGAGTAAACATTTGTTCACACATTTAAGCGAAAAAGACACATCATTAATCTAGTGAGTACAAACTGTCTTACAAGTTCTGAGGTATGTCAATGTTTTTCCAGGGACTGGGAGTATACAAATAGATTTGGTTAAACTTGCATACTCAGTCACATTTTAACCATTCCAAGACACACACATTGCCTCGTAGAGTGCAAATAATCTGCACAGTTGCCGCTAGATTGAAAAGAATTTTCAATGCTAAAAATGGCGTCGTTCAGCGAACAAGAAGAGCAGGTATCCATGCGTTTTCTCCACTTTGTGGTTTGCCACTTGTCGATATTCATCGTCAGTTGAGAAAGAGACATGTTCTGATGGTGTTACGGATATTTATAAATGTGAATTCGTAGAAACGATATGTCAAAGGAAGCTTAAGGTGATGTGAGAACAAATTCCAGAAACCTCGGCCACGTAACAGTCGGTTTTTTCCAGCGGGCGAAAGAGACCCTGGAAATGGAAGAATTCCCTACTTCCATCAACCTCTCTACATTATTTAATAAGGATTTCACAAGATTGGAGAACTTAAATATACTTTATCGCACTTTATTAGCCAACTAGACGAATGAGAACATAAACATGGGTAATCTTTCGCATTATACAAATGTAAAGTTGTTAAGAAACAGTGATAGCTGACTCGTTCCTTTGATTTACGTTTAATTACCGGCAATCTATCGGTTAAGGTAGGTTTTTGATGGACATAAGCTGGCAAACGGTATAGTGATAATTCTCTTGTCTTCCCTAGTAAAAGAAAACCCGACATCAAATCCTTGATTCCTCATGAGATATGTTCTATCCAGTTTCCTATACTGGTTTGAGTTCGGTAATGTTTCATTATACCCAAACTCTGTGTACCTTCCCCATTTCCCTAATTCTTCATCAGCACCTAACCTATTCCTTATCACCATAGCTTAGGCGTGAAGAGCTCCATCCTGTATGTTGTAACTTGCAAAATTGTTTGACGAAGAGAGCGAATGCGGATGATTTTAAGATGTGAACGAAACAGTATATGAAAACAATTAGCAAATGATCCCATTTTCAAACCTATGAGTACTATAGCAAGCTACATTAAAATTAAGAAACAAATCCAAATAAACATTAGAGCCTCATGGAAAATCCGTCACGGAAATTGGTAGAATCAATAAAATGACGTCGGAAAGCAATGCCCATGACGCATTAGCGTCGGGAGGTGACTGAGTGCCGAGGGATCACGTGATCAAACAAAACGAGGCATAGCTGCGTTGGAATAGAGTGTTGTCATGGTTGTCCTGGAAGGCTATTAGTTATTCGGATTATGCGTTTCATTCATATGGAGGAAAAGTAATTTTCTCTCTTCGATTTGCGCGCATAAACTTTGCAAGAGTTCCTCCCTGACTCTTTACATGTCATTCTGCCAGTTTCCTGAACACGAAATTCTGTTTACACAGATAGAAATTAATGAAAAAAATCAAAATGTCACCGAGCGGACGGATGTGCTCTTACATTTTCCGTCGTATCATTACAGTAGGGTGAAATTTAGTAGAAAATTTCATATTCCAGTTGTAATGGAACTTTTTTTAAAATTGGGGTGGAGTTTCGAATATTCTACTTTTTTTAAGCGTAGCATCGTCACTCATTAATGACCTCTCTCTCACCGTAAGTCATCCACCAAAAATTCGAAACTCATTTTTGCCAATTACCGCTACTAGTGCAGTAATCAACTTGAAAGTTGGTCATGATAGGGACGGGTGGAAGTTACCCCAGAAGTCGACCTTTAGGCCAAGGTAGTCAGTTTTCACTCTCTTCTCCGCCTTTAAGTTTCTTAGAAAACTCTAGTAATTAGATATTATCTTCATTTTTTAGATGTGGTTGTCCCAAATTATTTATTGTAACTCAATCGATTCTGAAAAACGTGTGAGCTTTATTGGCAAACATGTTTCCTGCTATGTGCATGTAGAACGACAACTATATGTAAATTAATCTATGAATTGTGATGACGGTAAAAAAGAAACGTTACACTTCCACAATAAAGATTTAATATTTCACGACCATGGTTTCGATGCCGCGCATCATCATCAGGTAACATACATCAAACATTTTCAACTTGTACATAAAACTTTTCAATTTGAAAATGTTTGATGTATGTTACCTGATGATGATGCGCGGCATGGAAACTACGGCCGTGAAATATTAATTTATTGTGGAAGTGTAAAGTTTCTTTTTTACCCTCATCATGAAGGAATTCAACAAAGTTAAACCTGAAACTGTTATGTTTATCTATGAATCACATAGGAGGTGGGAACTTGTTCAAGTATTTTTCATGAGCAGAAAAACTTGGAAACGTGAAATTAAGTCATTAAAATCGGAAATATTTTGCAAGTTACAATTCAAATATTGTAACAGTTAAATAAAGCAAAATAGTGGTTACACGTTAACATTCAGTACATTTTAAATCTCGAGAAGGCTTTAGTCCTATACGAACAGTCTCATTTTCTATTTGCTTTACTCCAATCAACACGATTAGAAAATTGTGACTCCCATGAAGTTAACGTTCAACAATGAAATGACCTATGACAAGTCACATTAATTGTGTTACATAAGATGCATAAACGACCATTTGGAAAAATTAGGAGCAATTTTATGCTAACGGCATAGTACTTCTCTTTCTGTTTTGGTTGATCAAATTTTTTGCGAGGAGAGAAGGATATGGAAGAATGTAAACACGGAGTTAGAGTTACAGCGTTAGAGTTAGGCAAAATTAAGTACAAAGAGTTAAACAATAAATTGTGAAGAGGCACAAATAAAGCGAAACAAGACTGGTGGAAAACGCATTGCGAGGATATGGAAAGTTTACAGAAGAAGAGTGAAATTGGTGCTCTATACAGCAAGGTTAAGTTATTATCGGGAAATAAGAAGACAAGATCTGTGCTAACAGTTAAAGATAAATGGGGTAAGATAATAGTTGAACCAGGAAAAATCCAAGAGAGATGGAAGGAATAATAGAAACATTGTATGGTAAAGAACTCAGGCCGACAAGGTTAGACACAGAAAAGGAACATGACGTAGAAGAAGATAGATTAGCTCCAGGCATACTCGACGAGGAAAGAGAAAGGGCATTAAAGGAGATGAAAGCAAATAAGGCCGTAGGGGTGGACAACATTCCTGTAGAACTGTTGAAATGTTTAGGAAAACGTGGGAAGAAGGCCCTATATGGACTGATTCGTAGTATCTATGAGGAAGGAATCTGGCCGGAAGATTTTGTGAGATCAGTGTTAGTTCCTATTAGGAAAAAGATAAAGGCTAAATCATGTGAGGATTACAGAACAAAAAGTTTGATATCCCACGCAGCTAAAGTTATTCTCAGGATCATCAACAGAGGGATAGAGAGTAAGGCAAATGATTACTTAGGGGATGATCAGTTTGGGTTCAGGAAAGGAAGACGTACGCGTGATGCCATTGCAGTAATAAGGTCACTAATCGAGAGGAATATAGAATACAATCAGGACGTATTTGCCTGTTTTGTAGATTTCCAAAAAGCGTTTGATAGAGTGATTTGGGAAATATTAATGCGTGTATTGAAGAAAATAGGAATGGATTGGAGGGACAGGAGACTGATCCGCAACCTTTACATGTCTCAGACTGCTCAGGTGCTAGTGGGGAAGGGAGACCCGGATGGGCAGTGTTAGGAAGAGGTGTAAGGCAGGGTTGCCCATTGTCACCGGTGCTGTTCAACGTATATGTGGAGGAAATGATTAAAGAGGCATGAGAAGAACTGGAGGTAGGAATGAAAGTCGGAGGGAAATTCGTGAAATCGGTTAGGCTCGCTGATGACCAAGCATTAGGTGCTCAGTCAGCCAAGGGGTTGCAAGCATTTCTGAGTGAATTGGAGGTTTAGTGCGATAGATATGGGATGAGAATCAATATTAATAAAACAAAGGTTATGCGATTTTCCAGAAAGAAAAAGGCTAAGCTAAATATTAAAATAGGCGGGGAAAAAATTGAGCAGGTAGAACAGTTTACCTATCTCGGAAGTGTTTTGGACCAATACGTTCAAAGTGGTAGGGACGTAAGGAGAAGAATTGCGCTAGGCAAGGAGGCTTTCTCAGGAAGGAGAGAGTTGATGACGGGGACGTTGAGTAGGGATGTTAAGACAAGACTCATAAAAACTCTTATATGGAGCGTAGCTATGTACGGTGCGGAAACGTGGTCACTGAAGCCGGAGGATAGACGTAGACTGGAAGCTTTTGAAATGTGGGTGTGGAGAAGAATGGAGAAGGTGAAATGGACCGAAAGGAAAACAAATGAGGAAGTACTGGAGATGGTGGGTAAGGAGAGGGGTTTGTTGAGAGAAATCTTATGGAGGCAGGAAAAATGGATGAAAGGCGTATTGAGCGGTAGTGTAATGTTGAAGAAGGTAATAGAGGGGAGGATGTTGGGCAAGCGAGGAAAGGGCAGGAACAGGATAGGGATGTTGGACGGGATGAAGGGAGGAAAGAAGTACACCGAGATGAAGAGGGACCTGATGTAGAATAGGTAGCTGGATTGGGTTTTGCTTGGAGCTACAAAATGTTTATTTGCTAGTTGTGTCCATCGAAATACCTACCTTAACCGGTAGATTACCAAAAAAATATACGTTACAAGTCCTTAAGAAAAGGTGCTAATATTCAGCTCTGTAATGAAACAATGAACTTTTATGGAGGTTGAATCTTAATCGAACTATTCAGTTTGTTTACTTATATCATGCGTTAACGAATAGTGATGAAAAGTAGTGAAACACTGATTCATGAGTAGTTTGTAAATGGATTTGATTTTATAGTAGTATTTAGTAATTCAAGAAAATTTTAGTACCCTTCAATCCACCGATGGGGTGTGTGGCAGGGAGTGAATACACATCTGACTTATTTTGATCCGAAAAGATTTACCTCTACCGCCATCGGTCAACGTAATTCTGATGAATAAAACAGTTAATGGCGTTACTTGGTGGAAAATGTTAATACTGACGTTTTTATAAATCAAATTACTTTGCTTTTCCACATAAACTTTTTATTCTGACGACCCAGATTACATTAATCTTTATTATTCTTCATTATCTAGACATTTGTTTTTATTTTATGAATTATCTATGGACAGAGAGATACGTAGCAAGTGGGTCTTTATACTAAAATAACCACAATGTAAATTATATGACTAGCAACGTGTCTTTTGAGTTACAGAGTAGGATTCCCAGCGCCACTTAACAAATTAATGTGATCGTGGTTGGTTCCTTGGTAAAGTTATCTATCAGAATTTGAATTGAAATTTTTCCAATATTTTATTATTATAGTTAGAGCAATTGGTAAAATCAATGGCCCGAAACTCGACCCAAAAAGCTGTCAAAGAAAGATGCCATAATCCCGCGTCATCCACCGCAACTGCACATTTTATTCTCCCAAAACTTAACGCTTTAAACACCCAGGGGGCACAAGCCAATTTAAAATTACCACCCTAATGCTCAATGTGCTCAATGACCGATGTAAACTACCCTATATATGGCATGAAAATCCTGCGCGATTAATTCACCGTAAACGTAATGGAATAATTGATAATTTTAGGCTCAATCTGTGCAATGGTCGTTATTTGGGTACTCAAACATTACTGCGCTTTCAAGGCCCGCTTAGTTTTTATTTATTTTAGTACCCTGAAATCCACCAATAGGATGTGTGGCAGGGAGTGATTACACACTTGACTAATTTTTACCCGAATATGACCCTATCCCGGTCGAACATATTATGATCCCATATCGTTCGTGGAAAAAAATGACATCTTAAATCTATCTATTCTACTCTTGATCTCTTTAATTTTTCTGTCAAGATCTCTCCTACCGTGGTTAGATGGGGCAATAATACATTTTCAACATCACTTCTAAAGAGTCGTTCTTCCAAATTATGAAAAAGATTTAATCTGTAATTTAACTTTCGCTTCCCCATATTGAGAAATTTAAGATCAAGTATACTAATATAGCAAAAAGAAAGAAAGAGATACTGGTATGTAACCCAGCTACGTAAGCACTCGAATATAGTAAATAATGTTTATTTAACCTTTTAGTATTTCTCTGAGAAACCTCATCTCGAGAGTATTTTTGTCAGCGATGGAATAAATTCAAAGGAGAAATTATGTGCATTAAAGACGCAAGCAAAGAAACGTTTCCTCCTTAAGAAGCAATTACCTATACATAAGGCGATTTTCAGCCTGGCATTTATGAAATGTCCCACGAGAGATTTTTTTACGACGCTGGCCTCAATATGAATGGATTAAAGGGAGTTTGGAAGCAGAATGGGCGAATGAGACGCCTCACAAAGATGCTGTGGGTGAAAGGAACAGGTAAAATTGACGAAAGGAAACGACCTCAATAGAATGCGTGAAGGCATGACCTAAGGAAGACTTGATAGGCATACGAACGAAATTAATTCGCCACGCCATAAGCCCCAAAAATCTAAGGAAAAACGGCTTATTTGAAAGTAGAAATTATTCACCCACCCTATACGATCGGCAAAGAACGTTTGAGAAAGACGCACGATTCCTTTTATGCACAACAGGAAACCACGGGAGGGAGCGGGGGAAGTAAATTATAGGACGGAGGTCTTAACAGATAAAGAGTCCAATAGCTCAACCTACCATGAATTGATACTTAACACCAGAACTCCGGAATCCATCATTTTGCCCAGTTTTAAAAATCACATTGATGTGGTTGCCATTATGTAAAATATAGAGCACAGAAATTATATGCTATTTATTTTTTAGTCAAATGCCTTATGCCTATGACCTGGGGGATCGGAATGGTGCGGAGGCTAACGTACAGGCTTTCCACCGCGGAGGCCCTGGTTCAAATCCCGGAGACAGATATTTTCCAAAGGTATCCCGATTCCCCGCATGAGGTGCTTTGTGGAGAGCACTTTGAGTGAGTATGACGTCCGTCGGATGGGACGTTAAACTGCGGACCCCTTGGCGCCTTTCGACAAGAGTAGGCTATTGCCGACGCCGGGTTTCTCTCCACCCTTCCTTTCGCACCCATCCCTAATGGCGCAAATGACCTTTGCTGTCGGTCGCCTCCCCGACAAAACCAACCAAGATATAAGTTAGTCGGATCAACATTGAACAATTCGGAAGGTGAAAACATTGAATTCCTTACCTGAAAATGTGCAGTGTCTGAAGATTGTCGCAGATGCAATACTACTATATAGTTATATTTGTCTACCTTCTCAGGTGAATTACTATTTTCTATCATGAATCTAGTCAAGTCCGATTTTAGGAGTAAACTAACTGATGACTAAAGTATAGCGTGTGCAACGTTAAAAATAACAATATATAAACATGGTGTGATGATTCATCTGTCTTGTTCTGCACAACAAAAAACACGCTAACATTGGTAAAAGATTCTTTGATTTTCATGGATACTCCGTGCATGTGATTACTATTGTTTATTATTATCATTTAATTCTGCCACTTTTTCCTTTTTTAGATTAGTTATTATTTTTGTATGATATAAGTATATTCTACACCGAGCAAAAGTATAATAAATGACAGATAGAAACATTCTACGATATTTAATTCATGTAATTACCTTTGCAACACACTCCAGTAATTTTTTAATTAAAAACTAACAATTGGGAAAACGATGTGAAAAAATATTGTTTTTAGTGTCGTACTTCCTATACCTCTTAGAGACATAAAAACAATTGATAACTCTAGCTCACTCGAAGAGTTGAGCCGTGGGTCAAAAGAATACTCATAGTTCATGAACTTCAGTACTGAATCGCCCAAAGATTGGCCATCCCTGTCTTAGACCCTTAAGTACGAGCAATAAAGCCCTTATCATTTACGAGCAGTAATCCTTTCGACCTTCAACACCTAAACCGGCCATTTTAACCGCTTCACATTTTTACTCACCTAAAAAGAACTAGTTTTCTCGTCTTTTTTGACCCTAAATTGTTATCCACAAAGAGTTTGTACCCCACGAATAGACAGCGTGGAGGCCCTCGAAAGGCTGTGGAAAAGAGTGCAACGCGTTAAAAAGGAAATCTTTGCCAACTGGAGACTGCACCATGAAAAGGCGCCTTTTTACACCGCCTCCCTCGAGACCGAGTACCTGTCCTAGCAAAATCACACCGCCGGACTCCTTTTTGCTTCCAAGAATATAAAGTAGGATGAAATGCAACCATTATGGAACGTTGGGTATCGCTAAAGAGAGCACGTGACGAGGTGCCTAAACAAGGTTCCCGTAAACGCCTTCCAGGAAGCGTACGGTGACTTTTTGTGTCCGTGTTTTGTGTACCGCGTCACTTTTATCATCCATCTAATTTTTGCTATGTAAATTTCCAAATCTTCCGAAAATTAATGCCTCAAATTTTGTTTTAATTTATCTATTGTACGCGTTGCACTTGACTGTCTCTGTTCTATCCTATTGACCCTATTCCAATGCCTTTTTTAGCATTGAGTTGCGTTGCGCTATCTTACTAGGTGGCGCTATTGCCGATTTGGGTTTGAAATGATGGTTAACTGTATACCGAGAAGCGCGAAAAACTCTGTGACCTCCCCGGGAAGAACTGAAAAATTAATTTTAAAAACCAGTATATTTGAAATAATGTGATATATCAGCATATCAAATGGTTAAAAGATCACAAGTCTACGAGGAATATAGCAATACACGGATTATATAACGAAACACTACCATTTTTTCGACGCTTAGTGTCAGCATCGCATTCACAATAGTTTCCACGTTCATTGCCAAAACTACCGTCGTATTTTACCAGCATAATCTATTAAAAAAACCCTCCGTTTCCTTTGCCCTCTTCCGAAAGGAACATCACCAGGTAATGCCTTAGCTAAACCACATCAGAATAGCAGAGGTTTTTGATGGCTCCCAGAAATCGATTCCGGAATATTTAATTTAATGACGGTTGTGATGGCTGTCGGTGGCTGGAATTTATTACTCCTCAATTTTTATAGGTACGGTCCGTTCTCCAACGGCGGTCCAGAAAAAATGACACGAATCACTTGTGGAGGGAAAATATTCCCGATTCGACCCAAGGAACACGGAGTAAGTGTGAGAGAGCACAGAGAGTCGACACAAAATCAGATTGGCCGCACATTTCCAGTAGGTTTCCAGTTGCCGATTTTTTCTGAATTTACTGCCGCAACGGTTTAGAGCGGAGGGCAGCAAACCGCGTAGAACACAAGAGGGAGGTACAGATCAGAGATCGGAGTGAAACTGAAGCGGAGAGGAGGCACTCCAACTTTACACCGATCTCTGCCAAACTGCCCCTTCAGAGTGCGCCGGAGCGGAGAACCGGAGCGCTGGACGTTGGTCAGAGAGAAATGATCGGAAGGGACCAGCGGAAGTCAATAAACAACTCTAGGTGGTGGACGGATAATGCCCCAGGTAGAGATAGAGATGCGGAGTAAGGAAAGATGAATAGGGAGGAGGGGACAGCCTGCCTTGCGAACATGCCACGAAATGACCACTGCGGTAGTGTAAGACAATAATCATGTAAAATACCCAACGAGTTCAACCCATACCTTTCTGCTTCTTTATTTTACAATGAATAAATCCTTTCCTTAGTATTAAAAATAATCGACAAATATTAATAATCACTACGGTTGGACTTGATACGTACTTGGAGTTGATGGTTTTCCAAAATGCTATGTTTTTTTGCCGTATGAAAATGGTGAAAATAGTCGGAAAAGAAATACTTAGTTATTCCATATATATTTTGTTAAACACGAACAAGGTTTCCACTTACAAATTCATCATCAGGGGTAAGTTCAAGTCGAACGAAAGACTTCGTAAGTCGAAACCGTGGTCGTGTTTAATAAAATATATGTGGAATAACAAAGTATTTCTTCTCCGATATGAAATGCTTCCACAAAGTGACGCCTGAAACCATTCTATTTATCAAGTGAAAATAGTCATTCATTTATGGTCATAAAAATCAACTTTATACCATTTATTAAAATGTGTTGTCTCAGGCGTAACTTTATGGAATTTGCATGACAAATTGAAATGAATATTTTACTTTGTAATTCCACACTGTGTTTTTTGAATAAGTTGTGTGGAATTACAAAGTATTTCATTTCAATTATACCATTAATACCATGACTATAAACCAGTTGTCACACGGAAAGTTCTTCTACTCTGAATAAAAATGCTTAATAACAAAATTTCCTTTGTCTCAGATAAATAGTTTACGAGTCATGCACCAACCAAAACAAAGATACTTTCACACAAGAATAATGAAGAACATGTGGCAAAGTATGTTCACGGGGTACATTAACTTGTAATTTCGATTTTTTTACGCCTCTTTTAACATACAAATGATACATTAAACAAAATGTCTCTTAGCTTTTTATTTTACTACTGATCATTCACATAACCGCTTCAAGTTACATACAATTCTTATGGAAGTACTAGGTTGTGAGAGGCGCTAAATAACGTAGTAGTTGGCACATACCACAATAAATCCGTCTCTACAACTAATTCTGCAATAACCTTCTTTGAACTAAGGAAAGGGTAAGAAAATAGGTACGAAATCAAGTGTGTGCACATAATTTACATTGTATCTCCAGAGCAATAATAACTTGATTTATGTTGATCGCATAAACGTATATCTGCTATGATTTTCCATCCAGCTCTGTTGTTCAAACGGAGGTCGATGGCGATGAAAATCCTTCAAAACGGAACAGGAGGGTTCAATCAAACAAAATAGTTCCGCTTTGGAACGATTCGAACAAAGCAATCCGCTTTCAATTCCACACGGAGTGAAGAGCTTTGGAGAAAAAAAATCCAAGAGAAATTTCAAGAATCAAAGATCCGTCGGAGCGGACCTGTTTTGATGAATCCAATCCTCTATTTTAAAATGGTGAAAGTATTGTACCCCAAACACAAATGACTACATTAATTGCAATTATCCAACTTCCATCCACTCTTGCCACTCGTACCTTACCAGTCGGACTTAGTTCTGTTTTTTTACGACACTTTAACACACGATTGCTAAAGCAACGCTCCTTACTTGACTATAAAAGATAAACAACATCGTCTTCATCAGAAGTTTATAAATTTCATATTGTTTCCTCGATAACTTCGAAACCGATGTCCATTTACCAAAATAATTTCCCTAAATATCGAAGAAAAAGAATGATTTTCGAGCGCGGGGCCATCCGGTACACCTAAGGTTGTATATGAACTTAAACATGCAAACATACATACAATATCCATATTTCAAATTCGTACATTTAACATTTCAGTACACAAGTTTAGAGAAGACTCGTCACTCATCGTGGATTCATGCAGCACGAAAACATGGCCGATGAAGCAAGATGATAAGAATAGATTGGAGACTGTTGGAATGTGACCGTGGAGGAGGATTGAAAATATGGAAAAGGACAGAAAGGAAAACAAAGGAGAAAGCGGTCGGCATATTAAGCGGGGGAGAGGGTATTGTTGGGAGAAGTCATAATGAGACAGAAAAGATGGATACAGAGCGTTTTGATTGGCAAAGGGATATCGAAGACTGTAATAGAGGGAAGAACGTCAGGAAAACGAATAAGGGACGGGAATAGGAATTTGAACGGAATGAATGGAGTAAGGAAGTAAAAGGAGTTGAAGAGGGGCTGATGATAGAATAGAATGTTGGGTTATGTTTTGTTCAGAGGGGCAGAGAAATGTATCATTCTCAAGTCCGTGCCCATCCAAAACCTACCTTAAACAATAGAATGACAATAATAAATAAAAACACAGATATGTCCATTCATATGCATATGAATAAGGGCATATGTACGAAAGGAAAGGGAAGTGTCCTCCGTCGCATCCATCCACCAATCACGACCACACATCCGTCGTCCTCGAGGAGAGGGAGACAGGGTCTCGGTCCCCTCCCTAGCTGTCCCTTATCTCCCAAAAGGGGGAGTAACTCAGGGTAGACAGAGAGGGGTCTCCGTCCCGCCCCGCCCACACGATCAACCGCCTCCCGTCCCACACTCGAAAACCCGCCCCCGCCCCCTCGCTCACTTACGGGGATTTATTTTTTCATCCCGCCATTCCACTCCCCTTTAACACACTCACACGAGATCCGTTTGGAACACCTCCATGGGGGAGAGCGGTCCTTTCGCCCTCTATCTCTTTCGGGTGATTCCCCTATCCCCCGAAATCCCGAGGGGATAAGGAGTAACAATTGGGAGACAGAAGTTGGGAGACGATTGTGTCCCTCCCCTTTTGTTGTTTGATCGGAAATCGGGACTGTTCCACCCAGTTTCCTCCAATTTCTCTAGGAAATAATAAACACTTATTTCTTTTGTAAAAAAAGATAAAATCGCGAAATATTTTTTCCGGTGTCTATTGTTCTAATTTTATCACTCGGGTTGTTCCATTCTGCTAAATAGCACGTGGCCTCAATGTTGTCTCCTTTTGCGTCACAAATGAACTCAAATAGTCCCAATAACTCTCTAAAATCCTTTTCCACCTTCGCGCTTGGATACGCTTCCATTCAAATTTTTTCCACTAACCTCGTTAATTTTCCTTCCGTGATAACGTCCGACGAATTCCTTCGGCCCTCTTTGAGCTTCATCTAATTTCTTAAATTTTAAATCCTTCGGTAGATCCCAAAGTAACCGTAGCATAATCCAAATTTGGGCTCAGCAATACAAGTCAACCCCTCTCCTTTAATCTCACTTTATATTTTCCCACTGTTCGTATAATAAAGGCAAGTTTTTTTATAGGCAGGCGGTTCTTTGTACACATTTAACCATAGACTGATGCACGAAATTCAAGATTTTAATGGGACCAATATCGATTTAAAGTGGAAAGCTTGTGATGAACGTCTCGTTTCTACCCCGATTCTAAAACTCTTTGAGACATGGAATAATTCTCCAGCATTGATTATAAATATTGGAGAACGAATTTGGTGGCAGGGACCTTGAGTAGGGATGTTAGGAAAATATCACTGAAAACGTTGATATGGAACGTGGTTTTGTACGGTGCGGAAACTTGTTGTTGAGGCGAGGAGATGGGTGTGTATTTAAGGATTTTGAGATGTCGTTTTGGAGAATGAAAGAGAAAGTAAAATTAATACAAAGAACACCAACAAAGGAACACTGAGTATGGTGAATGTGGAGAGAGGGTTTTTGGGAGAAATCCAATTGACGCAATGTATGTGGATGCAGAATGTTTTAATTATCAATGGAACGTTGAAGACTGTGACAGAGTGGAGAACGATATGCTGGCGAGGTATAGGGGGAAAGAACACGTATGATGTCTAATAATAATTTTGCCCTGGAAACAGTCCCGTTAGGCCAGACGGAGAAATCAAAATTACTATGCGTAACCATCGTGTCATGTAGTGATATAAAATACATCTACATCTACATAATACCCCGCAAACCACCGCAAGGGCGTGTGGTGGGGGATGTTAGGTCACCACCCGTAAAAGGGTGCAGAAAAACCGCATTCAAAACCAACACATGCATGCAAGCCCATTCCCACAGTGGTGCATACATTCATGCAAAAATTCTATCATTTTACACGCATGCAAATACATATCTACCTCCTTTCATTCTACACGCATGCAATTACATATATTATCATCCAACAAGTAATTACACCTTAGGATACAGTTAGAAATATATCCAATATCGTGCAAGCTAGAATTTGACAAGTAGGAAGGCGAAACTCCACTGCCACAAGAACATGCAACATAATATGCTCTCCTCCCCAAGGGGGCAGGAAAAGAATTGCACCCAACGCAGTAGGTAGCAGGAGAGTTCACCCATGGAGAGGGACGAGGGATGGAAAGGTAAATTTAAAAACAAACAAAATCAAGGCTAATATAAAATATTCTGGACCAGCGTGAACAAGGAAACGATATCAAAGCGAACTATGATGTCCGCGGTGTCCGGTCAGATGTCTCGAATAATTCTGAAGAACTAGAAGGAGTTTTCTAAAGGGTGCCACGTGAATATCTCCCCTCGGGTGGTGCGAGAATGTCGGTGAAATACATGTCCAATCGGTAAGTGGGAGAGCTAATGAAAGTCACAATCGACCTCAGGGCAGCTGCATCCTTGTGTGTACTTGGTAAGCTACACATCCGGGAAGGTGCAGGAGTCTGCGGTAAGGATTTCCTCCTTCCTTCGTCGGAAATTCCCGCTCTCATATTCGACTTCATTACTCTCATCTCCTCCAATTGCCAACAGCATACGTGCGTGCACCAAATTCTCTAAGGAAAAAAGGGCTACGCCATATTCTACACTTCATCAATGTCCTGACCCACCGTAAGGAAGAAGGAACCCTGGGACACTGGGTGTATCGTAATTCGACGCTTATTAATCTCTTATTAAATGGTTCGAATCACCAATAATGTAAAATCCATTCGTACAGGTAGAACTAATAATTACATAGACGTTGCGCGTGGTGGCATGTGATATTCTTGTTAGGTATAACGCTACAGTAACTATCACCTACGTATTGTACGTGAGAATGAGTCCTTGAGGCTGCTAGTTCTGGTGTTTAATTTCTCGGATTTTATATTGATGACCCAGATGACCAATATGCTGGAATAGGAATAACTTATAAGACCTCAGCGTTGAAACAAGCGGCTCTGAATCAATATAATAGGTTAAAGCTAGATTTTATTCTTATTTGTTCTAATTATTTTAAATCCAACACCAGAGATTTTTTGTGAACCATTTCGTATTGTCGAAATAGTTTATAACGAATAGGGTCGCAATTTGTTGAACCTTTTCCGTCGGATCCTAGGGTCCCGTGTATTTTATCGTATTAAACACTCCTAGATCAACTCCAGTAAGTTTGTAGACAAACTGCGCGGTGAACTGAAAGAAGTTAACCGGCGAACACTTTTTTATGATTAAGTTGCAACAGTTCCAAAAGTACAACAAGTTCCCCAAATTGCGCCCAATTTTGAAATCTCGGACTATGGAGACCCTTTGCCAGTATTAATCGATTCTCTTCCCCAGATACCACCAAGTAATGTTTCAGTAATGCTCTAAGATTACAGGTAGCTAGGAAAGTTATGTTTTATTATGTGCCCCGACTGCAGAGATCATTTAACACTTCACTGAAAATAAAATAAATAATCTACTTACAACATGATTATTTTCGAAATATATGTTCAACAAAAACGCATGTTAATTTTTTTCAAGTTAAAAACTTTAGTGCCAAAGTCTTAAAGATACAATTTCACGTCAAAATCTCAAACACACAAATGATGGATTCATTTGAATGAGCAGTATTACGTAGGGTGGAGGGTTGATTGGGTAGGTTTGACGAGCAGCCTTGACAGATAAGAAAATGAAAGGTGAAATCCTCAGTAAATGACAGTATTAGGATTGGCAACAAGCGTGGGGGATGCGCTTCGTGACTAAAGCGAAAATGAAGAAATAAATTCCACACACGGGCCCTCCGGATATTTACGAGAGAGTTCCTCTATGCCAGGAGCAACACCAAAGACCCGTAAACGGTCAATAGGAGTATCAAGGATAGTCTTGCTTTCAGAAAAGACAAAACATTTTCCACTTTCGTGGAGCAGTCGCATAGAATACTTTTTGGAGGTTGCCTCGGATGTGATCTGCAGCTGACATACTAGCTTGGTATTTCCTACAGTCTATGTGGAGAGCCTGAATAGATTAAAGAGAGTTGTCTCATTACGCACCGCTTATTCACCGTTAAGGGAAGATTTTGGAAGTATGCCTTATATGGAGAGTTATGTGACAGCTAATTTTTTCAGTCTACTATGCCTGCAATATTTCACCCAATGACACTAGTCTACGCTGGGTTACATTCTTTTCTACGTATGGAAAATAATGTGAAGTAGAACTTCTCTCGTAGCTTAGCTGTTAGCGGAGATGACCAACAGCTAAGATCGCTTGCACAATTAGGGATAGGTGGACATGACTCGGTAAGGATAGGATATTTAGGGAATGAGGGTTAAACGGTGGGGAGAAAACCGGTGTAGGTATTAGTCTATTCGATTTGCACCAAAGGACCTAAAGTTTAGAGCTCCATTTCACGGACGGTGTAATAACTTCAAGTGATCTCAGAGAGGATTGAGGTCTGACTGAGAAATTCTACCACTCCTGGATTCAAAGCCGGACCTTCGGAGTGGGAGACCAGTATATTACCCCTCCATTACGAACCAAGTTCCTTCCGTTTTTCAGCTTTTGCTCTCGCTTCGCTCCTAATGATGCTCGTTTCGACTAGAAGGAAACGTTTGAGCTCCTTCATTCTTCATTAGTAACAACACTAGAAAATGACCCGTGCATCAATAAATCGCTACAAAAGCCTTCGCCTTTCAAAGTAGGCCGTGAGAGTTCCCTTATTTTAAAACATCTTGTTTTATTCTAATCATTAGGCTGCCGTTCCCTGAATATTATATATATGGATTTCACTTCTCTAAGACTGAGATATGTGCCAATGGAGCAGTAGTTAAATTAATTTGAGAAAACTCTCGTGCCCTATTTAAAAAGGGATCGGAAAAGAAAATCCATAAAACCTACCATTAATCAGGATCATTTGAGCAAGTCAAATGAAGGGCGAAAGGATTAGTGCATTTGGCGTAAGATACATTGAAGGAGATGAAAGTAAATAAGGCCGAGGGGGTGGACAACATCCCTGTGGAACTGTTGAAATGTTTAAGAAAATGTGGGAAGAAGGCCCTATATGGACTGATTCGTAGTATCTATGAGGAAGGAATCTGGCCGGAAGATTTTGTGAGATCGGTGTTAGTACCTACTCAGAAAAAGGTAAAGGCTACATGATGTGAGGATTACAGAACAATAAGTTTGATATCCCACGCAGCTAAAGTTATTCTCAGGATCATCAACAAAAGGATAGAGAGTAAGGCAAATGATTACTTAGGGGATGATCAGTTTGGGTTCAGGAAAGGAAGAGGTACTCGTGATGCCATTGCAGTAATGATCTAATCTCACTAATCGAGAGGATTTAGAATACAATCAGGACGTTTTTGCCTGTTTCGTGGATTTCGAAAAAGCGTTTGATAGAGTATTTTGGGAAAAATTAATACGTGTACTGCAGAAAATAGGAATGGATTGGAGGGACAGGAGACTGATCCGCAACCTGCACATGTCTCAGACTACTCAGGTGCGAGTGGGGAACGGAGAATCCGGATGAGTAGTGTCAGGAAGAGGTGTAAGGCAGGGTTGCCCAGTGTCACCGGTGCTGTTCAACGTTTATGTGGAGGTAATGATTAAAGAGGCATGGGAAGAACTGGAGGTAGGGATGAAAGTCGGAGGGGAATTCGTGAAATCGGTTAGGTTCGCTGATGACCAAGCATTAGGTGCTCAGTCAGCCAAGGGGTTGCAAGCATTTCTGAGTGAATTGGAGGTTTAGTGCGATAGATATGGGATGAGAATCAATAATAATAAAACAAAGGTTATGCGATTTTCCAGGAAGAGGAAGGCTAAGCTAAATATTAAAATAGGCGGGGAAAAAATAGAGCAGGTAGAACAGTTTACATATCTCGGAAGTATTTTGGACCAATACGGTCAAAGTGGTAGGGACGTAAGGAGAAAAAATGCGCTGGGCAAGGAGGCTTTCTCGAGGAGGAGGGAGTTGATGACGGTTACGTTGAGTAGGGAGGTTAAGACAAGACTCGTAAAAACTCAGATATGGAGCGTAGCTATGTACGGTGCGGAAACGTGGTCACTGAAGCAGGAGGATAGATGTAGATTGGAGGCTTTTGAAATGTGGGTGTGGAGAAGAATGGAGAAGGTGAAATGGACCGAAAGGAAAACAAATGAGGTAGTACTGGAGATGATGTGTGAGGAGAGGGGTTTGTTGAGAGAAATCCTGTGGAGACAGGAAAGATGGATGAAAGGCGTATTGAGCGGTAGTGGGATGTTGAAGAAGGTTATAGAGGGGAGAATGTTAGGGAAACGAGGAAAGGGGAGGAACAGGATAGGGATGTTGGACGGGATGAAGGGAGAAAGGAAGTACACAGAGATGAATAGGGACTTGATGTAGAGTAGGTTGCTGGATTGGGTTTTGTTTGGAATTACAAAATATTTATTTATTTGATAGCTGTGCCCATCCAAAAACCCACCTTAACCGGTAGATTACATAATAATAATAGGAAACGGCATTGCTTCGGTTAAGTTGCCTCAGCACATGCTGCGTAAAAGCATTTCATGAAAAATAATTATTATTTATCAGTAACAAGATTTCAGAGATGAAGATGATATCATTAGATTTTAAAATATAATTCTGCCTGACTTAACAGCGAAAGTTAATTTTCCTCGAGAAGGAAATATGAAAGTAGAAAAAACACAATTCGGAGGAAAATAGCCACCGTCCACCGGGCAAGCAAACACCACGACTGAGTGGATCCAGAAAGGGGTCCTCTTTCACGCATTAGACGTCATTTCCCAGGGACATTAAATACAGTTGACTGGTCACCTGGAATTTTTCTTATCCAGCGTTTTTTCCCAGACTTAAAAATAAATGGCGACCGCTCGCTTTTTTCCGGTGTAAGTCAATCCAACAGAGAAAATGCAGAGAATACGTAATTCCTCGCTTAAGCAGTTAATTGGTTTCAGATTTTTCTCGAGAGTTAACTGATTTTTCAACCAATCTTCGCAGTTACTGCTATCTCATTTTAAGTATGTCCGAACTTTAAATCATAAAAAACGGTAGGGAATAATTCAATTTAGTTCATGATGGATTCAGAAAAACAAGACTCTTCATTCCAACAAAATAACTAACGAAATGGAATTATTCTGTTATTGTATTTGTGGCAAAAACTAACATAGACAGACAGAAATCAACATGCAAACCATGTCAAATGCTCATTGGTCATCTACATCTACATAGTTCCCCGCAAGTCATTCCTAGGACGTGTGGCGGGTGTGTTAGGTAACCACCCTTGTAATAGAATGCAACTACACGCGAAACAAACAAAGAATGACAATGCACTCCCACGCAGACATATTCATGCAAAACTCATTTTAACTTAGACACATACAGTTGCATCTACTAGCAACTAATATGCACAGGCTTAAGTACTAGATGTCTACGCATTATTTAATCCTGTTCTCACTTTTAAATCCATTTGTTTTCTATCACAATTATGACTTCGATATTTTTCTATTATGATTCCTGTATGTCCGGGGAACTAACAAATATCTCCCTCTTCCTTGCTCATCTAAAATGCTTCCATCTGTTACGACCTTCAACGTCCATCCACCATTCAATATGTTCTCCACCCTTTTCCACTACCTCCTTCGGATTTCACCCTTTCACACCTTTCGGATTTCCTTCTCTTCTTTCACCTTATGTAACAATTCTTTGCTATACTTTCTCTCCAACTTAATCTCCTTATTCTTCTCCAACCCCAGATGTCAAAAGGCTTCTGACCTACTCTCATCGTCTTGCTCAAAAGAATCTATACGGGATTACGCTTCAGATTAAAGAATTCATTAAGCTTTTATTTACGTCTTTAAGTTGTTTGCCTGTCTCAAGTTCCCTTTTTCATGCAAGTGCTTCTTTCACCATCGCTAGTTTACTCCTAATGTCCTAACTACTAATCCTACCTTACAGCAAATGAGTAAAGTGAATGAAGATATAATTCACCGAATATTCGTTTACGCGCAGATAGTCTTGGAAAGGAAATTTTTTTTCGCCTAGGGCAAAATTATATTTTACGACTGCAGGAGTTTCCCCATGTTCCTTGTCCCGATAGGTCCAGTTTCGATTTGCAAATAGATCACAAAAGTGAGGAGCAAACTACCGCTTTCTTCTTTACTTGTCAAGGTAGCATTAGTTGCTTTAATCACGATCTGAGCACGTTAAACCGGTGATGAAAATTGACTTCGTATTTTTCTCCGATTTGATTTGGTAGCGGCATGACGTATTTCTCCATTCTCCAGCGTACTCTTATATGAGTGCCAAAGTGCAGTAAAAATGCACCGTATCCAAAAAAATGTGAGCAAAATTATGAAGCACATTTTCAGCATGTATTTATATCAAAATTTTTCATGAAGTTACGTCAGACTCTGTTAATTTAACGTAAAAAACCAGAGGAAAACCAGAGTGTCCAGGGACCTAAAATTCTGAAAACCTCTAAGTAATTGCAGATAAATGAACATTTGGTGAGGTGATTTCTCGAAAATCAGTTTTAAATAAATGATTAAAGGAATTTGTTAGTATTCCACTATTCTACCCTCCGCTGAAAGTTCGAAATGTTCACTTAATCAATACGCTTAGACCAACAAAAGGATTACTATGAGAATTATGGTTATAGGTCATAAAGAACGGTGGGGGGAAGAGTGAGAGGATTGCTCACTGAGACAAGAGTCGGGGAGGAGGGTAGAAAGGGGATTGGGTGGGCAGGTTTTGTAATTTGCACTTACTTGGGTTCCTTTTAGGCTGATATACATCTTGTTTGCGGAATATACAGATCGTTCACTCGGATAAGAGCACTTTTGATAAGAAAACATAGAACAAAATCAATTTTCAAGCAGAATTTGTGAGATAAGGAGCCATGAAATTGGTGGTACAGATTTTTAAGAACAATGCCATTTAAAGTTCGAAGCAAAAATTTAAATGATTAAAAGTTTAAACTGATGAAAAAAAACAATTTAGTACCTTTATATCTAAATGCCAAAAAATGGGATAAAATCCGAATGACGTGAGAAAACACTGAAGTTATTGTCAAATTCAGAGAACTTATTTTGTGCTAGAGAAACAATTGTTTTGTTATTAAAATATTATGTCATTCGTAAATTCAATGATTACGCAACAGGGGCAGTCATGTCTCACTTAAAGTACCCGACCAAACACAAAGGTGGCAACGTTGTCCCAGCCGCTCCACAGCCCCAACACCGCCAGACTTCTCATAGTTCCCAAGAGTAAAAAGGAGCTTGAAAGACAGCCATTTTGGGACGCCGAATAATTTTAAAGAGAGCCCGAGACGAAATGCCTGAACGAGGCTCCCGTCGATGGCTTCAGGAAGCATACCACGACTGGCAGAGGCGCTGGCATCGGTGCGTCGATACATAAAGGTGCTATTTTGAATAATTTTAGTAATTGGTACTTCGATCTGCAATGATTTTTTGTCCACATTTATTCTTCTTATTTTTTGGTCAGACCCCGTGAGTCACCTTAAAAGGTGTCCAAATTAAAACCAATTACAGCCAAAAAGCGTATCCTATCCTAGCACTCTGAGAATGAAGCCAGGATAGAAGTCATTAAATACGTTAATCCCATCTCTTTTTAATCACAATCCAGTGCTGTAATAAATAAACAAGGCTCAATGACCGTAACGCCGAATCATACTTTCTAACGTAAAGGTAAGGAAAAGCAAGAAAGGTTCATTATCGCTTCCTTTCCTCCAAGGATCTTTTTTTAAATCGAGAGAAAAACCCCTTTTTTTTGCTTTCAACTCATCCCTCCCCCTCAATTCGACGGAGACGTACCCCTAATCATTTTGACCTCCTTTGTCTATTGTTTCGTTTTTCTGCGTTAGCCGGGAGCGCGTATAATGGGAGAACGAGGAGAGAAGGGCTCCTGATTTGCCTAGAGAGTTTGGAGGGAGGAGGAAAAGGATGGAGTGGAAGGGTTATGATGAGGGGTTTTTAGGAGACAAGGGCTGAGAGGGGAGATTGAGGGGGTTAGGGGTGGGCTGGGGGAAGGATGCAAGTGTGTGTGGAAGAGAGCCGACTTAACCAAACGGAGAGGACCGGGGGAGCAAAGGGCCTCTGGCGCGTGATTTATTCGCAATCAAGCGGAGAACGAGCTTCCTTTGTCTACCCTCGTATTTTTTTGTTCTCCATCGCAATGGAAAGATATCTCAGTCCCTCTTTCCTCGTCCTCAAAAGGGATCATGGCATGAAAAAAGTATTTTCCGAGAGGGTGAACGCGTACGAGCGCGCGAAATCGCGCAAAGTCACTGACTCGCACACAAACACACGCAAGCACACACACACACGCACACAAAGCTTTGCAATTCCCTTTATGAACTGTCGCTTGATATTAAAGTCAACTTGGATACGGTCAATTGCCATTTCAGCTACCCTCAGTAATGAACCAAACGACAGATTCATTTTTCATTTCGCACGTAAATTAATCCTTCGAATAGAATTTAGAACATTATCCATGCAAGTCTCTAGAAGTATATCGAAAACTTTCTACGATAGACCTGAATGAATATATCGATCGATTTCCAATCGAATCGAATCCCCAGACCGACCTAACATGGATGACGACTCGTATCAATACGCTCGAATTTCGTTTATTCCATATTTTACTTCCATTCTCTGTATTATTTATCAAATTGAGGTGATTTTTCTAAGATTGCTAATGACATTTAGAGATATCGTCTCTATTTAATGAATTTTCACACGACCAATTTTCAACTCACGTTACTGATTAGTCTATCGCTGTGCTATTTTAGTCATCCGCTGACGCAAAAACCAGGTACACACAGGAATATATTCGTAAACAATCAATATTTTATCAAATGGAATATCACCCAACCTTGATTAACCAATTATCGAAAGTAGCAACTTTTGTTCACACGTTATAAATTATCATCGACAATTTTTAATGGCAACAATACAGGAAAGTAGTTTTAAAATCTCCATGCATTTCAGAAATTATTCAGCAAAAATAAATTATTAATATATGTAACTGAAAAACTGAACAATCGATATAATTCCACAATGTACACTTGTTACTATTTCCACTTATCTGATTGGCCAAAATAATCGTATTTATCAAATGGAATCGGGACTACTTTAACTGAAGTAAAGAATCCGCCGAAATCGATATTGAACTCGCATTAAATGATTAAATGTATAATATGCAAGTACAAGTCGACTTTTGAAGTGGGTTTTGATATAGATCATCTGCTTTGTGCACCCACCGCTGAATTATTTTCAGTATTGAATCTTTAAAAAACATTAATTTTGCATTTAAATAAATCTTTCAAAAAGATTTGAAAACATTATCGATATCAGTAACTTAAATTATTTAGATTGTCTTAAGTATAAAACACAATAATCAACCAAAATGTCGGTTTAGTAGGTGATGGTAGAGTTCACCCATCTACCAAGCCCGACGGCGTGTGAATATTCACACATCAGGGTAGGGGGGCCAGTTCCTTTCCCTGTGCCCTGTCTTAAGTATATACAACTTATTTCAGATGAAGTGTTAAGTTTACCAAACATATGTTAGTACATATGAGGGTGCCGAGTACCACGTATTAACTTTGGATTCCTTTTTGAAAACTAATTTTTCAGGCAGAAGAACAAAGTTTCAATGCAAAACAAGATCTTTATATGAAATGTTCTGTGTGATCTGTACTAATATTTTTCATCTAAGATCACATTGCACGAAGCCGAAGAAGGATATTTTCATCATATTTTTAATTTGCAAATATTTTTCCTTCATTTATACAGAGAATCATATCCATGATTGCAATGATTCCTCTGCTTCTCTATCAGAAGGATATTCCCTATAAAATAAGCCCGTTTGCGAAAAACTAACACCATGGAATGTCACATTCGCCAACTTTTTATTTAATGACCAATGCATTATCTGAGATTCCTTCGCGAGTAGTGTTGCAGTTGTAATTTCCCATTTTCCGATATTCTTAATTGCGTATAAAGGGAAGTGATCTACGCTGAAATTGAATGATTAGCATATTACTTGAGGTTAATTGTTCATCATCCGCCTCTATTAATTTCTTGATTACCTGGGCATTTTCCTTTAATTTTTAAGAATTTCTTTTCAAAAGAACGAAACCTGCGTGAAAATGTGACAAATATCATTAAACGTGGCGATTAAACGATATAGTCATCGAAACGAAAGGAGATAATTTTGTTATTGAAGCAAGGAACACTAAGCGATGAAATATAATATAAATCAAATTATAAATTAATGTAATCAAAAGAGGATCCCTGCTCAAGGTTCAATGATGAGATTATTCTGTGCCTTAAGTCAAGTTCATCCCAACACAAGGAAATATCTGTGAGTGTTTTTAACGAATTTTTTTAATTAACTTAATTTTTAAAATTTGAACTTTAAGTAAAATGATAAGTGTAAAACTTTCAATTACTTTTTAATCATTCAATCCAAATGAAAAAATGGAAGGACATTGAGAGCATGTCGCTTTTATATGATGCATGTCATAAAATGTTACCTTAGACTTACGCTACTGAAAAGCTGTTACTAGAGGTTCGTAATTCAGGCCATCTAGCAGAATTTTTAAGGTTTTCAAGTCTTCGCAAACTTCCAGAATATTTATGATAACTACTATTGTAAATTCACGGAGATAATCACAAATTCTGAAAATAAACAACTAACAGAAGCTCACAGAGTGGCTAACGACATTATAAAAAAATTGGGCAATTATAACATGAAATAAAACGAAGAATAATTATATTTTCCGCTTAAAATGAAGGATGTTTGTTATTTATATACAAATATTACACTCTTAGAACAATGTATTAAATTTTATATGCGGTATTCTTCATAGATTAGTGTAAAAATTTGGAAGCATTACAATAAGTCTGTGATAGGTACGACCAAAACATACCTACCCCTTCCTTACAAATCCCTAAATTCTATGAACGGTGCCTAATTGGCTCCAGAACGGTTCTAAGAAAAGCTCTTTCTCCTGCACACCAAGTGTGCACAACGCAATTATGGCAGTCGCTGTAGTGAAAGCTTACGAAATGGGAGTTCATATTTTTTCTACATTTTCAAAAGTTAAAGGGGAAAGAAAAGGTGCTCTCTCAAGTTCTCTCATCCTCCAATCAAGGAGGTGGTGCGCTTAAAATAAACAAGAAACAGCTCTCACGGCTTACTTTAAGCAATGGAGGGAAAGGTTCTGTCGTTTAGCGTTAGGGATTTGTGAATTCTTAGGCGCGCACCCGAGAGTTTATAAATTAAATTTCAAAGGGGCAAAATTCAGCAGATTTGGTACACAATTCCATCTATATCAAGGTTATTAGGTAAGATCTTTGAAACTCGAGCATCACAAAGAAACGGGTTTTCGAAGGAAATCATGAATTGAGAAAGGAATAGCCCTTGTTCCATTTCATTTAAAACTGTCTAATACGCCTTTTTCTAGGTACGACGATCCTTACCTTGCTGCTGTCTTCTCGATCCGTCGCTCAATCAGCAATGTACACTCCTTCGGGGAGTTCCTGTGAAAATCCAATTAGTAAATAAGTCGTGATGCCCAGGTAACTAGTCATAACTCCACCAAATATAACGTACAAATGTACTCTATATTCTATTCCATTTTATGTAATACCCTTGTATTATGCATATCAGGAAACTAAGTACAGCTAGGTCCCTTATTACCAGGACCATATGCACCGAGAGAGCTCATGAGACGGAACTGAGATGTTTAAATGCAACCTGCTAATAAAGTAAGTCATTTTCGATAAAATGCCTATGTTAGAGAAAATACGAGTATCACTCCTCAATATATAGCTCCGTCCTCCAGAAGAAAGACACCTGTTATATTATGATTATTTCAACTAAGCAAGCTCTGAATATATCTTTATCAATATTGTTAATACTGCGATTTCCACGCTATTTTACGCTTAATTATTTCTCCAGAAAATCAACTCTAATATGGGTTCTTGTGAAAAATACCGATATCTTCCGTAAAAAAAAAATTTTAATATCTAAAAATCCCACAATTTTTGTGAAAAAAATTGTTTAAAGATTATAGAAACATTTTCTTTTTTATACGTACAATGATGGTCTGAAAATGTGCCGACCTAACAAAGATACAAGACATTTTTTCTGATATTTTCTGAAATTTACTGAGTCGGAAGCTTTTCAGACCACCCACGTACAAGTCTGCCTTCAATAGTTCCAAATGTTAAAAATTCTAACATCTCCCTGTTTCTAGTCTGAAAGGAAAACAGAAAGTCTAGACGAATTCGTTCGGCAATTATTTACGGGGTTTTCAGTGTGAACTCAAACCGTTCTGCCAATCAACAGTGGCAAGAGAACCAATTTAGTTCCAAATTCACATGTTTGGGATAAATTTTCTCATAAATTAATGATATATGATTTAGCATACAGTTGTACTAGCAATGACTATTACTTACTTGTAAAAAATAAATTCCTTAGCAACGGCGAAATAAAATACGCCATTAGTTCGATCGTATTTATAACTTATCTTGCATCAATTAACTTTTTGTGTCGATAATAATTATCATTTATAATAGTCTTCTGTAACTTTCGGTAAAACTCAAGTTTAATATGAGTTGAAGTTAATGAAAAGAGTAGTAATGCCTATAAAGTCTCTCGTGTTGAAGTCCTAACAGTCTTAATAAAGTAAGTACGTAAGTAGGTCGTGAACTGAGTCATCTTGATGGCATTTCCTACACTACTTAAGGGTTATATAATGTAGAATATTTTACATGGAGGTCACGAAGACCCAAAAGCTTGCAAAACAGACCGGTGGCATTGCCAGAAAATAATTTCTGGCGACGTCTAAAGAGGACTCATCACTTTCAACAGCTGCCAACACTATATCTGAAGCAGCAATTTTTTTCCATCTAAAAGCATCCATTTTTTCCTCACTCCAACCCAAAAATCACCTAATTTGTGTCTATATGCTTTCCTTGCTCTGAACGTGCCAAATACGTCCTTTCGGTAGGCTGCAGTGAACGTACTTTTTCATCATTTCTATGGTCCGCTTTTATACTTGGAAATTTTATTGAAATTATGTTCGTCAAAATAAATTCATAAAAGTTTTCCATTAAGTAAACAGTTAATCTAGATTATTTTTATTATTCCCAAAAAATTCAAAATAATAATAAAGGTTACGGAGACACTATACCCTCCCATTTCGCCACATGCGAGGTGTAGATTTCCGGAGAGAGCCGCAACGAAGAAGTTATGGTACACCAACTTGTCTTTACAAAAAAACATTTAAGCCATGGGGATTAAGAACTTATCAATCACGATTAAGTTTTACAAAAACAAAGGGCAATAAGAAACGAGCAAAAAATTTGCGACGCCTAGCAATCCACATGGAATGATGAGCGGCAGGGTATGCAAAAATTCTGTTCTCCATTAGGGCGGTCAGTTACAGTTATTTTTATCCCTTATCATTCGAGGAATCTTGATTGGTCGTTCAATCCTAAGATTGGTTGACTGTAGCCCTCCATCCTACCTTATCTGATTTTAATTGGCTTACTTCCTGGTATGTTATGCCATGTACTTTCTGCTTTATTTTTCCCATGTATTAATGTCTTGGTCTTCCTCTACTATTTTTCCCTTCTCGTAGTATATTCTTCACGAATCCATTGCGCCTCAGGGTGTGGGCAATTCATCTGGTTCTTCTTTTCTCTATGGTGTTTCATAAGGTCCGTACTTCGTCTTTTCTTCAGTATACTTTTTCATTTCTTATTTTTTCCGTCAATTTTATATTAAGTATCCTCCTCCAGCACCAGGTTTCGATGGCCTTCAGTCTTTTCGTGGAATAGTAACATCTAAAATCTGTTCTACGCTTAAAAATCTCTAATTTTATTGACATAACCCATCCTACCGTATTACGATGGTGCTGATACGTAATACCCTTTCAACAACATAGTTTAAGGCATCTCCTCCCAGTTTATGCAAAAGATTTAATCTTTAATTTCATCTTAGCTTCTTGAGTGATATTTAAATTTAAAGAAACTTATGTCGCAAGATCAACAGATTCAGGCTTAAGGTCGTGGAGGTTCTTCATAATGAATATAAGGAGACTTTTCACTTTCCCACAGATTTATTATACCTTACGACGCGTTTCAACTCACAGAGTCATCATCAGGTACAAGACAAAATTAACAGTGAGGAGTCCATATTTATATGTTGAGTTACGGTTGCGAAGGGAAGGATTTAATTCCCTTCCCAACCGTAACTCAACATATAAATATGGACTCCTCACTGTTAATTTTGTCTTGTACCTGATGATGACTCTGTGAGTTGAAACGCGTCGTACGCTTTAATAAATCTATGGAAAAGTGCAAACTCTCCTTACATTCATTAAACTTATGTCGTCTTTTCAACTCTTATATTCAATGCACAGAAGACACTATCCCTTAAAATTGGATTCGATATGTCACAGAAAAAGCAATCGGAACAGTTTCCTTCAATTTTCTAACGTCTTTTATAGTTTTTAGATGTCCTTGAAAAACCTTTTTAACACTTGAACAAAAGTATTTTAAGTACTCCTCCTTCGGTTTCCAGGACCTTGATAGGAATTTCACTCTCGTGATTATGGAATAACTCGTTTCATTATGCTGTGGAATATCCATGTGTATTATAGCAGGTAGAAATCGCCGTCTTAATGGCCCTGGGGAGAGAGGGGAGGAAAAGTGGGTGAGAAGAAAAGGTGGAAAAAAGTGTGGAGGATTGGGAAAGGGTGAGATTTGGGTTCCCACGTCAAAGAGGTGCCAAGAAAAGATTTGGACAAAGAAAGCGTTGAGAGAGGAGAGTTTAGAGTGGAGACAAGTAGTGCTCTTAGGGAACGCTTACGAGGAAGCGAAGTGTAAGTAAGGGTATGAGGGATAAGGAATCAGAGACCAAACATCTAAAAGTCTAGCTCCAGCTAATAGAATCCCCCCCTAGCAACAATCACATAAGCGACTTCATTCAAGCTTGTTGCACTGTTCAATCTCAATGGATGTGTTTTCCAGAAGGATAATCTCTGCTTAACAAGGGCCTCAAATATGGCACCAAATTACCAATTTACCCCAGTGCCCTCAAAAGCTTGGCAACGGGTTGTGAAGTTGCCTTTACGTAGAAAGGAGTGGCCATCAAACGGGTTTGTCTATGATTCCATTACAGGGCACACAGCACGTCATGACTACTCACCCGGCCACCATTACGCAATCCGCAACCGTGAAGGGGATTCGATACTTCATTGACACCAAACACCTCATCATTTAGAAAGCAGACAAAGGGAATGGAGCAGTGATACTGGAGATAAGTGACTACATCAGCAAATGCAACGATTTTATCACGATCAATAAAATGGTGATCCAACTGAAAGCCCCCCGCCACCCCGCTCCCAATACCTGTTTTCAGCACGCAGTAAAAACGGCACTCGCGGAAACAGAAATGTTCAATAGGCGGGAGAAACGCTAACTAATTCAGATGAACCCCTTTGACGCCGACTTTATGGCTGGCCCAAATTGTATGAAGATAACATACCCAGCAGGCTTGTTGATTTCTCCATCTCAGTCCCACCTCACACACTGGACAAAATATTAAATACATCATTTCGCAATTACAAATATTTTAAGCATACATTTAGCATGATAAATAGCATATAGAAAACATCAGTTCCTGATATTTCCAAAATAGTGTTTCGAACACTTAAATATATGTGTGCCAACACGCATGTAAATAAGTAGAATAACTACATATGAAGAGGCGTAGAGTTCGCCAAAAAATCTTTGAAGTGATCTGCACCCACATAGAAACTTCAGTTGCAAAAGAAATTCATCAGCACTCAACATTTTCCTTCACTTCAATTCTGTCTGCCACCTACAAATAATGTAAAATGCCCTTCATTTTCGTCCTTTTATTGAGGCTAAGAAATCTATTTTCCACCAATATAAAAGCAACCTTTCCTACATCAACTTGCACATAGTACCCTGAAGCTATACTATTTCTCAAACGTTGTCATGAGAAGATCCTGATACGTTTTCATTAGCTCATCTAGCCCTAACTGTTGTCTTTCTTGAATAGCAGCCTCTCTCGTATGCAAAGATCAGTATATTTCACTTAGATACTGTTGCCAATGTACCTGTAGTCATCATCATCTACAATATTTAAATTCTTTTACATCATATATTCTGCGTAAAAATTAAGAAAACATTATCTTTTGATTTAGCATGACTATTGTGTAATCACTTTCTGTCGCATATTCTAGCTGTGGCTTGTAGGATATCACTTAGATAGATAAACGGTTATTTCCAGATACTTCATTGCACAGGAATATGTTTCAGTATCGTGAAACTCGCTGTGCCACGCACAATTAGAAGTGTGGAAAATATATACAGTTGGAACAGTTATTTTATCATAGATACCCAAAATTTCCAAAAGGTTACCCATGATACTGTCAGACACAAATTAGAATTGAAATATAAATCTGAAGGGGAATTTGAATACAGATCCATAATTAGGTCAATAATAGAGAAGAACATAGAATACAATCAGGATGTATTTGTCTGTTTCGTAAGCTTCGAAAAGGCGTTTGATAGAGTGAATCGGGAAGAGATAATTAATATCCGTATTGCAGAAGATAGGAGTAGGTTGAAGGGATGGAAAATTCATCCGCTACCTATCTCAGGCTGTTCGGGTGAGTGTGCTGAATGGAGAGTCGGAATGTACGGAGCTGGGATGAGGAGTAAGACAGAACTTTATCACCCGTGGTTTTCAACGTAAATGTGGAGGAATGGTATAAAAGACTTGGGAAGAACTGGAGATAGGCATAAAAGCCGGTAGGGAATTAATAAAATCAGTTAGATTTGCGGATGATCAGGTTAAGCCAAGGGGTAACAAGCATTGCTGAGTGCACTAGATACTTATGTGATAAGTACCCGATGAGAATCAATACTAATAAAACAAAGGTCTGGAAAATTTTGAGAAATAGGACTACTTAGTTAAAAGATCGGATGGTTAAGTTAGGTTTTGGATGGGTATAGCCAATACACGGCCCATCCCAAAAATTAGAGTAATGATTTTTTTCACCAACGGGTCCAGTTGGGATGGGGTGATTAGTGGCGGGAAAGGTGTTTAGAGGACATGGGTGTATTTTTCAAATGAATTAGTTTTTCGATTTGAAATGGTTGTAAATGTGACTTAAGGTTATTTTTGGAAGTTTATTCCGGTTATGTTTATTAATTAGATCTTCTGAAAAGCCATTGTTAACTGCTATCGTTTTAATTACATTAAGTTCCTCATTTATATTGATTTTGACATAGGGATACAGGGTAATCGGTGGATCATTACATGAAATACCGAAAGAATTTGAGCGAAGCAATACCTTGAAGAGGCATTAATTAATTGGTCCGTATACGTTTCCATCCGAAAAATGGAGTACCGTAACCCATCTTTGTATTTACAAATGAATAGGTCAGGCAAATTCAGGGAACCTTTTTCCTCTTTTTCCCATGTGAATTGTACATTGGAACTGACAGATTTTAAATGTGCAAGAAACTGATCTAGTTGCCTATCAGAACCTGTCCACACACAAAATACATCGTCTACATATGTAAACCAACAAAATACATTATTGATGAGAGGGTGAGCTGAGGAGAACAAAACTTTTTCAAAATTGTCCATACAAATATCGGCCAGTAGTGGGGACAAGGGCGATCCTATGGCTAAACCATTGGGTTGTTGGAAATATGTAGCATTAATAATAAATAAAGTGTGTGGAATTACAAAGTCAATAATTTCATTTCAATATGTTATGCAAATTTCATAAAGTTACACCGGAGACAGCAAATAGTTATTCTTATCTTTTTCTTTGTTCTTGTATGTTGTCTTACATACTGTTGCATTCTCTTACAATTATTTATCTCTTCTGGCGCTAATACCTTCTCCCCTCAGAGTCCGTATACATTGCTCAATACTCCCTCAATCTCTTCCCTTTCTAAACATTCTTCATTTTCTCTCAAAATCCCTCTCTAGTCAACACTCGCTCGTATAATATGATAGCATTCAAGCCAACCAATAGTATCTTGGCTGACACACAATGCCGAATGCACAGAAGACGAAGCTAAGAGTGGTGAAACTTCCCGGAATATTTCGTTCCCTTACCATCGATATCTCAGAAGACACAGACGTCAATTATCTCAAAGAAAGAGTGCATCAGCATAATACCCCGCAAGTCGCCGCATGAGCGTGTGGCGGGGGGGGGGTGTTGGGTCACCACCCGTAGAAGAGAACAAAACCACATGCAAAATCGACATATTTATGCAAACCTACACCCTCAGTGGCGTAAACATTCATGCAAAAACCTTTTTAACTAACGCGCATGCAAAAAAATACAAGCTGGAAGAAACGTTGGCAAAGGTGCGTCGTCAGCCAAAGCGTGTACTTTGAGGGCGACAAGTTCGATTAAGCTGTACCCGTCGAAATAAGCAAGATATAAAATCAGTCCTGTCTTTTTCTGAACACACCTTGTATACTATCAACTAACAAACACATGCATCTTAGAATGTAGTGAAAATTTATCCAATAATGCGCAAGCTAGAATTTGAAAAGTAAGACGGTGAATAAAACAACATACGTATCCTGAAACTATACTATTTATAAACAACAAAATGATATGAACAATGAACAAATAAATTAGGGATCTGTAAAAAAGGGAAAGGAACTGAAGAGAAAAACATTGAAGGATTTATAAAAGAAATTGAGTAAGAGTGGGCACAGTCAGTTAAATTCTAAATCTAAGAAGACAGTGAAATAGTTTTTGTGAGCGTAAAATAATTAATGAGGGAAATATTTTGACCAGGAGTCTTCGTTAGGTCGGTTTTAATCAACATACGGGAACATAGAAAAGCAAGATAATGTGAGAATAATAGATCCACAGAGCATAAGTTAAAATTTTGTAGGTGACGTGATCTATTATGCACTCCCCATTGTAAAGCCTTCCTATCTTTGCCCGGCTTTTCTTTCCCCTTCTCTCTTCCGCTCCCCGCCAGTGCTGCTATCTCTCGAGTGCACTCCTGGGATCGCTCTCCCATGCCCACCTCCACTGGTATAATCCGTTTTCGGGTCAGTAAAGGCCTCCTCTCAACCTTCTCTCGCAGCCAGTGGAGAAATTAGTGAAAAAATCACGCGGCGTCTCCTGAAAACTTAAGCGCAGGTCGCATTTTACTCATCGACGTTTTATTAGTACACGGCAGTGTCAAATCGTTAAGCAGCAATGGATGCAAAACTTTTTCTTTTCATGTTTCGTTTGATTATTGCGAGCTTTATTTGATGAAGACTACATTTAAAAAATAATATAAAATAAAACTCTTACTAAGTGAAAATAAATTCAATTCTTTACTATGGCGATTCGTGCTTTTGACAGATATAAAAAAACCTACTCCTTTCAAGGATTGCGCTCCTGGTTATATTTTGTTTGATTGTTTAGAATGATGTCGTTCTCTGCCTGCGGGTGGCCTCCGATCTATCGTCTCATTTCCTTTCCTGTAGCCTTTCATCAAATCATAATGTGTACTTCGGTCTAATCACATTTCCAAGCATATGAACACTATTATTGGAAAAAATTAACGTTACACCAGGTTCCTTGAAATTTATTACGTCAGTCGAAAGGAGATAGCAATTCGATACAATGTAGAGGGCTCGAGAAGACATCAACTACAACAAAGCAGTTTTTTTCACCTTTCTTATAGATATTTAACTGATTGTTTAGCCCCTTGGATGATTATTTTTTTTCTCTTTAAGAAACGATTAAAAAAGTTTGACTGGCTCTCTCGGGAAAAAATTTATTTGATCAATTAGAAGGTGAAGGTTGCCTTAAAATTTAAATTTGTAATAGCTTACCTGCATTTCATTTAATATTAACTTAAATCAATTAAATATACATAATACTTTTAAGTTAAGTAAGACAAATTTTACAGTCAACTTTTCTAAGTTCAACCACCGACGAGTAATTTATACCAACTCAGATGAATTTGAACCGAGGGCTACCGCGCCGTGGACCCATTCAATAGTAGTAGTATTTAGGAGAGGCAACTCAAAAGGTCATTTGCGCCATTAGGGATGGATAGGAAAGGATGAAGGATGCAGAGAAACCCGGCGTCGGCATAAGCCTGCTCTTAACGAAAGGTGCAAAGGGGCCCGCAGTTTAACGTCCCATCCGACGGATGGCGTACTCCCTCTAAGTTCCCTCCACAAAGCACCACAAGTAGGGATACCACTGAAATGATGATTCCGCCGGGATTCAAACCCGGGCCTCAGATGGGCCCCCTGGATGGGAAGCCAGTACGATAGCCACCGCACCATCTCCATTCGGCCAAATGTATACCCTCCCACCGATATTGCCTAGTTCGAAAGTTTTTTAGAAAGCTTTTTAATGGGACGCCAGGGTGCTGAGATATTATCTGGAGAGTCCGGGTTCGATCCTCGTTTACGCCTCTAGGATATCATGCTGTGTGAATTTTCAGGTGCCAAATTTTTCTGGGATACCTCAGGCGGATCAGGGAATAAGGAACTGTCCCATTTCCGGCATGCATCTATATTAGATGAATGTATCGGTATAGTTGTACGTATAGAAATATACAACTATGTGAATATTACTAGCTGAAACCAATTCATTAAGTTTGTTATATAGCTTATGTAGCGATATAGGAGAATCCGTGTGTAGCAACGAGGTGGAATAACCTGTGTGTATATACAAGGTGCGGCAACATAACTTCCTTTTTTAAAGGGATTTTGCTTTAGAAAATAGGAAGTTATATTGCTGCACCCTGTATTCAGCACGCCATTGGTATAGTACTGTGTGAGCTCTACCTTTACCTATCAAATCGACCATCAGTTTGATAACTGTTGTTTTTTTTAACACCCCTTGCCATTTACCCTAGCGGTGGCTTGCAGTGTACTAAACAATATCAATGCTCATTATTTAAAATCACAGTAAATGTGGAATATTAACCAAATTCATTGGGTTATCATGAAATAAAATAGAATATCAAGCATATAGGCATCGAGCAATCGTCGGTTAAATTATTGTGTGGTAGACGCCAACTGTTCCTCAATAGAAATGTGTTGTTTATAAATGTGAAAATTATAATTCGAAAACGCATGGTCAAGTTATTAAAATGTGGAAATACGAAATATTAGTTCACCATCAGACTGGATCTAGACAAAAATATTTCAGGCTTTACTTAATGGGATTTATCCATAGTAAGAAGCATACAACACAGACTACGACAGTTGTGTGCTTTCAAAAATTATTGAAGTTGTAGCAATATTGTGATGAAAGTAAGAGAGAGTTGTAACTTCGCCTTAATTAGGTCAAATGTAGAATTAGCGGCAAGTGGCCGGGGTGCACGGGAGAAAACGTTGATGGACGAATTAGATAAGCTTCAGAGAAAATCCACTATGTTTGGTATAAAAGTGCTATGAGAAGCAAGTTAGCATAATAGGTATGTTGGAGGATTTAGGCTGGGATCAATTTGATTATTTAAGAGAGCAGTGAAGACTTACGCTTTTAGAAATGTATAGGATCCTTACGTTTTCTTCCGACAACAAAAGAACTATAATAGTATCATATTATATTGCTCGAGTCTACCCCCGAGAGAGACTCAAGTGTTCTTTCTTGCCTTTATATACTATTTGTAATCATAATACAACGGAACCTAAGAGACTAAAAATTTAAAGTAATTGTGTATTCAAATTTAATGATAAATTTACAATTTTGCAGGTACAGCTGGTGTCCTAACACCCTCCGCCACACGTCCTTGCGGTGGCCAGCAATGTATTTTCCAGAAGTAGATATTTCTACATGTGTGGCTGGTGTTCTAACTCCCCCCGTCACACATTCTTACGGAGTATTGGGTAAATGTAGATTAAGAAGGGTAGGGGTCCAATAACACTTCCTTGTAGAACACCTGAAGTTATGCCTATCTCCAATCAATTTAACCTGTCGACGAATACATTTTGTCTACGGTTAGATAGGTGTATATACTAATTGAGTAAGTCACTTTCTGGTTAATACCACACACTGACAACTAATTAAGGTCATTGCTATCAATAATGGCTACAGTTAGGAACTAATCACGAAACTGTTACGGCAAAGGTGGCAATTGGCTGAAAATCGTCGCTCTCAGCGGACCGTAAAAAGGGGATGAACGCGAATCGGGTAAAATCTAGTGCTTCAAAAACTTTTTTCAACATTTACATAACCTCATTAGTCTCTTTTTACACTACTTCAACACCAACAAAATTCCTTTGCGCACATGAGAAAAGGCAAACAAACCAATGAAGAGTGGAAGATGGGTAACGGATAGCATCTACATATTTATTTTATTTATTTACATATTTATTTCTATAGACCCTGCAACTCACCATCAGTGTGTGTGGAAGGGGGTGAATACACACCAGAATAATTTTACCCGAATATGACCCTACCGCGGTCGAACAATGTCATTATGATCCCGTATAGTTCGTGGAAAAAGTGACATCTTAAATCTATCTTTTCTACACTTAATCTCTCTAATTTTACATGGTACCCTGAAAGCCACCTTAGGGTGTGAGGAAAAGTGAAAGAAGGTGATTAAACACCAGGCATGCAACATTTAAAAATTCTACCTAAATGAATATTAAACCCGATGTCATAATGCATAGTTTTTGTTTCCAAAGTTTACTGGAATACCTTCTTTCGTTTTTTAACACATGACACTGGAAATCTGGAACGTCTGGTAACGAGGTTTTTCTTGGGTTCCCCTCCCTTCCTAATCGAAGAAAAACCACAATATGGTCATAAATATCCAGTATAAGAACTTTGTTATCCGGATCGAGAAGGATCAAATGTTCACTGTGTCAGGGAATATGAATTAGATAGTAGCCAATCTCATTTAGTCTAACCATGACTGTGACTTTGAATGCAAAGTGTTGCTCTCAAAGAGTAAAAGTGGAAATTGGACGCTATGGAGCCAAGTGGAAATCGACAAACGAATGAAAAAGAAAATCCATATACTCCACTCCAACAATTGTGTGTTTCCTTAGAGATTTTCCCCCTCCCCCACTCTCCCTACCTTGGTGGTATTCAATTCTAAATCCAGCGACGGTCCTTAGTTCCATCATTGTGTACTGCCCTCTCTTATTTTCTCCCCCCCCTCCCCAGGATGGCCGCGGGTTCAGATGCCACAGTTTACTCGCCTAACCCTACTGCTGGTGATGACGTGCGGTAGGCAGCCTGATTTCCTGGCCCCTGCACTGTCACTATTATTCTTGGCTTACAGTCATGATTTCCTACCTTATTCCCCTCGGGTGACCAGAAGACTACGTCCAGTGGGGTGCCAATTGTAGACTGTCTTTCAATACTTGGTGTGTGAATTGAACTTTGCTTTTCATAACTTACCTTGATCCTTCCCTTCCTGTTAGTCCCCACTCCCTACATACCCCCCTCCAAATAACACCTACCATAACTCCCCACCCCCACCACCACCACCTGGCTTTAGAACACTGTACATACGTTCATAAAGTAGTGCAATTGAATTTCTCCCGCCGCTTCTATTGATCGGAGTGGATCAAATCACTTGGATAAGGTGGAGCGGACGCTAAACTTTGCCGCGAAATTAGTCTCAGTGTTCTCTAAGCTGTGAAAGTGGCAGGACGTCAATTATTGCAAACCTCTGCGCGCCGACCGTGTCACGAAAAAATGGAATCAAAGATCGTGCAACTTTACGCGATTACTAAGTTTTGTGCAAAACGGAAAAAATCTAGACGCTGGAACTTTTGCCCAATACTCACCATAGAATTACGAAGTAGCGTCGAAACAATGAATCTTTATGTAACGGAATAGTGTTATCATTCGACAATCTATAAAAAGGGTTGAATTGGGAGGGATTTGAATTTAGAATGAGAGGGATTTGGACGAGGACGAAGGGAAATCGGTGGAGAAAGAGCGATCGAGTGCTATGGTGGGTGGAAAGTGAAAGCTTTTGGGGGACAAACGCAAGGGGGCAGGAAAGGAAAATCGGGGAGATATCACGAGAGAGTGGGTAGTTTAACGACCATGTAATTAGGAAAAATGTTGGTTAAGAAGATGAGAGGAGAATTATAAAACGATTTTCGGCTGGTAAAAAAATCATGTTTGAGCCACGACGAGTCGAAAATGGACTTAGTTTAATGGTTTTTGAAATTCACGAAAATGCTCTCGACTTCTGCGATATGTAAATTAGTTAATATAGATTTTCCAAAAACCCACTGCATATCGGGAATTAGCCAACGCTGAAAGTTAGCATATGACAGTAAAAGAGGGTAATTTATTCGAATGAATTAGCATAATGCTGAAGATACAGGTAGTGGAGAGTGGAGGATATCTTGAGAGTTAGAGAATATTAAAGGGCATGATAGAGGGGAGAATGTTGGGTGGTAGGGAAAAGGAGGGGTGAAGGGAAGACTTTTCAAAGAGCATTACAAAAGCTAGGGATTTACGGGGAAAAACTAGGAAAAAATTGTTGAGATAAACAAGAAAAATATCGATCGACGCGAAAAACAGTAGAATTTTTGTACAGTTTTTATCGACGATCCAAAACTTGTCTTGATCACATATGTTATTGTAATAATAACCACTTGATAAATTAACTAATTAACAAAACTAGGTTTGTTAATGTATAGTTTCAACTTCTAAACATTAGATGGCATATACATGAGGTATGATAGATTATTGTCAATTTAAGGGAGCCTTCAGTGGAAGACCCAGGGAATAAGATATTTTGGCCCATTGCGCCAAACCACAATTAACCTGCCAGTCACATGCAGACAGGGGACAAGCGTAGCTCGCCAACGTGTAGTGGATTCAACCTCAATCCTGGCCCAACATCGCTAAACTTCAGTGCAATGATCTTACGGTGACCCCTGTGTCAATGTGACTGGACCTTTCCCTTGAGATGTTACGTACGGGATTCTGAATAAACTGAATCATCTAGTGAGGAAAAAACCACAAATATGTTCAAAACTGACGTAAAATTCACTCTATATATATATATATATATATATATATATATATGTATATATATATACACTCTGGGCACCTGCAGCTCCGCCCAAGCTAGTTGATTTTTCGGGTACCAGATCTTCCTGGGAAACCATAACCGGCACAGGGAAAGGAACTGGCCCCCCTACCCTGATGTGTGAATATTCACACGCCGTTGGGCTTGGTACACGGGTGAGCTCTACCATCACCTACTAAACCGACCTTCGGGTTGATTACTGTGTTTATGGTTTATATATATATATATATATATATATATATATATATATATATATATATATATATATATATATATATATATATAAACACACAAACACTAAGTTAATATTTATTTCACACACAGAAACATAAAAGGACACTTACAGTAGATATTTACGTTTCGACGGCACGGCCGTCGTCATCAGACGACTGTATCTACAATATAATATCTACTGTAAGTGTCCTTTTATGTTTCTGTGTGTGTAATATTTATTAACTTAGTGTTTGTGTGTTTTGCGTCGCCGGAGAGCGTACTTTTCAAGATTATATATACATATATATATATATATATATATATATATATATATATATATATATATATATATATATATATATATATATATGCAATTACCAACCGCATAATTTGCTACGAATTTCATTGATTATTTTTCTTTCGAGTATCATTGCGTGGTATTCCATTTACCAAAAATTGTGTAAAAATCTTAATCAAGATTTTCTAATTATTGTCTTGGTTAAAAAATATTTTGCCAAAATAATGTCACAAACGAGTGAACAAGTTCCACTTCCAATTTTTTATAAATCCTAAAACACTCATCAAACAAGAATTCGATCTTTTAATATCAAAACATCACAAGTGAATCGACAAGTATTTTACAGGAACCTCAGTTCGTGTATGCTAACTGAGATCAAAAGGTTATATTCTCCGTTGAAATAATAGGCATCCGGTACGCAGAGATAAATTTAAATACCCTACTAATAATTTAAATGACTAGGCATGATGAAGGATGAAGAGAAGGACGTGTAAAAGTTAGATAATTCGGTCAACCAATCAAGGAATCACTGGAGGGATCTCGGAAATAAATTCAACTTGTTTCATATCTCCATTTCCACGTAGACAATGTGGAGTAAACCATGCGGAGTATGGACGACAGAAATTTAACTATGTACAGTTACCGTTTCCAATGCTCCGCTCAATGATAGAGGAGGGTTTAATTCTGTCGGGACGAGGTACTAGATAAATAGCCCGCCTGGTGATCGACAAACGCAGTTGACGGAAAGCTTCGTAGATCTACATTTTTCATCCTAACCTTTCATTAAGCGAGTATAATTGGCGGAATTCACTAGTTTGTTGGAGTATATAGTGATATTTCTTGTAAAGGAGAAAGTGAAATACATACATTTTGTAGTACTTAATGTTTTGTTTTCTACTGTACTGTGTAAGAGACCGAATTACATGTATTACATTTTACGCGTGGGAAAAAGGATTCCCTGCATTGCTCTTCCTGGAAGTCAATTTCCCTCGACTGCTCTTTCTTATTTCGAATCCCAATTTAATGCGGCGTTACAACTATCCATTCTGTGTGGACATTACACGTAAACTCATACGATCTCCATTCATCCAGTAATTACAGTAATCTTGGTAACCTTCGTCCTATTAACTGATATAATTCAAGTATTCAAATTACCTTGTTGCTTCCTGACAAATCTTAACGATTTTAGACGAAACAGGCGACTTCTATCTGTTCCTTGCGAATTACACTTCTGCTTCCCTTTACATAGCGATCGGATGACCTCGTGACCCAATTATCATGTGCGTATCTCACAATAGGGCGCCGGAAATGGTTTATTTGGAACCGTTATTATGGAGCAGTCGTGACCGTGGCAACATTAATCAACATTAATTGAAATTTCGATCCTTCGTAAACAAATTTGCGATCCTTGCTTTAATTTCCTGACATGACGAGCGGTCTTAATGAAAGTTCCCAAAATTGAGCACTCTCGCGTTGAAGGTGTTATTGGCATTTCGTTCTACACCGTTACAATACGGCGATATCCTATTCCTAATTCCACCTCATTGCGTTGATTATGCTAATTATTTATCGCTGTATTCCTGTATTTTAAGTGCTCAATATTGGGATTGTTTCCGGTATTTTCTTGTTCTGTTGCTACAGCCACATGGCACCCTGCAAGTCACCGCTAGGGTGCTTGGCAGGGAATGATCCAGCACACGGCATGCAACATCAAAATTTAAAGTTGTCTTATATTTTAGTTACAACATATGTGTAAAATAATTCAAATAATCTACATTTATATTACCAAGGTATATTCATTACGATATCTAAATGAGATACATCTTATCGAAGCATATGAGAGGAAAAGTTAGTAATAAGTGAGAGTATAAAATAAGGTTATATGAAATAATAAAAAAGTGCTTCTTTATCTTTGTATACATGCTATTCGTAGTTAATAATAATGACAGCATACTTCATAATTGATTTTAAAATGTTTTCATGTGATACTCGAGTATGGCTAAGTAAGGTTCTAAGGCTAAGTAAACTTCACTGTACATACGGCGGGCAGACTAGTTCTGCATTTTATGCTACACACAACTTTTATGAATTTATTCATAATTATTTCATGATTTATGTAGGCATACTTATCCATATTCTGTATGCCATTATACAATTTTGCATATTTGTAATAAATGGTTCAATCAAATATATCCTTTTAAATGTCATATTTTCCTAATTAATGTTTAATTTTGAGTTAGCACTCATGGAATGTAATATTTTTAGTCAACGCTATGGCTTACTTAGTTGTCAAATCATGGTCTCGCCTGGCCCAATCTGAGGACTTTTCAACGAATGCCAATCAATTTAAATTTTGCAACGTTTATTTTAAATATTCCTATTTTTATTTAGAAAGAGTCTAATGAAGAGTCAAAATGATCTAGCTTAATAATCTTAGATAAATTCAAGACAAATAAAGATCAATTTTACTGCACAGTTTTATTTCGTCTGCACTGAATCAAAAAACTATAAAACATTTCATAACGTAAGACACTAATATAATATCAGTAACACAAAAATGCCATACGAGTAATTATTTAATTGACAAATAATTAACCCTTTTCAGCTGAATTTAAATGGACCCAATCAATAATTTTCCTAAGGTCTTTAGCCAATTTAATACAAATTCGAAGCTGTAAATTCAATTTTTCTCTCATCTGACAACGATATTTTCAACCAATGAAACCCTAATTCTTGAGCCAAAAAATATGAACCGAGTAATTCCTTTTTAATATAATTATTTCTAATGCGCAATTTGTGCAATTAAGCCAGAATGACGTTCCTGTATTATTTATTTGACAATAGCAATACGTAAATATTAATCTCGTGAATTCAAACACCATCCCCTCTTTTGATGAGTTTTCTAAAAGCACAGAAATGGTTATATCACTTCTTCTTATCAGAAAACGGTAGACTCACAGTTTTCATCAAAATCCTTAGGCCCTGTTTTCTAGTTAATGTTTTCATGAATTTCTCGATCCACACTACAGAAGTGGAATCTAAAATTGTTACGTAGGTCATCGATTTGCACATTTTTCTGGATGATGTTTTTCAAAGCAAGTGATTCCCCTTCATTTAACAGACCTACAGTCTCTAAATTGATTGCTAGTGAGACAGCTGCGACGATAGTCACCTCCCAAAAATCCCTCGAACGGGTGCAATTCATACATTCTATTTATCTCACTTTTTCCTACTAAGTTTCCTAGAAGGATTTTTTATTCTCGGACCACACAGCTTGGGAAAATGTGAAGATGTTTAGAGACATCACCCGAATGAACACTCTTGACGTTCTCACACCTTAGTCAAATTTTCCATCCACTAAGATGCAAAATTACCTTCTTTTTGAAAGATTAGGATTAAGAAGATTGTGGTTAGAAATAGTTATCAAGCAAAAAAATATCATTGAAAATAGGAGTGGGATGAAAGAAGTCCTTGAATAACCATTAGTCTGAGTCATTTTAAATAACGATAAGAAAATCTATTTACGATGAGCTTCACCATGACACTTTTTTATACGTTTCTCTCGTAAGTCCCGTCAACACTGAGCCAATTTGACTGCGCGGTCTGTCCCAAAAATAACTAAAATATCTCTACAATTTGATGAAGTCACCTGAATTCAGAAAAAAATTACTGCAGAGTAAAGCATGCAATACCAAAATTCTTCAAAATAGCACTCTTTTGCATCGACACCCTATGCCAGTGCCTCTACCAGTCGTGGTATGCTTTCCGGAAGGCGTCGACGGGAACCTTAATCAGGCATCTCGCCACGGTATCTTTGATGTTTTCCAGCGTTCCAAAATAGTAGCCTTTCAAGCTCTTTTTCATTCTTGGGAACTAGTACAAATCTGGCAGGGCCACGTTGGGTCTGTAGGGTGGGAGGGGTAGCGTTGCCATCATGTGCTTGGCCAGATACTCAGTACTTCACGAAGGAGGCTTTATTGGACGGCGCGTTATCGTGGCCTCCAGTTGGCAAAGATATCCTTCCTGACAAGTTGAAATCCTTTCCGCAGCCTTTCGAGGACTTTCAGTTAAAAATCACTGTCTGTCCTGGAAGCACCAACTATTTATATAAATACGCCTTTTGAGTCGAAACAAAACGGCAAGAAAAAGATTACTTTTTTGGACAGACCCTGTATTATCTTATACCAATACATTTGAAGTCAAAAACATTAAGTCCCTTTAAGATTTTTAAACAGTTGCTGGACTGAGGACAGTGCTGTAAGGTAAAAAACTATGAGTCCATCAATACCAGCAAGTGAAACATGAATACAGAATTTTGTGATTTTATTTCATTTCAGTTATTGCCAAAGACGTTTATGCATTACTTTAATGAATTTCGATGTAATTTTAAAAATTCTAACTTCAAATGAATTATTCACGTTGTTTAATTAAACATTCTAACGCTCATACTTGGCACAGTTTTTCATTTAATCTGACACGACGTCATTACATCACGAGCAAAAATATGGGTTCCAATGAAGTTGAGTGAATTTTTAATCTAGAATCTCCAACAATTTTTATGACCAAAAGTAATGGCTTCGGACATTTAAACTGAGGAAAGGATACGTACTAGGTATATATGAGTAATGCCTATCCGTTGAAACCATTTATTATTAAATCTAATAAACTATTCTCATAGACCAGAACCGTCCATCAATGTGTCATTCGGGAAGCGATAGACTCCTATCCAATTCAATGCCCCGATTACCAGATCAAATGACCACTCTCCTTTTACCTTAATCAACGACCACCACTACGCTACAATATTAATGGATAATATTTAAATCGTAAATAAAAATAAATAAAACCTTAATTCTATTATGTTGCAGGCCTAGTTTGAAATCAACTCTTGCCACAATCCAATATAGCATAGAGATGATTCAACGTTTACTCCCAAATATTTAACTTGATCAGACATAGTTGCCGCTGAAACCCCTATTTTACAAGTTATGTCCTGCTCATCCCTTCTTTTGCTCCAAAATTTAATAACGGAGCTTTTGCTAATGTTCAGTTCTAAATCCAATCCCAGCCTTACATTCTCTGGAACCTGCGCCAACCCCTGTCCAACAACACCAGGGTGACCTGGTTGGAGGTAAAACATTAATATGTACATACCGTTCGAATCCAACCGTCCTCCCCTCCGTGGAGTAACAGAGGGTGAAAGTGTGGGAAAACTGCGGCCACTCCACAGCACATCGTGCGTCGTGTCCATGAAGATGGTCAGCCACATGTTGCTTCCTGATGGTTCCCTCAACGAACAGTACGCGCCCTGAGCGGGGCTCTCTGTCCGTACGTGTACATACTGAACCGGAGGCAAATGCGGAGAACGACCTAGGGGTAACCGGGAAAGAATTACGTGTTGCTTCGACGAAAAATCCTCCGAGGACATGTCCATAATCCAACTTAAACGAAAACGTGCGCTGAGCGTTGATCCGTGTGATTTGAACGAAAAGCAGTGTAGCAAGGAGAGTTGAACGTGCAGACCACTGATTTAATGGCCTTCAAAGGCTTCCCAGCGGGAAGCGTGAACGTGACTGTGACACATTCGCGTCGCCTCGAACTTAGATCTCTATCAGAGGCCACTTTTCCATCCAATCTGGGTCGAAGTTTCCAGACGTTTTTTTTCTAAGGCGTCCATCTCCTCTTATATCCAAAATTAGGACAAGACCAAAAAACTCTCCGACGCTTCAAGCACTTGACCTTGTCACTTGAGATTGGCCAGCTTCGACGAGCCCTTTCAACAAAAAGACGCGATCCTTCCGTATTTGATCGAAGGACGCTATTGTGATAACACAAGGGCAAGGTAGCCTAGTGACTCGAGCGTTCGGTCACGGACCGGAAGGCCCCAGGATCGTATTCGAAGTTTTGCCTTCGTACAATCCCAATACAAATCCAAGCAGTGGAATTGTACAGTTACCATTTGTTTAGCAAAATTTAATTTTTATTCATCAACATCATCACCTTTAAGAGCAAAATACAATTATTCCAACGCTTTTATAACTTTTCGATACAATGCTTGTAAAACGGTTTGTCCTTGACCTCAAAATAAGCTTCGTTGCAGCGATAACTTCCTCATTCGAACCAAATCTATTCCCCTGGAGCAGAAACAGCCAGCCAGCAGTCGCCAGGGGGATAGATCTGGAGAATATGGTGTGTGGAGAAGCAGTTTGAAGCCCAAATGCTTCAATTTGGCCATTGTTTTTATTGACTTTGACACGGCACGGTGCATTGTTTTGATGAAAGATGATTTCTTCTCCTCCATGCGCGGTCGTTTTTTGCAATTTCGTCCTTCAAGAGCACCAATAACTCAATGTAATAGTCACTATTGATAGATTTCCCCTTTTCAAGGTAGTCGATGTAAATTATACCTTGCTCATCAAAAATTATATTCCGTTAAATAAGTCCCGGGACTTACTGAATGAGGGTTTGTGTTTTTGAATGTGTTGCAGTAAGAGTAGTATGGCTTCTAACCTAGCACACCTTGCAAAACGTCCTTACGACGGCTTGCGGAGTACTGCGTGTGTAGATATCAGGGTGTATTCTGTTAGAAGAGAGGTTTATTTATTAGGTAATCTACCGTTTAAGGTAGGTTTTTGGATGGACACAACTATCAAATAAACATTTTGTGACTCCCCACCTAGCAAACTAATCTATATCAGGTCCCTCTTCATCTCGGTGTACTTCTTTCCTCCCTTCTTCCCGTCCAACATCCCTATCCTGTTCCTGCCCTTACCTCGCTTGCCCAACATCCTCCCCTCTATTGCCTTCTTCAACATTCCACTCCCGCTCAATAAGCCTTTCATCCATTTTCCCTGCCTCCATAGGATTTCTCTCAACAAACCCCTCTCCTCACCCACCATCTCTAGTACTTCCTCATTTTTTTTCCTTTCGGTCCATTTCACCTTCTCCATTCTTCTCCACACCCACATTTCAAAAGCCTCCAATCTACGTCTATCCTCCTGCTTCAGTGACGACGTTTCCGTGCCGTACATAGCTACGCTCCATATCAGAGTTTTTACGAGTATTGTCTTAACATCCCTACTCAATGTCTCCGTCATCAACTCCTTCCTCCTTGAGAAAGCCTCCTTGCCTAGCGCAATTCTTCTCCTTACGTCCCTACCACTTCGACAGTATTGGTCCAAAACATTTCCGAGATATGTAAACTGCTCTACCTGCTCTATTTTTTCCCCGCCTATTTTAATATTTAGCTTAGCCTTTTTCTTTCTGGAAAATCGCATAACCTTTGTTTTATTAATATTGATTCTCATCCCAGCGGCCGTGTTTGGCTAAGAAGGAAGTGTTGTTTCATCAAGACAATGCACCAGCTCACAAATCCGTTATTGCAATGGCCAAAATGCATAAATTTAAGTTTGAATTGCTACCTCATGCACCCTTTCGCCAGATTTAGCCCCCCCTCGGATTATTTTCTGTTCGCAAGCCTGAAAAAATAGTTCGGTGGTCAAAGATTTTCCAACCATGAAGAAGTCATGTCGGCAGTTAATGGCTATTTTGAGGAGCAAGACAGATCTCATTATATAAAGGGTGTCGAACTTATTCAACATCAATGGGAAAAGTGTGAAAAGAGCTGAAAAGAGATTATGTTGAAAAATAAAGGAATTTTTTCCCAAAATTTTTGTGTTTTCTTTGTTGGGTCGGGTACTTCTGGAATTACCCTCATACCCTCGTACATGATCATTTATTCAAGATTAGAGAGACAGACTGTAGAACGGATAGGTTTAAGATATCATTTTTTCCGAAAACAATGAGAGACAGTAACAGCTGCTACTCACATCAACTAGGGGTTGAATTGAAACAACATTGCGTATATAAAAGTATGTATGTAATATATATGTGCATTCTTATTTTGATGTATGAGCATGCATGTTGGCATCTGTATGTGTGTGTGTCTATGTATTCGCGTGTATACGTACAAATATTTAAAGTAGTCTAGGTTATATTTAACAACAAATATATCAATCTAGTTGCATGATTTTATTATAAATAGCGTGGTATCATATGGTTTCCTCTTGCGTTCGATAATTGGTAGCTAGGTCATTTTCAGGTCGAAGTATTTTCCTGTAGTTTTGTCTAATGTAAGGTACGTGACTTGGTACGCACCGTATGTTCGTATGCTTTGCATGTCTGGTGTGGATACACCCCCTTGCCATACGCCTTTCCGGTGGCCTGCAGGGGTATTGAGTGGAGATGTAGATGTAATCGTCTCTGCTCTATCCCCCTCACTGATTACATTATTGCATAATACTGACGTATTAGAACCAAATTATTATGGAGGAGTTCAACATTTCAAGCATAAATACAGTGCGAGATGATATAACTTCCAAAAAATACTTTAATTAAAAAATATCAACAAAAGGTGGAATGCATGTGCACACAAAAAAAAGCATTTTTTTCACCGAATACTGAATTGGATCGTTCTATTTTTTGCACTAAAATTTCGAATCCCCATTTCTATTTCATCAATTAAATGCTCCAATTTAATCCAAATCCAATTATACAATTTGATAATATTTTGAATCCATTAGTAGTTTCAGCTTTTTCCTCCAGCGGTAATGTACAATGTGAGTAATTAAAAATTAAAGTGATTGTAATTTCAGCGTAATTAATAATTTTCAATGGTTACTGAATGCACGAGACTTGTTTTTTTACTCTTTTCAATCTCATTGTCTGCAGTTTATGGCGATTATTTATTCCCATGTCACACGCACGGTTCTATTTACGTCCAAATAAATTACTGCCAAACAGATGCAACGCATGTACAACCCCTTCAACATTGAGTTCCGAGTTTCTAACTTTGCGAAAGGGTTTTAAGCATAAATTGAATCAATATATTCCTGCTTCATCGAATAGACTCCTCCGAAATTTCAAATCCTACACCCATATCTAGAAAAGCATTGTTATCAACATTTAAAAGTGATGAAATCAAAAAGACTGCAAGACAGAAGATTAAGACGACAGAGTCAATATCTGGATGGAGTTTTACAACATTTACTTAATTTCGAGATCATTTTCAGTTTCATCAATTTGACTTTCTAAGATTTTTTGGAACTCTCCAACCACAAACTGTGAAAAGATTAATTGGAATTTTTTCTAACGTTTCCTAAGTTTCTAAGTCTAATAATGAAATGGACTAGTAGTCTCTATTAAGTCGTCAATGATTCACTGATTCGGTAACACCTTGCTGTAAACAACCGTCGGTTGTCATAACGCGATTGCCCTAACAGCCTTTATTGCTGCCCATTAATTATTGAAAATGTTGTGCTAGCATATGTCGCGGCCTCAAATCATTAGATACATCGCGCACGAGAGGAGGAAGGAAGTATAGCGGTTGTTGACCAGGGCCGATGTGAAGGAGGTGCAGATCACACTCCTCTGGACCGCCTTACCACTACAGATCACCCCTGCCCTCTCCCCCACCGTCACTCTGTACCCCTACTCTTTATTGATCTCCTGCGTGGACGGAGGACATCCTTGCGCGTACGTTATCCCCATGTTCCCTGACCAATCGGGGTACTCATAGTAGTGTTCCACCCATACTACATCATTGTATTATTAGCAGTATTTTAACGGTAAATGTAACTTTATGATGAATCCCGGAACTATAGGTAAAAAATGATATTGTTCCGAGCCCTGGTTAACAACATTCAAAATACCCTAAATCCTTACATCATAATAAGTCATTTTTTACCTCCACATACGAGTATTTTTTCTACCTCCCTTCATTCCGTCCAACATGCCTATTCTTTTTTTACTCCTTACTTCACTTACCGAACTTTGTCCCTTCTACCAATCTTCAACAATACTTCGCCAATCACACCTCTCAGAAGTCACCTCTCCTTCCTCCTTTGGATTTCTTCTGTAAACCTTCTACCCTATATTACCACACCAAGCACTTCTTCTTTTGTGTTCCCTTCAATTAAGTTATTTCACATTACTATCCACGCACACAAATCTCTAAATCACACATTGTATACTCAATCCTTACACCTTACAGACCAAGTTTCGTACTCGCACTAAACTACGCTCCGCATTAAAGTCTCCACTGTCGTATTCTTCACGTCTTTATCCGGGATCCCTGTCATCAACCCCCTATTCGCACATGCGCATACCATATTACATATTGTTAAACGCCGAGGGTTAGAGGGTTCGGCCCTCGGGGTCAAACGACCTCTTCCATTCCGCACCGAGATAACAAAGCTTTTCCACGGAGAACTTACGGGGAGATTCTCCCGACATACCCTTGTTAAAAATTCACACGAAATTAAACGCCCCATCTTTCTTCCCGACCCCATTTGGTCCGCTTACACCTCCTCCTCGTAAATTCGTTATAAGGCAAGGGGGACATCCCCATCTTCTCCTACTGTCCAGCTGTCTTCAGTCGTCGAAAAAATATATTTACGATACATTCAACGTTGATATTGATTGTTAGCGAGATTCTGAAGTCCACGATTGGAAGGAGATTGCTAGGTGAGCTGGGAATAGAGGGAAATTGTTAAGGCTTTGTGGACGTGTCGGAGACTGGTCACAGGAATTAACAGAAAGGAAATCATTTGAATATGGTCAACAAATTCAGGCGAGATGAAGTGCAATTTTGTCAAAATGAGAAAAAATTTGCACTGTTCCAAAGATTTATTTGTAACGTACAACGCGTTTCAGTTCATCGAACCATCATCAGTTACAAGACAGCCTTGTACCTGATGTTGTTTCGATTGACCGAAACGCATTGTACGTTACTCATAAATCTGTGGAAAAGTGCAAATTTTTTTCTCATGAAGTCATTTGAGTTAAAAAAAATACAGTTTGGACTCGGATTGATCCACGCGATACATTTTTTGTTGCAAAATTTTCCAGGGACGATTCAAATCCTAAATTCAAAAGGTTAACAACTTCTGATGATGAGATCTATGATTAATTCAACTTTTACGGTGATGTCTCAAGAAATTACAGGAAATGTATTTTTTCCACCACGTATTGACAAAAACAACTGACGATTTTAAGGTTTCGTTCAAGCGACGGAAAGGGAGACAAGCCAGATTCTTTAAAAAAAGTTTTCCTGAACGATTGTTGATTCTTGCCTCGTAGATCTCCTACTTCGGGCCCGTGGGTCCCCATTCTGGAAGCTCTTCTTTAAAAAATGCACGACCGCGATTTAAAAAAATAAGGAATGACTAACATATTGAAATAAGCGCTCAATTCATTACAGTCCTAACCATTTCTTCTGGGCTGATCCTAAAATATCCTCATTTCGTATTCTCTTGCCGATGTTTTCCCGCCATTTTGTACGCGCAGATATTTCCATGTGTCTAGTCTTGCCTATAATTTTCGGAAAGAAATATACTATATTCTATCCTGATTGAACCTTTACATTAACATCATTTCAATGCCCAATAACTTCCTAAATAGTATTTTTTTTATCGTACCATATATCATAATAAGAAGAAAAAACTATATTCTTAAGTAATGAAGCCTTGCTGTCAGATAACACAAAAATCCGTATATATATATATATATATATATATATATATATATATATATAACATAAAACTTACACTTAAAATAGAGAAATTCATTGACAGCATAGTCAACACAATTAGGTGTCATTAGGAATGGGATATGGCCATATTGCACTGGTGTAGAAAGAAATCCCAACTACGCTCTCCACGTGAGAGCGCTCGAATTTCGGAACTTTCATTTTCAAGACAGCTATATTGTAACTAAAATATAAGAGAACTTTAACTTTTGATGTGGCATGCCGTGTGCTGGATCATTCCCTGCCAAGCACCCTAGCGGTGACTTGCAGGGGGCCATGAGGCTGTAGCAACAGAACAAGAAAATACCGGAAACAATCCCAATATTGAGCACTTAAAATACAGGAATACAGCGATAAATAATTAGCATAATCAACGCAATGAGGTGGAATTAGGAATAGGATATCTCCGTATTGTAACGGTGTAGAACGAAATGCCAATAACACCTTCAACGCGAGAGTGCTCAATTTTGGGAACTTTCATTAAGACCGCTCGTCATGTCAGGAAATTAAAGCAAGGATTGCAAATTTGTTTACGAAGGATCGAAATTTCAATTAATGTTGCCACGGTTACGACTGCTCCATAATACGCACACGATAATTGGGTCACGCGGTCATTCGATCCGCAGAAGTGTAATTCGCAAGGAGCAGAAAGAAGTCGCCTGTTTCGTCTAAAATCGTTGCAATTTGATAGGAAGCAACAAGATAATTTCAATGCATGAATTGTATCAGTTAAAAGGACGAAGAATGCCAAAATTACTGTAATTACTGGATGAATAGAGATCGTCTGAGTTTAATGTCTACACAAATCGGATAGCCGTAACGCCGAATTAAATTGGGATTCGAGATAAGAAAGACAAGTCGAGGGAAATTGACTTCGTCGAAGAGCGATTCAGGGAATCCTTTTTCCAACGCGTAATTTGGGTCAATACACAGCACAGTAAAAACAAAACAAAAAATTAAATATTATAATATGTATATGAATATATTTAATTTAAGTCTCCTCTGTTATAAATATCACTATCTACGCCCAATTAACTAGAGAACCGGCAGACAATTCCGTACTGTCACATAAAACGTTACAGTGCAATCTATAGAACAATCTAGAAAGCATTCTTCAAAGGCTCTTTTAGTATTCTTTCTTGGGGCAATGATATGATGTTCCTGGGCTATTCAGTTGTGTGTGGAACTTGGTTCTGTGCGCCAATATTTTTCGTGCAAATGTCCTGAGGGGCATTATTTATTTTGACTTTTTACGCTATCTGTAACAGTTGTGCCATTCTCTTCAAGTGTACAGTTAGATGCTTCCATTGAAAGCTACCCTCTGCGGATATTCTTTTTCGTTCTTGTTCGGCATTCTAAGAGTTTACCTTCTTTCCTCTTTACATTTTCAAAACTGCATGATAAAAACCTCTAATCACCGTTACGGCCGGTAGGTAAACACCCCGCGCCACCCACCCATATGGTAGGTGACAATGCTTACGTAGATGCGACGCACAAAATCTCCTGACAACGACATATTTCGCTCACCAAGGGATTGTACCCCATTCTCCCTCCAGTTGCGGAAAAACTTTTTCCCCATCTATCGCAGTGAGGGGCAGGGGGTGACGGAAGCCATTTCACAGACTTTTTATTTAAAATAGAGGTTTGAGGCAAGAACAGATTATTTTCGGGGCGCTCAATTGAACCCTTGCTTGGTTAAGCGAAATAACAAACTTTTACACCTTCTTTCCGTCCTTCATTATGTCATGTCATTAAAAGTGTAATTGGTTTATTGAAACTTTATTCTGTCCAGCTCGGATCAATATTTTTTACATGTCAAAAACAATTTTTAGTTTTCAAAAGAAATTCTAGACCAGAAGTCCTAGCAAAAACTTTGGGCTAGTCACTTCCCAATGTAATTGTTACTAGTGTATTATACAGGGCGTATGTGTGTGTTTAGATATATACATATATATATTATTTGTTCATATTGAAATAGATATAAGGGAAAGAGATATGAAAACGTTTAACGAGGAACACAGGAGAGGTGGGGAAGATGGAATCGAGATCTTTTGACTTGCGGGCCGATGCTCTAACCACTTGATCTGCTCGATTCCGCCGCTTGCGCTCGATTTTAAATTACGTTTTCTCGAAAGCTCAAGTGATTAGAGCATAGAACCGGCAAGTCGAAAGATCAGTGGTTCAAGTCCCAGTCAAGGAAATATTTTTGCACTTGTGATCTGATCGATTCCGCCTTCCCCACCTCTCCTGTGTTCGTTATTTATGTGTGTTCCTATCCTTTTTCCTTATATCTATTTCAACGTTGTTGAATATTTGTTCATCGTATATCGGGCTATCATGTTTGAATGCATGTTTGTTCGTGTGTGTGTGTGTATATATATATATATATATATATATATATATATATATATATATATATATATATATATATATAAATTAGGTCTGCCTTTGGAGACGAAGGTCACTAATTGCCGTGACCGGCAAAAAGTTTTCAGCTTAAGAAAAAACTCTTTTTCGGTACGAGTGCACCACACATTAACAGAAAAATACAATAGTGGTATTTCGGAATGAGGCAACGAGAAAAATAGACGCCTATTAAAAAGTTACCCTGAACCCATGGTAAAAGGCAACAGTTTCACCATTAGACACTGGTAGCGTGCCGCTGATCCCCCTCCCTCTCTTGCTGACCGTAATGTTTGTAAATGCCTTGCCAACGTTCCACCGAATCCTCCTTCCTTTCCTTTGATTACGTCTGCGGCCGAAATCAAAGCTATCCTTGCCTCGCTCCCAAACCATAAGGCGCCAGGATTTGATAATGTTTCAAATCGCAAGCTCAAGCTCCTCCGCCTCTATTCTCGCTTTTCATCTCATCCTTTCAGATTTAATTAACCATTGCTACCTCTCCTCCCATTTCCCTTCCCCTTGGAAGTCAGGGAAAGTTATCCTCCTTCCAAAGCCAGGGAAAGACGCCGCCATCCCGGGAAATATTCGTCCAATTAAACTTCTTTCGAACGTCTCGAAAATTTTCGAGCGGGTCCTTTTGACCTTCCCTGAGCAGCGTCCCCGCGACCGTGATATTCTACGTCTCGATCAGCTTGGCTTTCGTTCGCACGAGTCCGCGTGTCGCCAGGTCCTTCGCTTCAGCCTTATAGTATATTTCGCACGCCTTCAATCTTCGCCGTACGACGAACTCCGTCTTCTTCTGGAGTGACGGCTACAGAGTGATATATTTGGGAGACTCATGGGTTTATGGTTATGATGTGGAAACTAAAGCTCAATGGAAGCTGCAGCACGAGCCAAGACCGAAAAAAGCGCGCCTAGTTCGGTCGAATGTGAAAGTTTTGCTTACACTTTTCTTCAATTATAGGGACGTGGTGCATTATAAGTTCTTGCCACAGGGCAGAACGGTAAATAAGGAATATTATCTGCAAGCTATGAGCAATTTGCGTGAAGCAATCCGCCACAAACGCCCGGATTTGTGGAAGAACAAAAATTGGTTTTGCACCACGACAACGCCCCTGCTCACACATCGTTACATGGGCGCGAATTTTTGGCCAACATACTAATAATGCTGCAGCCACCGTATTCCCCAGATCTGCCCCCCTAGTGACCTTTTCTTGTTCCCGAAACAGAAGAGGCCCATGAAAGGATGATGCTACGCTACGATTGACGAGAAAGACTGCATCGAAGGAGAAGCTGAGTAAGATGACAAAAAATGATTTTTTGAAGTGCTTCGAGGATTGTAAAAAACGTTGGCACAATTGTATAATATCTAATGGGGATTACTTTGAAGGGGACAAGATATATATTCATGAATAATTAAATAATTATTGAAAAAACACAAAAGTCGCGGTATTTTTTTTAACAGACAACGTATGTGGATGCTATTAGGATTTGAGATAGATATGCAATATATACAAGTACGTGTGCAAGAGTTTCTGCACACGTACTTGTTGTATATTGCTTGTATTCAAGTGTATTAATAAACTAATAATTCTACATACATGGCCGGTGCCTTAAAATCCCCCGCCACAACCCCTTACGACGGCTTGCAGGGACATTTTTACATTTGGATAAACTACGTTAATGGGAATCCTTCCGACAGAAAGTAAATAGATATTTTTTCAATTATATTTAAGAAAACAGAAAGTAAAGAGGGGCTAGTTTCAGTTGGTTAATCCCGGTTGATTTATCGTAGATTAAGACCAGTTGTGTGGTATCTGCTCTCCTTTTTCCAAGGCTACCCTTTGCTGAAGCCTTAGAATTAAGGAGCTTGGGGATTCAAGAAATTTTCCATCCACATTACCGACCACCAAGAATGTATATAAAAGAACATAGCATTAAAAATACAACAGCAAAAGAAAGTTGTAAGACTTCCTCATAACGTGTGGCGATACTTGGATTGAAAAACAATTTCGCTTCCCTAAAAGGCGTGGTACACTGATCTGTCTTTTCATGCGCACATTTTGCTTTACTCAAGAAATTTATCCTTGAGATCAAATCGGAAATTAAACCGGCATTCACTAATGCTTCAAGAGACCTTTTCATAAAATTAATGGTGCATCTTCTAATATTTTATACCAACATTCACATATTTTTCATTTATCGGTTAAGGCTTACGCCTAAGAAGGAATATACTTAACTAAGACTGCTGGATGTCAAAAGACCTGGCATTCCAATTTAATTACTGATGAATTCATGGACTCGGTATATATTTCATCTTCACATTAATGTTGGTCAATTGCTAATTTTAAATTTTAAGGTTTCATATAAATATATCCAATCAGGCAATGCCGGAGGGAGAGGATAAAATTTAATCAATATCTCTACGATACGATTCGCCCTGGGTTCAAATCCAACACTAGTTTGTAAGAGTCCCTATAATTTAACGTTATTTGCGTATTAATGAGATTCTCTTTGGGTATTCATTTAATTACATCAATTTTTTGGTGGAGCAGCGGAAAGTGGGATTTTTTTTATTTATTCGTTGAAACTTAAATCTGATAGAGGAAGGTCGAGAGTTATGTTGGTAATTGTTTTAAAAACTCGAGTGGAAAACGGGAAAAGGTCACATAAAATCGCGTCTAACCTAGCGATAGGTTCTAATGAAATGTGTGCTGATCGTTTAGTTTATTGGCAGCCAATCACATCGTACGGGGAAATTTGGGTTTGGACATTTCCTATGATTTCAATTCAACACTTTCAGAGTGTAAAAATCATTCGCCTTGACCGGGATCCTGGTCAAGGCGAATAAAATAAACGTTAAAAGCTACTTCGGCGGCATCTCCCTCAGTTTCTTGGAATTTCCTATGATTTTTACATAGAGAGATAGATTGGTCTTTATTGGTTTGAAATTGTGACCATTAGGTCCCTTCCTCCATTTAATCCTTCGTCAAATGCGTAACGACAACAATAATAACAAGAGGAAATACAAGGGTGGTCTGAAAAGTTTCCGAACTCAAAAAATTTCAGAAAAAATATATTGTAGCTTTGTTAGGTCGGAAACTTTTCAGACCACCCACGTATAAAGTGATATAAAAGAAAAGGACAAATTTGTTAAGGAGAAAAGTAAAAATAAGGTAACAAGAAGGAGTGCAGATATGAATTGAACAGACATAGTACGGAACAGGGAGTACAGAAGAATACCGGTTATTTTACCAATTACGGAGTACTGCTTCCAAGAGTAGTATTCAAATAGTCTATTCACTTTCCGTTTATGCTAAATAAATTTCACGCACGCCTTTTATAGCAGTACAGACTAACCCCAGTTCATTAGAAGACAGCGTCCCTGAGCGCTGCAGCTTTCTAACGCCATCTCTGGGCACAAAGCAATCGGAGCTTTTGGGCGATTTATAAGATCGCAGATCTGAGTGTGAACTGGGTTTCCTTATTAGCTTAAGTGGTAGAGCATCCGCCCGGCTAGTGGAAGCTCCGGCGTTCAAATCCCTGATAAGGAAATATTTTTACATTTGTGATCTGCTCAAATCCGCCTTCCCCACCTTTCCTGTATTCGTCTTTTATGTGTTTTCCTCTTTCCTTATATATATATATATATATTTCTATTTGTGAAATAATATATATATAAATATATATATATATAAACCATAAACACAGTAATCAACCCGAAGGTCGGTTTAGTAGGTGATGGTAGAGCTCACCCATGTACCAAGCCCAACGGCGTGTGAATATTCACACATCAGGGTAGGGGGGCCAGTTCCTTTCCCTGTGCCGGTTATGGTTTCCCAGAAAGATCTGGTACCCGAAAAATCAACTAGCTTGGGTGGAGCTGCAGGTGCCCAAAGTGCCTTGCCCGGGAATCGAACCCGGGACCCTCCGGTCAGCAGTCCAACGCTCTACCCGCTAGACCACCGCGACCCATATATATATATATATATATATATATATATATATATATATATATATGCACACATACATACACACACACAGGGTGTGGCAACATAACTTCCTTTTTTCAAACGCAAAAAGCTTTCATAAAAGGAAGTTACGTTGCCATTTAGCTGTGAACAAATTTTTTTCACAGGTAAACATGTTCACAGGTTCATACAATATCTAGTCATGGTAATCCTCAAGGCTATAAATAGCAATCCTCGTATGTTTAGCACTCCTCCCGCATGATTTGAATACGTTTTCTGTAATAGAATATGCTTGCATGTAAGTACCTTCTTCGTGTGAATAACTTTTAAGCTGCCAGTACATGTTCAAACTAATATTTGTGTAGAGTTGTAACGATTGGGATATTTGTTGGAGGTGGCAATCATGACTGATGACCTAACACCCCCCTCTACACGCCCTTGTAGCAGCTTTCGGGGTATTATGTAGATGTAGACTCTTAAACCTGTGTGAATTCTAAAATTAATGAAACAGGTAAGGTACATACAGCCCATCAGCAAGGACGTAAACGGTATAAAACACGTAATATGGCATACTTCCATTTTCATGGACTTTTTCCGTCCTCCCTACACAATCACCATCACCCATTTGCTTCATTTTCTTCGTTTCAAATAAAATTTTACCCGCAGCAACATAAAAACAACAAAAATGTTGTGGTAATGTTACGTAAGCCCATTCAGGAGCCCTAATAGTTGAATCCCTATCCTCGCATTGCTTCACGGGTCTCGAGACGTACACGGGAGAACATGTAGTGTGACAGGGGGGACATTAGGCGTGGCATATTTCGTAATAATCTTACGCACGAGTACTCGTGATCCAAGTTTTATGTTCGCCATTTTTCAAGTTTTTAATAAAGATGACTTTTTGCAGGAAAAAACCACCGTTAACGCAGTACTATATGCTTCAGAGTTTTAAGGTGTGAGCTCTTAAGCTCTCCTACCACAGACTACCTTTGTGCTTCAGCGGCATAATGCCTGCAGAAGCAATGAATCCTACGTGCGCCTGGAGTGTTCTCAACGGCCGTATTCTTTGTTCTCTCTGCACATTATCATAAGCCCGCATCTTCTTCGTTGTAGACAAGAGTAATTTTTGGCTGTAGACAAGCGTTGAATCCCCTTGTAACCTGAGCATGGCATTTCTCTCACCTGACCCACTTCCGCCTTCTTTGCAAGTCTTCCTTCCCGTTCGCATAATCGGTGATTTTAAGTTTTTCTTCCAAGACGTGACTGTTTCGATCATCATTACAGTATCCATGCAATGGATTTATCTGCAGTCATCTTTCTAACATTATCTATTTTGTCCTATTCTATTATAATTATCGTTAGACCCACTAGCGTCGATCGCTGATCGGCTTTAATCACTTTCTC